>CM069915.1:32454423-32466923 GCA_036172215.1 Camellia granthamiana | reverse complement strand
TTTTAAAGGAGTGCCATTTTTCTTGATTTCTAGGGATTGGGCTGTTGTTTGCCATCCTTAGTGTTTTGGTTTTTCTTGTTTTGTGGCTTTTTGTTTTGACATTTTTCATTGTTCGAGGACTCCTTGTCCTCTCCTCCATTCTGGCTTTTGGTTAATAATATTCTTCGTCGCTTTTCAAAAAAAAAATAAATAAATAAATTTGTTATGAAAAGAACATGACTCACAATTTTTCCCTTCAGTTGGCCAAATATTGCGTAAAAGTTTCTTCATGTTGAGATCCATGCTCTTTGACTTCTTTGTACCACGTATGTTGCTATAATTTGACTGCTGTACATATTGCACTTTCTTCTTCTTCTTCTTATTTATTTATTTTTTTTCAATTGAAGAACAAATTGTTTAAATGCAGAGTGGGTCACTTGATATACTTCCATCTTGCAATGTGGGGCACACATAAATATAGTTTTGCACAATACAGAATCTTAGATTGTTTCGGGGTTCTTTGCATTCTAAATGTTTGTTTTTTGAATCCTATGATGCTTTTTGGTTGTAATTGATTTTTGTTATGTTTACTTGCTCATGCTTGGTACAGTCTATCGTTGAATTTTTTTATTTTTTTATAATTAGCCAGTCTATCGTCGAATGTGTCATTGCTCTGTTGCTTGTTGTCTGCTAATTTAATGAGATACATGAAGTTTTGTTTCAACAATTATTGTTTGTGCATTTATTGCATTTTAGCTCTTGGTTTGAACGATATAGAAGCTAAATCCATTTACTTTGTTGCAGGGGATTGAAAAGAAAACTGCCAAGTTGCAGGGAAGTGAGAAGGCTGCAGTTGCACGACATGAAGCTGGTCATGCAGTAGTAGGGACTGCTGTTGCAAATCTTCTTCCTGGGCAGCCACGTGTTGAGGTAGCAATAGGACTCGATATAATATATTCAAACATTCTTGTTTTCTTCCTCTCTTTTTTTTCTATGCTTCTGTTGTGGTTGGGATGGGTAAGAAGTTTTATAATTGGGTATGTATTTATAGTAGTTGCCAACCAAGTTTGATAACTACGCATTAAGGAATTGGCAGAAGTTTGGTTTGGATCACTTAAAACAGGAATCCCAGCAATGTCCATATCTTCTGCCATAGGGAGAATTAAGTTTTAACTTTGATGCTCTTGGAAACTTGATCAATGGGTGATAGTGTGCTTTTTATTTCTTTGTTCAGAAACTCAAAAGAGTACTCTTTTTTTTCTTCTTTTTTTTGTGGTTAAAACATAGAGTAAAATTATCCATACCTGTGGTGCAATATATCTTGATGCGGACTGGTACTTTAAACTATCTTCTCTGCTGCTTCAATTTGTATTATGCTAGCTTTTTTGTCTCAATTATGTTTTGTTTTTTACTGTATAATGTTGAGAACAAAAATGTTTCATATAAACTACCTGTTAGCTTTTGTGGTGCTCCTGTTATACTTTTCCCTCCCCCAATGGGGTTTGCATGGTTCATGTCCTGGTTTGGATGAGGTTTGTATGCCTTGAGACACAAACATGCATGCAAGGCACACACACACACAAACATATATAAGTTTATACTATAAAGTGTATATGAGGAAATAATATGCAAATAATAGGAATTTTAGAAAGTTGTGTTATAAAGTGCAGGGTCAAAGTTCACCACATGACCTACATTGTATTTATACAAATGGGTGCTTACCAGATAGATGATCTAATTGTAAAATATATTTTTGTTTTATCAGAAGTTGAGTATACTGCCGAGGTCAGGAGGGGCATTGGGGTTTACTTACACTCCTCCCACCACTGAGGATAGATATTTGCTCTTTGTTGATGAGTTACATGGACGCTTGGTTACTCTTCTTGGAGGACGTGCAGCCGAAGAAGTTGTTTATGCAGGCCGTGTGTCAACAGGTGCACTTGATGATATACGGCGAGCAACAGACATGGCATACAAGGCAGTGGCTGAGTATGGTCTTAATCAGACAATTGGCCCCATTTCTTTGGCAACACTTTCTAGTGGTGGGGCTGATGAATCTGGGGGAGCTATTCCTTGGGGAAGGGATCAGGTTGTCTTTGCCTTTTCTGGTTAATGTTGTTGTCAGTTTATTTTATTTTATTTTTTTAACTTTATTTGGAGCAAGTATTGATCCATGCTGAACACAATAGGGGCATCTTGTCGACCTTGTTCAAAGTGAGGTTAAGGCATTGCTTCAGTCTGCCCTTGATGTGGCACTCTCTGTTGTGCGAGCTAATCCTACTGTTCTGGAGGGGCTTGGTGCACATTTGGAAGGTAATACGGAACTGCTGCTTAATTTAAATTTGTAGAACTTTGGTTCGTGTAGTTCCAGTAAATCACCAAAAAAAAAAAAAATGCATTTTAAGCTTATTAAAAAAGCGCAAAAAAAAAAATAAATTGTGCTTTAAGTGTGCATTTGTAAATCTATTTTGCTTTAACTACTTAAAGCACTTTTGTTGTTGTGCTTTAAGAGTGCTTTAGTGCACTTTTACCAACAACACTGGAGATAACGTGGCATCTGAATTGCATGACATAGAGCATATGATATGATGGAGATGCTCCTCATAACATTCCTGCCCAAAATCGCCCGAGGGTGTTCTATAAATGTTTTTTTTTCTCTCAGAAAAAGAGAAAGTAGAGGGTGAAGAGCTGCAGGAGTGGTTGAAATTGGTGGTTGCTCCAGCAGAACTTAAATTCTTCATTAGTGGAAAGCAAGAGTTTCCTCTTCCACTGCAGACAGGTTCTGGGTAACATCTACTGCATGTTGTGGACTCATCAACCTCTGGTAAAAGTTCAGGTTTAAAATTCTGCATTCAACAGTGGCTTCATCATTTGTGAGTAAACCATGCCATTGTTACCTTATTGAGCACACCTCGTGATCGGCACTGACTCACCCTTGCGACTTTGTAAATTTCGGTAAGGTAATTTTGCGTTAATTTTAACATCTACATTCTTTTTCTTTGTTTATACTTTAATAACGGCTGAAATACATACAAACATGGGCAACAATCAAGGACTTAATGCTGTCAGAGCTTCCCGTGTTGTACCATCTTAACATCGAAAGGAAAAGGGCTGTTATATCTAGTTGTTGCATGTTGGTTTTTGCATTTTGTATATCTGGCTGTTATTTCGTTGTTTTTAATTTTTTTTTAAATGAATCTATTATCATGTTATTTTGTACTGTACAATTTTTTTTCCTTTCTTTGTGGGATCATTTTCCCATGAGAGAATTATAGAATGTAACTTTGTTACTGTTGTACACATTATTATTCCTTGAATCAAATAAACATTCTACATGTTGGTTTAGATGCTTTTTGCAGACATAGTGCTATGTCTACTTTGTATTGCTGTAGTTAATAAAAATTCAGTTGGAAACATTGATGGTTGTGTGTTTGGGTATTGGGGTTATGACCTACAGCATCTGAGGCTGAAGTTTATAATATTAATTTTTTTTACAGATTTGTGCATAGGTTAGAAAAACTCATATTACATAACAAAGGCTTGTTCTTCGTTAATTTTATCTACACAGGCTTTGTCTGCGGTTACTTTTGCCATGAAAATAGGGTTGCCCTTTTTTATTACATACCTTACTGAAGGAAGTTATTGTATTAGTGATTCTAATTGAAGTTTCATTTGTGAGGCCTAAATGTATACTTATATGCGTGAACTTGTCGCAGATGACCTGGTTTGAGTTAAATGTATACTTACTGAAATCAAGATTAAGGTACGCAAGAATGAGAAAGACTTCTCAGCCCAATAATTGAGGGTTAACACAACATTAGGGGCAAGGTTGTTAAAATCGGGATCTTACGTTGGATCGTTGGAGGTGTTTATAGGATCGGATCGTAGAATCGGATCGAGGATCTTAAGATCTTACCGAAAAAGACAGACTACATAATAATTTAATTTAAATAAATATTTCTTATAAAGTATACACAAAATGAGTATATATTCTATTAAAAAGAAGTGAAAATATTGTGAAAAATATAATATTTCATGTAAAATCTACATATAATATTATACAATAGAAAACTCAATGGTAAAAGTATTGTATTTCATCAAAAAATAAGATGATGAAAAAGAAGAAAAATTCTATAACAAAATACTTTATAATTTACAATAATGCATAAAAAGTGAAGAAAAAATATTTAACAAAGTTGATATGAAAATAGATTAAGAATTCAAAAGAATAACTTAACCGAATAATAAGGTTTGTCGTTAGCATCTTTGGTGGAGCAGATTCAAGTCACAAAAATAACCTCTCCAAAAATTGGGATAAAGTTACAATTATCTTACCTTCCTTAGACTCCGCTAAAGCTAAGTTTGTTTTTTTGACTATTTAATTTTTTTAAATTACTGCAATATTTGAATGTTTGTTTCCTAATTTGTTTTTCTTAATCTATTTGATTCAATACTACTTAATTTTTATTATTTTATTTTGACCACATAAATTGGTATTTAGACAACAAACATAAAATTTAAAATAAAATATGTCATACAATACAAAACAAGACTTGTAAATTGGATCGGATATGATCGGATTCGGATCGGGATTCCACGATCCTATAAGATTCCACTACCAGGATCAAAAAATCCTACCTATAAGGAATTTTTTACATGATCCGGATCGATTGTACTCAAATGGATCGTAAGATCCGAATCGAGATTCTGATGACCATGATTAGGGGTTAGAGAAAGCAAGGCAGTTGAGCGTGTACCCAGTGCGGTATTCTACATTTATTGCTTTTTGTTGGTTGATTGTAACATAAAGTGATTCTTTTGCATTTTGTCACTCATCAGTGTGTTGATTGTTACATAGCTGATGTGTTACTTTTTTCAAGCCATGCCAAAATAATTAGGGTTCAGATGATTCTGCAGATATAATGTGCTGATATTTTTGAATTGAAATGATTGCAAATATCAGAGTCACTTTATTAGAATGTACATATTATTTTTGTGGTATATCCAGGGATGGTAAAGAAGCAAAACACTTGATCTCGACAAATCTGTTATGGACCACATACAGCACAACTTGCACTTTGTTTTCTTGCGACTTTGCTAGTGACACATATTACCCAAGTGCAAGTTTCTCCAGATCTAGGTATACATCCCTGTCTGTGACCTTTCCTTGGACATTGATAACACTATAATGCTTATTAAATATCACTCTTTATGTGAAAGGCTCAACTACAAATTTATTTAACAAAAATGACCCCTGAAAATTTTGTATATTTTTTCCTAATTGGAATGACCACATTTATATAGTCTCCATTATTGTGATCCTCTTCTTTGTATATTTATAATGGAGAGGTTCTATTATATCATCCAACGGTCAGTGTTATGATTTTTTTTAACTTAAAATAATTACAAATTTACTTTCTTATTTTATAGTCATTAGATATGTAATAAAAAAATTTCATTACATACATGGAAAGGAGTAGATCAAAGTCCGAGGCGTTCATCTCACATTAGAATATGTGCCAAATCAACTTAAATGCAGAATAATTTAAAAAAAAAAAAAAAAAATACCCGTAACAAGAAGAATTTGAAACTTCAACTTTGCTAGAAGAATCGGATGCTTAGTCTAATGGATGAGGTTTAATTAATTACCGTAGCAATGTTAAAATAAATCTGTTACAATTATTAAGATTAATTGAATTGAGGAAAGAAAAAAAAAATTTTAATTAGTTTGTTTGGTTTTAATTTCCTGAATTCAATTATTTGAATTGATTTTTGATTTTTTGTATTTTTTTGTATTTTTAGTGAATATTTTTAAAATTTTAAGCACTTTTTTTACTTTTTTAAATGCACATTACTTAGATTTATATAAATAGTAAAATATTTGTGAAAAAATATTTTAAAAAATTAATAAATACATAAAAATATGAAAAATATACTGAATTTTTGTATTTTTTAAATATTTTTGGTATTTAGTGAATTTTTTTTAAAAAAAAATTCATAAATATTATAATTTTTAAGTATATTTATGTTTGATGTGTTTACAAATTAAAAAAATTGTTGAAAATATTAAAAAAAATCAATGAAAACAAAAAAATACAGAAAATAAAAAAGTAAAATTTTTTAAAAAGTGCATTTTAAAAATGAAAACCAAACAGACCCAACCATCCATTAACGGAACCCTCCTCAACCATCATTCTAGGGGCTTTATTAACAAAATTACGTTTAAAAAAATTATTTGAATCGGGAGATTTCTACAACTGAATTATTTATTTATTTTTTAAAGAGTGGTGTTATTACCATCTCATAAATTATTTTGGACCCTCTATTTGTTTAGGCTCCCATTTATAAATTTTGAAACCTACAATTTTTTTTTTCCCCACAAATAATATCAAAACTATTCTTGTGAAAACACACTACTCATTGAATGCACACATCCTACACCAAAAAAAAAAAAACCTCTTTCAAAAAATTTTAACAAAATCTACCTGTTGGCTACATATTTTGTAAAAGCCAATTACAATTCGACACGTGACAGAGTAAAGGTAATATAGGGAGACTACTCAAGTCTTCGATCCTGATCGTACACGTGGCAGTGAAAATTGGTTCTCACATGATCTGAGTAGCACTGAATCAGTAAAGAGATACAAGGTGACGTGGCTTCAACGATTACTCATATTCAAATTCAAATACAGGAGGGAAGCCCAACTGCAAGTGATGGCATAGTGGAATTACTTCTAAGGCAGCATGATCAGCGATCATGGAGGAGCAGTTCGACGGTTTGAAGTACAGTTCGATGGTCATCCTTGAGGAGTATAAATAGCAAGGAGGTCCCAGAAAAAACGCCCAGACTCAGATCATACAAACCAGTCTTACTTTACATATTTTCTTTTCCAGTTTTTACATTTCCAGTCTTTACCTTTCCTGCACTTTAAATACCTGCACTGCACTTCATTCATAGGAGTAGTTTCAAGTAGATTTTTGCTGTAAACCTCTACGAGGCTGAGTTTGGACCATTGTAAGTTTTTATTTTAATGAAATACTTCCATTTTTCTTCATATTAACTGTTATTTCTCTTAATTTCTCCTAAGTCAAGCCACCAGTAAAAGTCCTCTTCATTGAGGCTGAAAGAACTAAAACACAATCGTCTGATAATTGGTTGACAATTATAATTTCTGTAAGGACTGATTGATCCTTGCTGGCACGCTCGCATTTACAAAAATACCCTTCGAAAGCCAAAAAGCCAACATATATTTTTGGCACACCCAGTGGGACTAATTAAAATGGCTAGACGAAGACGACAAGGAGAAAATGAACGCTTGGAAGAAGGCGTAGAAAGAGAGGTAGAAGTACCTAATCCAGAGGATAATGTGGTAACACATCCTATGGAAAGTCCCATGTTATCAGAACCTATGGTCGAACAGACCAGTACTTCTGGACAAGAACCACATGTTCATAATATTGGACGAAACCAAGGAATTGGACCATCCACTGTTCCATCTACTCAGCCAACAAATCCATGGGATGGCCTAGTAGATGCCATGGAACAACAATTAATGAACACAATGGAAAGGTGGGCAACATCCTTTTTGGATCGAATGAATAACCACCAACCAACAAATACAAGACACACAGAGGAAGTTTTAAATGTCCCTCAGCAAAGATTGGCTAGAGATAAACAGCCTATGCAAGGTAATGGGCATTCTAATGGTCAAACTAGTAATCAGAATTATGAAAGACCATCGCCTCAGTCTTGGTATGAACCCATTTCGAGACCTGTAGCAGGCCAAATGCCTCAGTACTCAACAATGAAGCCACACAAGTTGGTGGATCTGGTCAAGTACAAGAAACCGGCATAAGAATGGTTACAAATCCCATGTTCGAACCCATACCTGGCACAAGGGGGTACACTAATCCCTTACTTGAATTTATACCCGGGGGGTTGGAGGGTTTTCCTGCAAATGGCAGAGACATAACACCTGTTCCAGTACCTTTCGTAGGTCCTTTCGCAGGTCAGGCTCAAAGGGGTTACTCATACCCCCAACAGCAACCTGCACCACAGGGACAACCAGTCCCAAATGTACCACCTTACGGACCAAGAGGACCACAAGCACAAGTTTGTCCACCAAACCCTGTGTTTGTTCCTCCAATAGTGGTTCAGCATGCACAAAATATGGTCCCTAGGGACCAAATTATTGACATTGTTAGGGAGATGTGTGGACCGATGGCTCGGGGGGTCCAGACTCCTGTATACAGAAAGCCATACCCAGGGTGGGTGGATAGGGTACATGAATACCCAAGGGGTTTCAGGATACCAGATTTTACCTTTTTCTATGGGAGTGGAAATCAATCAACAGTAGAGCAAATTGCTAGATTTGCTGCTCAATGCGGTGAATTTACTAATCATGACTATATGAAACTGAGATTATTCCCAAATTCTCTAACTGGGGGAGCATTTGTATGGTACATTAACCTTATACCTGGCTCCATTCAAACTTGGCAACAAATAGAAGAGGCATTTCATGCCCAATTCTTCTAATCGGAGCCAGAGGTTTCCATAGCAGACTTGGCAAGATTGAGTCAAAGGCCTGAAGAAAAGGCCACTCAGTTTATTGCCAGATTTAAAAGGGCTCGAAATAAATGTAGAGTCATCCTGCCAGAGCCAGAATTCGTAAGATTGGCTCAAAATAGCTTAGAATTCAGGTTTCGAAAAAAGTTTGACTCAACTGGATTCAGAGATTTGGTGGAATTAACTTATAAGGTGTCTCGATATGAAGCATTATTAGAGGAGGAACAAGATCGAAATAATACATCGTATAAGACATATTATAGAGATCCTAATTATGAGATCGATGCAGCGGAGATTGTGGGCAAAGAACCTGTAATCTGTGAAGCATTAATTCATAAGGATACAACAATTGACCAGCAGTTTAAGAAGAAAGACTTTCACAGGAAGTACTCTTTCGATTTAACTAAAGCAGATGACATTTTTGATCATTTGCTTGCGGCCAATTTCCTTAACTTGCCAAAAGGAGTAAAAATGCCATCTCCAGATGAACTTAAAGGAAAAGTATTTTGTAAATGGCATAACTCTTGGTCTCACTCGAGTAAAAACTGCATTGTTTTTCGAGACAGGATCCAAGAACAAATTCGGAAAGGAAGTTTGAAATTCCCAGCCAAAACAGAAAAGGCCATGGGGATTGACAGTAATCCATTTCCAGAAGTTAGAGAAAGTGCAGCTAATGTTGTTGTACCAAAATTCCAGAATTTATCTCTGCAGGAATTGGAAGAGGTCAATGTGTAGATGCATATTGCCAACCAGACAACTACCAAGAAGGACACTGGAAATCTACCAGTCATTGGACAAGGTTTCTCACGCCAGAGGGGCGACTCTGATGAAGAAGCACTGGATGATGATTCCTTAGAAGCAGCTGTAATGCAGAGGATGTGTCCCAGGTGCAGACTGAGTTACAAATGGTTGAAAGGCCTTCCAGTCGATGGGAAGCAATATTACAGGGATGTACAGAGACGTCCTAAATCAACCAATGCTTACAACAAAATGCCGTATCCGGCTAGTGACAGGCAGCGGCCATTAGTGGTTGAGCCTGCAGTGGACAGAATGCATGCTAAAGGCAAGAGACCCTTGTATGAGTCCAGGCCACCTAACTATTACAGAATGGAGAGCAGTCATTCTGAAAGAAGACTGGAGAGGAGTTCAGGTTATGGGAGCAAAGCCCGAGATTGGCCCCCTAGACCAACTTCACGCAGGACAGAAAGTGGCTACTTCCATCGAAGGTCTGAATCAGGCTCAAAACATGAGGTCAGAACCAAGCACTTACCTTCACAGCCAGTTTCGAAGATGGCTTCGAAGGTAAAAGGAAACAGTTCAACATCTGGATCAGTAAGTTCGTGGGTACCTGGAGTCCCAGACTGGTTTGTAATGCAAAACAAACCTAGGGAAATGCCTGCCCAGAGAGATGTTGGAAACCAAGGCAGGATGGTCAAGTCTCCTTTGGTGGCTCCGAACAATTGGGTATTGCTTAAACACCCAAAGACAAAAGAACCAGATATGGTCCCAGTCATTTCAAGATCACAAAGGAGAAAGATTCAGCGCAGGTATACCCAGTATCAGCAAGATCTGAAAGAAAGTGGAGAGAGTTCTTCACTAATCAAGACAGAAGGAAAGAAGAATCCAAAGTCAGACCATGCCCCAAAGCCAATTCCACAGAACAAAGTGGTTTGCAGCAGGGAACAGTTGGCCAAGGTTCATTCTGAACTAAAAGCCAGAGAGAAGGCTAGCTTAGCAGGGTTGGAGAAGGCTCTGATGGAGAGTGGTAGCGAGACAGAAGAAGAGATTGGCATAGGCCAAAAGAAAGAAATGGTGGAAGAAGAAATGTTCGAAGCTTTCATGGCTGAGCAAACATTTTGGTCGAAAAACCAGTCGAGGAAAACCATTCGAAGGAACTTGTTAGCAGTGAAGTGCCAGAATGCAGCATGCAGGATGCTTCTGAAGTAACTGAGCAAGGTAGCCAAGAGGGGAAACAGGCACAGCCAGCCATCCAGTTTGGCTCATTTCCCCCAGTATCAGTCAATATGATACACATACTGCCTCATGAGTTCCAGGCTAGAGATGAGGACCAAGACGACCAAGACATGGATCCTATCCGTGTCTCTAGTGAAGACTCACAAGTGAGTATGGTACAAGATAATTCCGGGATGGCTACCCCAATGGAAACTGAATATGAGAGCGAAGAGGAGGTAAGCATTAACCTCTCATATCCTTTTGAATATCCCTCGAATTCTATGACACAACATGTCAAGCCTTTGTACATCAAGGCTTTCTTCGATGGAATACAATTGAATCGAGTCCTGATAGATAATGGGGCAGCAGTGAACTTACTACCGAAATCTTCTTTGAAGAAATTAGGGAAAAAGAATCCCAGGTTGATCCCAACCAGCACAACCATTGCTGGCTTTGCTGGAGACAAACAGATGGCTCAGGGGATTCTACCCATTAACTTGAGTGTGGGAACCAGGGACTGCATGACAGCATTCTTCGTAATTGACAGTAATGCTAAGTACAATGCTTTACTTGGGAGAGATTGGATCCACACTAACAAATGTGTGCCTTCCTCTTTGCATCAGAAAATCATGATGGCTTTGGGCAATGGAGAGACAGAGGAGATTGATGCAGATCCTCAACCTTTCATAGCCTGTGCAGACTTCGCAGAGGCCAAACTGTATATTGAGGGAGTAACACCACTCAGTATACTGAGGAAAGCTGATGGCTCAGCCGAAGTAACGGCTGATGAGGAAGTGACACACCTGAAACACTTAGTCTAGGAGAGTGCTGATGAAGAGATTGTCGTTAAGAATGACAATGATGCCTGGTTGTAGGCAAAGAAATGAAGAACAAGAAGCCAAGTCTTTGGCTCTAATTAAATTCTCAACATTGGATGTAAAATCAATAGTCCATAAAGTACAGGAGCAAGAGAGAAAAACCATGATAATTGGCTGCAAACAGGAGCAGCAACAGGTCAGAATTTTGACCCTTGGTAAATACTGTGCATTGGACATTGAAACAAAAGTCCAGGAGATACAGGAATAAGATGCCTTATGGACAGATTTTGTCTATGAGGAGGAGGGCAAAGATGTTGAACTAAAGAGCCTGGAAGCAGAACAGAGCGAGAAGGTTGCTTCGAAGGTGGAAGAAACCAAGGGAAAAGCTTCAATAAGTTCTCAGACACAAGACCCCTTAGAAAAAGTAAATTTAGGGGAAAGTTCTATACAACAGTCCACCTATGTAAGTGCTTGTTTGAATGTTCTGGACAAGGACCAGTTGTTGGTTGTTCTAAAGAAATACAAAGATTGCTTTGCATGGTCTTATAATGAACTACCAGGATTGGATAGGTCATTAGTGGAACATAGGCTCCCTATGAAGCCTAACTTCAAGCCATACAAGCAGAAACCAAGAAGAATGAGTCCAGAAGTAATTCAGAAAGTCAATGAAGAGATTCTTAGCCTACTCAAGGTAGGCTTTATTAGGACAGCCAGGTATGTTGAATGGCTATCTAATATTGTGCCTGTAGTCAAGAAGAAAGGTAAAATGAGGGTATGCATTGACTTCAGAAACTTAAATCTAGCAACTCCAAAAGATGAGTACCCTATGCCTATAGTGGATCTGTTGGTAGACAGTTCAGCAGGGCATCCAGTTTTATCAATGATGGATGGACACTCTGGTTATAACCAAATCTGTATTGCAGAGGAGGACATCCACAAGACAGCATTCAGATGTCCTGGGAATATTGACACTTTCGAATGGGTTAAAATGCCATTTGGCCTGAAGAATGCTGGAGCTACATATCAGAGAGCTATGAACACTATCTTTCATGACCTCATTGGAGGGTATTTGGAATATTATATTGATGACATTGTAGTTAAATCCCAATCCATGCAGGAGCATTTGTTTCACTTAGAAGCAACCTTTGAAAGAATGAGAAAGTTCAAATTGAAACTCAATCCTC
>CM069915.1:32038387-32454223 GCA_036172215.1 Camellia granthamiana | reverse complement strand
TTTCCAACATATAACCAACTTAATAATTTCTTGAACGGGACATATTTTAAAACAAATGAAAATAGAATGTGCTGGTTAATCAAAGCCATTAGAGATGAAATAAGCAGTTTGAACGTGTCAGTTAATCAAAGGCAACAGTGTGAGGTCAGTTTGGAAGAGAAACATGAAATAAGCAGATGAAGACTGGACTTTTTATAATGTGCTTAATGACGAGGTGGTGGGAAGTTGACCATCCAGTTGAGTTAAAAAAATGTAAAAAGGCAATACCACCCACGGAGAATTTATCATTTGCAAGACTGAACAAAGTAGAAACATTCAATTGTTTGATCCTCCAAAATCTTCTACCAATCACATCCATAATTTGGATGAAAGTAGGGTTTGATGTATAAAAATAGTAGGATGGTTTTACACTTGAAAAGTACAGGAGAACTTAATTAATGCCTAAAGACGAATATGTAAAGGCACAAGTGGCTAGAAAACAAAAGCTGCTAGATGAAACTTCACGTACAATACAAAAATCTGTGGAAACAGAACAACATATAACAGAATTCAATACCTTTTTACCTGACTTTGTTGCTTCGTATAACACTTGACTAAATCTATCTTCTGCACGTGAGCTATTCCACAATCTTTGTGCAGGAGCTAAAACTCAAACGTCAAGGCTCGAGGATTGCTGCTATGTCATCATCTTCCTTCACAGTAAAAACCTCAACTTCTTTTACCAAGTCAGAGTTGCTCTTGGGAGATGCAACTCGCAAGGATGAACCAATTATACGTTGCCTTGACATGGAAATTAGCTCAGTCACTCTGCCATGGAAACAATCATTAAAAAATTAAAAATTAAAGAGTTTAGTAGTCAGCCTGGCTGTTGATCAAGCACAAATTAACTGCCCTCAAACAAAACAAGGTGAAAACATTTTGATTACTTTATCCTCAAAAGTCTTTCACCCATCACATCCACAATATGAATTGAATTAGATTTGATTTGTGAGATAGGATTAGACTAGAAAAGTACAGCAGAAATTAATTAATGGCCAAAGATGTATAATAAAAGATATAACTGGCCAGAGGAATGGCTGCTAGATAAAACTTCATCTGTCATAGAACAATCTATCAAAATTGAACTCATATACAACTGATCAACATTTAAAAATTCTTCATTGACTTGTTTTTTTGTGAAGCTTTAATTGGATAAACATTGGCATGATGTGCAACGTTCATTCTCTTCATTGGCGTTTAACACGAAAGGAGGAGCAATAGAGCATAAAGTAAATAGTCGATACAATATTTTCAGATGGAAGGTAGCAAATATGATATCCTATGTTTCTTAAAATGAAAGAACAGATATTTAGTTGATTAATCCTTTGAAGTCTCATTCCATTGACATCCAAGATTTGGATAGAAGTAATGTTTTATTCACAAATTAGGTAAAATAGTGGAATGATCTAACATGACACGTATTGGACAAACTTAAATTAATGTAAGTTGCAGAATAATTAAAGAAGAAAGCATTAACTATTAATCATGTCTACATCCAGCAAAAAAAGAGAAATGAAAAGATTAACAATCATCCTTGCTTTTGACCAAGTAAGAGACAACTGCTCTAACCGCTCCATGGTTTAAAATGAAGCAAGATATGCGATTGATTGATCCTTGAAGTTTTGCACCCTTGACATTCATGATTAGATACAAGTTTTCACAAATTAGGTGAAATAGTTTGTGATATTGCAATAAAAGAGGGGCGGGAAACCTGGTAGATGAAACTTCACCCACCTAACTCCTAAATAATAATTATTAAATAGAAATATAATTCACCAAAATCAGCAATTGAAAATTTCAACTTACTGACTTTTACTGAAACAAACATAATTTTCATGATCAAGATAACCCTATGCAGATACAAATGGTAAGCTCTCTTTTTTTTATTTGTTTTATTATTGTGCTGACATAAATAGATAGTCTCCAACCAAAAAAGCTACACAGCCAAAACAAACATACATAAACGTGTTTAGAAGATGAAGCGTATGTTATATAGATTTAAATTTGGTACGGTGTGTATGAGAGGATTCAAGAACGTCGTTGGAAAATTTGAAGATCTTCAAAGATCTTTGAAGAAAAATTCAAATTCTCTAGAAATTGATGAGAGGCTTAGATTCTTCAATAGTCACAACTAAGAACACAAAAGCAAAGTGTGTGCGTTGTTTTCTGACCATACTGCCAAACAGGTACTCAGCTGGAGAATACTAGCAGAATAGATTGCGCCTGAACGACCTGTCACAGCAAGAAGAGACTCTGGCGGTGGTTCTTCCACCCGGGGGCATTCCGACAATCAAGTCAGTACTCAATTATCTCTCAAAGATAGCAAATAGTGCTTATACTCACTAGTCAGAATACAAAGAGCATACCTTAAACCCACGAGGGTGCTTTACTTTTATAGCCAGCACTGACCTGATCCCCGTAGAAGCCTAGCTTCAATGGACTCTGACTCATTGCTTATCCAGAACTCTCAAATAGATAAAGACAAACTCCCTAAGAGCTTTTATCCTTATCCAAACTAAGATCCTCCTCTATTCTAGGACTCTTGATCCTTATCCGTTCACTTCGGATTCTGATATCTCCGCAGATAACCTCGACCTAGCCAAGATTACCTCGGTGCTATGACTAGGACACGTGGCACCTCGGCTGGCACTTCGGTGCCACCTTGGCCACGTGTTGTCATTCACAAAAATATGCCCCCACAACTGCCCTATAGGTTCTATTACCTCGGCATCCTGAGGTGATGGAACCTATATCTTTTGTCCACATAGCACGTCGACTAAAACCTGCTCTACTACTTATTACCGGGGTTATCACACGTCAACGCCATATGACCAAGACTTCAGTGTGTTTTGTCAATGCTTTAGAACCGAGAACCAAGTTTTTCAAGTTCTTTAGCCGAGATCGTGCCCATAGCCGAGGTATCTGCTTCATTAAATCAAGAACTCCAAGAGCTCTATATGCGTATAAGTTGTCACGCACGGTTTCTCAACCGTTTTTGCCATGCATCTTTTCCTTATTGATTCGTACCTGACACGCGCCATCAGGTCACGTCGTTTCTACGTGCGCCGTCTGACAGACACGTCGTCCTAGGCACACTAATTGTGATTTTGCCACCTTTTCATGTTTTGATCAAAAACACCTCCCTCTTTCCTTCTTTTCACCTTTACATCCTTCGTTTTCCCTCTGCGCTTCAAGCTTTCTCTCTCTCTAAACCACCATTGTCGTTTTCTCAAAGCTTTCTGCAACTGTTTCTGTTCACCTCCTCCGGCGAAGCATCCACCGTTCTGCTTCATTCGCCATCATTGTCTGACTTCGGCGTACCTCATACCGGCCTCATTCTCTTCGGTAAGTCACTGTTTCCTCCCCCCCCTTTTTAGTGTCAAACTCAGTCGCTTCTGTTTATTGCCATGGCGAATCCATTCATGTTCTTCAGTCTTTTGTCTGTGTTTCAAATTTCATCATGTTTGCCTGTGATTTTGCTTTCGTTCAATCTTTTCATGGGTATATGTACACACATTCATACTTGTTATTTTGCCACTGTACTTGGCTTTGCACATCTGCACACACTTTCGTACAATGTTTTTGAATTTTTGTTTCTTTCTTGAGTCTGAATCACACTCTTTTTTCTGTTTCCTTGTTGCATTTTCCAGATTCTTGCCTTTAATTCTCTACTTCCACATAGATTTAGGCTTGGGTTTTGGTAGAGAAATCACAAATTTAGGAAAACCAAAACAAACTCCCTTTGATCTTGAAAAACCCTTGCCTCAGTTTCTATTCTGGGTTTAGCCGAGGTCCCTCAAACCCATACAAACCATTTTCTTCTAAATTCTCAACCTGCCCCTCTTAGCCGACATCATGGGTATGTTTAGGTGGAAGGTAGACACTCCTACTAAACTAGAGTACTTTAGGCAAGAATTTTCCATCCCCGCCAATGTCCAGCTTAGGCTAGCAGGAGAGGAGGACTCCTGATGGGGACTCCATGCCTTTCCCTGTGGTGGCCTTTATAGAGTGTGGACTTAGGTTCCCTCTTGACATCCTCTTCTGAGAAGTCCTTCACTACTATAAGCTCAACCCAATGCAGCTAGCCATTAACTCTTATCGAGTCATAAACGGCATAATTACCTTAGCCAAAAAAGAGAACGCTAGTTTAACCCTGGCCGATATCCAATACTGCTATACAATGTGTGCCCTAAAGTCGGAAAGGGGCTACGTCTACTACCTTAAGCTGAGATCTACTGAATACAAACTCATCGCCGACCTCCCAGACTCCAACAAGGGTGCTGGAGACGATTACTTCATCGTCTCAGGCAACTAGGAGTTCCCACCAGATGATGACCTTCACCTCTACCCTTAAATCGAACAGTTTTCAGAGAGGGAAATGGTAAGAGCCAAGTGTCACTTTTCTTACTTTCTAGCTTTTATTATTTCTTGATAATTTTGAATGTTCTAATATCTGTTTTTTACTTGCAGTCCTTCCAAGGACTTTCGCAAGACATTCTTTCCCAGCAAGGACTTCAAGAAGCTGTTGGACTTGCCTGTTAATCAGTGCAAGGCTCCTCTGCCCTTCAACTACATTCCGACCTACAAGTCCATCCTCCCCGACGTCCTTAAGAAGAGCAAGTCTCCACCCTTAGCAATAACTCCTAAAGCCGAGTCATCATCAAGGCCAGACCAAGGATCAACCTCAGACCCAGCAAAACAGCCATCAACCTCTACTCCACAACTGATTCCACCTTCTCAACACCAACGCCGATGTTGAGCTCCACTACTCGCACCAGCAGGCAGGACTCATAGCCGAAGACGTCGAAGTGCCGAGGCGTCCTCTTACGATCCAGCCAATCCTCCCATTGCCTTGCCAGCAATTCACTTCGGCACAAGAGTCACAGTTGCCACGACCTCTGACGAGATGGGACGCAAGAAGGCTGTTGCCGAAGACCTCTTGGCCGACATCCCCAACATTGTCACGGTCCAGTCCTCACCTTCCCAGTCTCAACCCAAACCGAAGCCAAAGAGGCTGAAGAAAGCCCAAGCCAAGGCAACGGTGACTCAGATCGACTCTAAGGACACCTTGCCGATCTCAAAAATAGTTGAGGCAAAAAAAAGTGCCTCTGCAGTCGAAAAGAGGCCCGCAGAGACTGCTCCCTCCGAATCCACCAGGTCAAAGAAGCCGAGGTCGAAGTCTACTGCAACCTTGGGGTCCCTAAAATCTGATGCCCCATGGGCCCCCTCCATCACAATTGAGGATAAGCTAGTAAGAGCTGGTGACAGCGCCTCTGATATTGAGGTCGGCGTCGCCCTCTCCACTGTGCTGCTCCTTCCTAATGACCTCAACCGAATGGCCGAGGTCAGCGAATATGAAAATTTTGCTTTGATGATTCAGCATTCTGTACAAGTAAATCTCTAACACTTGGTACTCTTCATTCTTTGTCTTCATACCTAATGATTTTACTAACTTTCTTCATTTTGTTTTTCCTTGGCAATCCAGCACGCCCATTCCTTCGCGATGCAGGCCTTCAACATTAAGAAGGAGTTGGCCTATAAAACCAAGGAAGCTGCTGGCTTGCTCAAATCGCTGAACAACGCCGAGGCCAAGATGAGAGGGCTGATAGACAAGGCTAAGGCAGCCAAGCAAGTTCAAGACGAGGCCAAAGAAAAGGCCGGGGCTACAGAGGCTGTTACTGAGGTCCTCAAGGCCGAGAAGAAAAAGGCCGAAGCAAAAACTGCCGAAGCCCAAGCCGAGCTCCTCACTGCCTTGGCCACAAAGGACGCCGAGATTAAAGTGGCGGACGAGAAGGCATATGCCGAGGGGGCAGCCGGCGTCCGTGAGGACTACGAAAAACAAGTCAAAGAGGTATGCAACAAGGGTTTCACCCTTGGTTGGATGGCTGCTCTGAAGGAGTTGGCTGTCCCCGAAGGCTCTCCTCTCAGAGATGCAGGCCAACTTGTGCTGCCATTCCCATCTACTTCAAGCCAATTTGAGGCTAAGGCTGGGGAGGAAGAAGAGTAGGAAGAAGGAGAGGAAGCCGAAGACGAAGAGGCTGAGGTGGCTGGTGTCGAAGATCCTGCTGGGGCTAAGTCCCCAACTCTGAATGAGCAAGTCCTAGACTTGACTCAAGATAAGGAGGACGAGGTCTCAAAAGGTGCCTCCCCCCCAGAAGATAACAACCGAGGTGCCAATTGCCGAGAACAGCATTGATTAGACTCTACGAGAGATTGACGCTGAGCTCGAGGCTAAGAAGGCTGCCGAGAAGATTCCCTAGTTGTCTTCTAGGGCCGAGACACAGCCTGCCACCGACGCCAAGTAGTCTTGCTATAATCTTTTTCTTTGTACTTAGTACTTTTCTGAACAATGCTTTTTAGTTTTCATATTTGGCCGACGTGCCACTTTTATAATCCGAAAAAGTAATCCCTTTGTAGGCCAAAGTGCCCTTTTTCTTCCTTGAATGCAAGTACAATTTCTTATTTCAAGTGTTTGTATGTTTGTCTTCTTTACTGTCTTGTATGATTCCATACTTAGAATAATTTGCATGTCTTCAAAGTACCTCTTAACTGTGCAATCTCCTCGAGGTAAAATACCTTAGATATACCCGCTGACTGTTTATCTCGGCCTTGTCTTAACACTCGAAAATATTTTTTACAAATTGTTTTCACAAGTGTTTATTTAAAACTTGCTACATTCTTATCGTCTTCTATTAACACTTCAGTCTTCCATACTTCAAGTTTTGGCAACTTGGTAATCTCTGCAAGTATGTAGATACTTTTTTCAATATAACCTGCAACAACCCCGATCCTTGATTAACGTTAATCCATGATTAATTATGCCTAATCAGTTATTAAGGAGAGATTCTGAATTAAATTGCTTGTGTGTGTTGTATTACTTGTGTCTATATCTGTTGTCGTAGGAAGATCTGTTCATGTTTATGCTTTGTTTTGTGAATTGAAGGCCTTATCGACGTCCGATTCAGAAATTGAATTGATTTACATGTTAATTAGGATTTATAGGATTTTGTGGTAGGTTTAATTGAAATTCGCTTTAGAATGATTAAATTAGAATAATTAATGCTCAATTAAGCCTAACTAATGAAATCTTGATCTAAGCCTATATAAGGCACCTTTTTGTTCCCCACTCACTCTTTCTCTTCATCTTACATGCATCTTTGAGCTCTCATAGGCACAAAAACGTGAGAGGGAGAGAGAGTAGGAAGGAAATTGAACTCAACAAGAGAATTGCTTGAGATTTAGAAGAAATTGAAGAGGACTTGGAAGATTAAGCTACCACACTTGAGAATTCAAGACTTAAGGTAGGAATCCACCCTTTTAATTGTGTAATAGAGTTGTTTAATGCTTGCGTTCATGGAAATTAGGGATTAAAGTCAAGAAATAACTTAAAGAGTAGATTTGAGAATCAATTCATGCATGCATGCCCATACCATGGAGTTTTAAAGTTGTTTCATGAGAATTCTCACATGCATGTTCATATTATAGTTGTAATCTAAGAATTCACCATGTTTTGGGAAAGAATACCTCATGTGATCATGTTTTGGAAGTTATGAATTCAAATGAATACATGCATGGCATAATTATATCATGTTCTTCCATTTCCAGATGAATTTTTGAACAATTGGCATGCCCTTGGGCCATGATTTCATGAAATGATCTTCAAGTCATGATGTTTTGTGAGTTTCTAAATGTTTTCCAGAATTTTGGCCCAAAATATTGAGTTTTGAAGTGTTTGGTTTGAGTTTGAAGCTTGGAGATCAAATCTGGAAATTTCAGATTTTGCATTTACGGTCGAGCGTAAGAGTTTACGCTCGAGCGAGCACTCTGAGTGCGTGCACTTCCGCTTGAGTGACTGGAATCTCGCTCGAGCGTGAAATGCATGTATCCAGAAGTTCATATGTTTTGCAGCACGCTCGAGCGACAGAAGTTACGCTCGAACGAGGGTCTGAGTCTCACGCTCAAGCGCAGATCGAGCGTCCGTCGAGTGTGAAAAGCAAGCAACCAGTACTTTTCTGAAGTTTACAATCCGCTCGAGTGAGGGAAGTCACGCTCGAGTGAACCTTCACTTCTTGCATTTCCGCTCGAGCGAGGAAAGACACGCTCGAACGTGGACCCTGTTTTCAGCAAGTTTTGAAAAATGTTTTCAAATGCATTTTTTTGCATCCTCATTCCATCCTAGGCATTCCTAGGCCATGATTAAGACTCCATAATGAAGTTAAAGGCTAGAAACATGCTCAGAACAAATAAAGTAAGTTATATACAATTCGAACGTGTGTTTCAGGTGTGTGCTTGTTATGTGTTCATGTAGGTCACGTGCCGTAGACAGTTTGATTAGTCTGTTCTGTCTGTCTGTACTCGAAGCCAACTGTGAGTAATAACTTAGTAAAGTTATGTTCAACTTTATTTATTTTCTGTATGATGGAATAAGATCTGTTTTCTGAAATGGTATGTTCTGTACAATGAATGATTGTCCAATTTCTAATAATATATTCGTGGCATCCTTAGCATCATGTGATATCTGTCAGCTGTTACCCGGTATCGGAGGTTCCATTATGGAACTTAATATGTCTGCACTTTGTTACCCGTACCGGAGGCTCCATCATGGAGCTCAGCATGTATATTCTTCGTTACCCAGATCCGGAGGTTCCTTAATGGAACTGGTTATTCATAATCACCATATGTTCTGCATTCGTTTTGTATCTGTTCTGTTAGCGCTAATGGATGTACCACGTATAATTAAGCATAAATTATGATTTATGTATATCATCTGAACAAGAATACGAATATGAATCTGAATTATGATTTCTGAATCTGTATAGACTTCATTCATCAAAACCCTTTACTCCGTTATTATTCACTGGGCTTCCGCTCACTGTTTATATTATGTATGTAGGTGAGCAAGCACGTGAC
Source organism: Camellia granthamiana (assembly GCA_036172215.1). Classification (NCBI taxonomy): domain Eukaryota; kingdom Viridiplantae; phylum Streptophyta; class Magnoliopsida; order Ericales; family Theaceae; genus Camellia; species Camellia granthamiana. The sequence continues at coordinate 32,445,274 of CM069915.1, read as the reverse complement.
CAGGCCCAGAGTTGACGGCCTATGTTTCAGTTTTTGTCAGCCAACCTTTGCGCCTCCCGAGGAGATTCCGGATGAAGTCAAGTTTTGTGGCTGTTTTTGTAATCATATTAGACTATGTTTGTTGTTAAGTTGTGAGCGAGATTTTGGCATGTACGCCTAAGTGTGATATGTAAATATTATATCTTTTGACTTCACTCGTAAGTCTATAAAAGTTCTAAGCTATTCTGTCCCATGTATGTCATCACAACTCATTAGATCTCGTATATTTTGTATATTTGCTTCCGCCGCCCCTAACTATTTGTTAATCTGTCAAGAGGCCTTTGGTAATCCAAGGATTACTGGCCGGTTACGATGCTAAACCCATAGGAGTGGGTTTGGGTCGTGACATAACCTCAGTTTTAACTTCAACTTCTAAATTTTTCTGAAAATTTCAACAAGTGTTAAGCCAACCTTTTTTCAACATAACCTCGGCTTAACTTCAACTTTGTAAATTCTTCTTAAAATTTTTTAACAAGTGTTAAACCAACTTTAGCTTGTAAATTTCAACTCCCAAGCATTATTCTCTAGCTCTCTACCCCCTAACGTGAACTTAAGTTTCACTTATGTTCACATTAAGCATGTACTCATGATCTTGTCGCCGGGGTCAGATTCAAACAGAGACTGGCCGAGGTTATCAACCTCGGTTTCTCTGTTAATCTTACTCAAATATACTCTGTTTCAATCTGTGTTTGACTCTGCTGATATGGCAAGTCCATGTTTAATTCAACTTAGTTCAACTCCATTATATGCAAGTGTAATTCAACTCTGTCATATGATAAGTCTAAGTTATTCGTTATGTTTCAATTAGAAACATCGCCAACTTAGTTCAACTCTATTATATGCAAATATAATTCAACTCTGCCATATAATAAGTCTAAGTTATTCGTCATGTTTCGCTTATAAACATCGCCAACTTAGTTCCAATCTATTATATGCAAGTATAATTCAACTCTGCCATATAATAAGTCTAAGTTATTCGTTATGTTTCGCTTAGAAACATCTCCTACTTAGTTCAACTCTATTATATGCAAGTATAATTCAATTCTACCGTATAATAAGTCTAAGTTACTCGTCATGTTTCACTGAGAAACATCATCAAGTGACTGGTCAGTCATACTACACAAGTTTAAAAATCAAGCTAAAATTTTATTATTACTTCGGCTAATAACAAAAAATTTAAAAAAAAAAAACAAAAAGAAATCTAATGATAGAAAAACTTCAGGTTGCAAGTATTCTAGGGTCTTGGCAACTCTTTGTCTTCAATGTTTTCAAGTCGATATGCCCCATTGCCCAGGACCGAGATGATTCTATAAGGTCCCTCCCAATTTGGGCCAAGCTTGCCCTCTTTGGGATCCTTCTTGTTGCCGACGACCTTTCTCAGGACGAGGTCACCAACTTGAAACTCTTGCAGGTTGACCTTCTTATTATAAGTCATGGCAAGCTGCTACTGGTATGCCCCTAGTTGAATTGCTGCTTTCTCCCTTCTTTCTTCCAACAGATCCAGATCTCGGGCCAAGAATGCCTCATTGGTGCCATTTTCTACTCCCTGGGTTCTGATCCCTAGGATGCCGACCTTCAGTGGAATAACTGCTTCTGTGCCATAAGCCATGGCGAATAGGGATTCCCCAGTTGATCTTCTTGGCGTGGTCCGATATGCCCAGAGTACATTGGGCAACTCATCCACCCATTTACCCTTTGTTGCTTCCAGCCTCATCTTAATCCCATCCAAGATAGTTTTGTTGAATGCTTCTGTTTGTCCATTACTTTGAGGGAAGCTTGGAGTGGAATAGTAGTTCTTGATTTTTTACTTTGCACAGAAGCTCTTGATTAGCTTATTGTTAAACTCTGTACCATTGTCTACTATTATCGCCCTCGGGATCCCAAACCTGGTGATAATGTTCTTCCATATGAAGTTCTTTACATCAATGTCCCGAATCTTTGCAAGGAGTTCAGCTTTTACCCACTTGGTGAAGTAATCTGTTGCTACTAGCAGGAACTTCCTTTGTCCAGTTGCTTGAGGCAGTTGTCCAACAAGATCCATGCCTCATTGGGTAAATGGCCAAGGATTAGACATTGGGTTCAAATCTGCTGTTGGTTGGTGTATCAAAGGTGCAAACCTCTGACACTTCTCACACTTTCTGACATAAGCTTCAGCATCTTTCTGCATATAGGGCCACCAGTACCCCTGAGTAATGGCCTTATGAGCAAGTGACCTACCTCCAGTGTGGCTCCCACATACTCCTTTATCTATATCATACAAAAAGTCTTTAACTTGTGAAGGATGCACACACCTCAAAAGGGGACCAGTAAAAGATCTTCTGTAGAGATGCCCTTCTGCTGTCAGACTGAATCTTGCCGACTTCAGTCTGATCTTGTGTGCTTCTTTATGATCATCTGGCAGTTTTCCATCTCTAAGGAATACTATTATCGCATCCATCCAGCTTGGTCCCATTTCCACACACATTGGCTTATGCTCTGTGTTCAGTGGTTCTGCACTTGGACCTAACAAGTAGTCAACCATAATTGTCCTTGCCTCTCTTGGTTTCATTGCACTAGCTAGGTTGGCCAAGGCATCAGCATGGCTGTTGTCATCTCAGCTAACTTGCTGTAGTCGACAAGTTTGGAATAATGCTATCAGTCTGACCACCTCCTTTACATAGGCCATCATTCTTTCATCTCGGGCTGCGTATTCGCCTGTTGCCTGGTTGATAATAAGCTGGGAGTCACAGAAAACCATTACCTCGTCGGCTTCCATTGCTGCTGCCAACTTTAATCCTGCGATCAGTGCCTCATACTCTGTTTCGTTGTTTGAAGCCTTAAACCCCAAATGAATGGATTGTTCTAGCATCTGTCCATTCGGCGATACTAACATTACTCATGCCCCTGCTCCTTATCGGTTTGAACTTCCATCAACAAACAAGCGGACGGAGTCGCCGACGTAAATACTGCAGGGCCTGAGTTTCTCTTCTTTCCTCTGTTCGGCTATCCCCAGCTGGGTTTCTCCTTGTTCACCTAGACATCGTACACCTCGGCTCAACGGAGCCCGATGTATGATGGCACCTGGTGTGAACTCGGCCACGAAGTCGGCCAAAACTTAGTCTTTGATTACTGTTATGGGTCTGAATTCCAAGTCATATTAGCCCAACACCACTACCCATCTGGCTATCCTACCTGTCAGATCTCCTTACTGCAACAGAGACTTCAAAGGATGCTCAGTTAATACCACAATCTTGTGGGCTTGAAAGTAATGATTCAGCTTCTTGGAAGCCATAACCAAGGCCAGTGTCAGTTTCTCCACAGGTAAGTATCTGGTCTCTACATCTGTTAGGGTTTTACTCACATAGTAAACTGCCATTTGTTCTTCCATTTCTTCTCTGATTACCACCGCACTCACTGCATGCTCTGAAACAGCCAAGTATAAGAACAACTCCTCTCCAGGTACTGGATTTGAGAGAACTGGAGCCGTAGTCAAGTATTTTTTCAAGTCGGCCAAGGCGACTTCGCACTCTTCTGTCCATAAGAAGTCTATGGCTTTCTTCACTGAACTAAAGAAAAGTTTGCATTTGTCAGAACTTCTGCTTATGAACCTATTCAAGGCTACAGCCCTTTCAGTCAACATCTGCACTTGTTTTGCTGATGTTGGGCTCTTTAAGTCCAAGATGGCCTTGATCTGATCTGGGCTTGCCTCAATGCCCTTTCTAGTAACCAAGTATCCCAGGAACTTTCCTGACACAACTACAAATGCACACTTTGACGCATTAAGTTGGAGCCGAAATATCCTTAGGATATCAAAGACTATTTTCAGGTCGGTCAGATGATCCTCAGATTCCTTGGTCTTCACGACCATGTCATCAATGTATACCTCCACTGTTCTGCCTATTAGATGTCTGAGCATCTTAGTCACCAATCTCTGGTAAGTTACTCCTGCATTTTTCAACCCGAAAGGCATCACTCTGTAGCAATACACCCCTTTTGGGGTGATAAATTTTGGGGTGATAAATGCAGTCTTTTCCTCATCAGGGAGGTACATGGCTATCCGATGGTACCCCCTGTAAGCATCCAGGAAGCTCATTCTTCCATGCCCTAAAGTGGCATCCATCAATTGGTCAATTTTGGGGAGTGAGAAACTGTCTTTGGGACAAGCCTTATTCAGGCTGGTGAAGTCCACACAGACCCTCCACTTCCCATTTTTTTTCTTCACAACAACCGTGCTTGATATCCATGTTGGGTAGTTTACCTCTCGAATGGTTCTGGCCTCCAGAAGTTTATCCACTTCCTCTTTTACTACCTCAACATATATTAACGTAGGCCTCCTTGCTCGCTAGATGACAGGTTTGGCCGACCTGTCCACATTCAGTCTATGGCAAGTGACCTCGGGGTCAATGCCAGACATCTCGTATGGTGTCCAGGCAAACACCTCAATGTTTTCTCTCAAGAACGCCTCTAATTCCTTTTCTTCTTCCTCGTCCAAGCTTGAGCCAAAAAGGAAGAAGCGCTCTTCATCCCCTTGTTGGACTAAGATCTTCTTCAGGGCTTCCTCACTTTTCTCGGCTGGCTCTTTGCCGACATCCTCAAGGACCTGTATGTCATCATCCTTTATCTCTGCTGTTTCTACTTTTCGTACGTTGCAGATGGATTTCATTACTACCATGGAGCAATTCTTTGCCTGCACCTGATCCCCTCTGACTTCCTCAATTCCATGTTCTGTTGGGAACCGCAACAGCTGGTGCAATGTTGAGGGAATAGCCCCCATTGCATGCAGCCATGGCCTTCCCATGATAGCATTGTAAGAGGAGGGGGTGTCAATTATTGTGAACTCCATTTTTACCTTCTTGGTGCCAGTCTACACTTCCAAACTTACTGCCCCCCGGGGCCACGTCGACATTCCATTGAACCCAACCATTGGACCATTGGATTGTTCCAGATCATCTTGGTAAAAACCAAGCTCCTTGTAACACCAGACATACATGATATCACAAGAGCTACCCTGGTCGATTAAAATTCGCTTTACCTGGTACTCTCCAATCTGGAGGGATACTACCAGGGCATCGTTGTGCAGATGCTGCATCATCTCTAGGTCGTCTTCAGTAAATGACACCATTGGTCCTTGGCACTCGTCTGCCCTAGGTCTCTTCTATCGGACCTGATACACATGTTGCAAGTGTTTTACCTTCTGAGTCTCCTCTCGTTTCTCGTTCTCATTGACCTTCGAGTGAATCACATTGATCACTCGAGGTCCGCCTGCTTGCGGTTGTGGTGCTGGAGGAGGTGGTGCTGCCCGTGCCCGAGGCAGTCTCGCTTGCTCTTCCCTTGGTCTGGCCTCATCTATCAAGTCCCTCAGGTGACCCTGTCTTACCAGATCTTCCAGATATGCTTTTAGGGCTCTACACCCTTGAGTTAGATACCCATCTTCATTGTGGTAGGCACAGTGCTTCCCCAGACTTCTTCCCATAAATTCACCAGGAATCTTCTCTGGTGCTCTATAATAGGGCTGATTCTGGATTCTTTCCAACACTTTGTAAACCAGAATTCGGAATACGGTAGTGACTGCATGTGCAGCCCTCAGTCTTGTCTCTTACTTACTGTATCCACTATTACCTCAGCCTTGCTTCGACGAGCCGTTTCTCTTCTCTTATTTTGATGCATTTGTCCCTGGCGTGTCCTCATCGGCTCTCGCATACTTTTATATCCTGGCCATAAGTTCCTCCATACTTTTTGGTAGTGTTTTCGTTAGTGATTTTCGAAGCAGACAATCATTGTTCAGGCCGTTCTTGAAAGACACGACTGCTACCTCTTGGTTGCACCCTGGTATTCGGTTGAATACGTCATAATACCTCTTGGCATAGGCCCTAAGGCTTTCATCCTCGCCGATTCTCAGAGCCATCAAGGAGTCCACCCTTAATGGCTGTAGTTTGTTTGTCACAAACCGAGCCACGAACATCTCAGCCAGGCCTTCTTAGCTTTTCACAGTTCCTTTCGGCAACTTGTGAAACCAGTCTAATGCGATTTCTTCAAAGGAGGAGGGAAACACTTTGTAGAGCAACGACTCGTTCCCGGTGTACAGTGCCATTGAGTTTAGGTATAAGCAGACGTGAAAGTTCGGGTCGAACTTACCGTCGTATATCTGGAATCTCGGCATGTGGAACCTTTTTAGGGCCTCAAATTTGTCTAGTTCTACCGAAAACGGTGTTCTCGGCTTAATCGGAGAAGTTACCTCGGCATCTTGTTACTTCCTCTGAAATTAATCCCTCAGATCCTCCTTGGTCCATCCAGGAGCTCGGCTGTCAACGAATTTTAGCCTCTTTGGTGCGCTACTCCCAGTGTCGTTATGAGTCCTCTTGGACCTCTCTCCATTAGTTGTGTCGAAACAGAGTTCCTTCCCTTGAACATGCCAATATTCTTTGGGGTTAGCTTCTTTGGTACGATGTATCCTCCGAGAATCTCCCTTCATTAACTTTCCTCACCCAACCACCCTTGAAGGCCGGTGAGAGTGTTCCTTGGTCCTGGTGTGCTGGGGGACTGCAGGGACTATTTTCTGTCCTACTTTCTGGGCATCGTTCTTGGCTGCTGGAATCGGCATGTCTTGTAACGGAAATGGTGGCTGTATGACGTTGTTCTGCATCATGAAATTGACAACCGATTGTAAGTCTGCCAATTTATTTTCCATTCCCTTCATCTCTTCGTCCCTGCGCAGGCATCTATCTTTCCATACCTGGAGGTCGTTCTCGTTATAATACCCGCCTCGGTCTTACTTCTTTGGTGCGTCGCCCTCCTGGCCAACGTCTTTCTCTCCGGGATTCTGATCCCGAGTTTCCTCGTTGCAATTATCCTTCTCTACGTTAGAGTCAATGTGTTTACCACTTCCAATGGGGATGTCATCCCTAATCTTCTCTTTTCGTCCATCGTTGGCTATCTATTCTCCTTCGATTCCCACAGACGGCACCAAATTATGTGTACTGTTTTCTGACCACACTGCCAAATAGGTACTTAGCTGGAGAATACTGGCAGAATAGATTGCGCCTGAACGACCTGTCACAGAAAAAAGAGACTCCGGCGGTGGTTTTTCCACCCGGAGGCACTCCGAAGATCAATTCAGTACTCAATTATCTCTCAAAGATAGCAAGCAGTGCTTATACTCACTAGTCAGAATACAAAGAGCATACCTTAAACCCACGAGGGTGCCTTACTTTTATAGCCAGCACTGACCTAATCCCCGTAGAAGTCTAACTTCAATGGACTTTGACTCATTGCTTATCCAGGACTCTCAAATAGATAAAGACAAACTCCCTAAGAGCTTTTATCTTTATCTAGACTGAGATCCTGTCCCATTCTAGGACTCTTGATCCTTATCTGTTCACCTCGGATTCCGGTATCTCCGCAGATAACCTCGGCCTAGCCGAGATTACCTCGGTGCCATGACCAGGACACGTGGCACCTCGGCTGGCACTTCGGTGCCACCTTGGCCACGTGTTGTCATTCACAAAAATATGCCCCCACACAAAGAGATGATGGAGATAAGAGATTGGTTGAAGAATAAGGCAAAATAGTTAGAGAGAGAATAATGGCAAGGTTCTTTCATGGATCTCCCACTTTCACTCTCAAGGTTGATAATGGAAAAGGGAAATTAGTTCTTTCCCAAGAGTTATATCTCCAAAATCCATCCATTGTAAAGCTATGGGTGGATGTTATTTATAGGCACCTCATAATGTAGGATGGAGCCCATGTGCAAGGCACATAGGGAATATTCTCTCTAACTACCTTGTCCGAGGAAGTGACCTCTCCGAGGATGAGGAAAACCCCAAAGAGGAGATCAACCTCTTGGCGAACCCTTCTTCTTAGTCACACCTAACCAATGATCCCCAATCATCCCAAAGGGTCAAGGGTTGTCCCAGAGGACGCCCTACCGCAGAAGGGTCAGGGGTAGTTTAAGAGAACACCTTGCTGCAAATATTGCCGAGTCTCAGAGACCCCCTAGATTGTGCCACCTCGACCCGGGTATAGGCTAGTTTAACCGAAGAGTGAATTTATCTCCACTCACCGTCCTTGGGATCGGGTCCTTTATTCGGACTCTGTTACGCCCATAGTTCTGGTGCGTAGATCTCGGAAAGCTCCAGGCCCGCAAGTGTTCTGGGACTCATTAATGGAGCGACTTCTAGATTGTGTTTGAATCTGTTCGAAGCCAAGCGCTTCGGATCTCTAGGTTTATAGATCCGAACCCTTTCAAGTCCTAGCTCATATAGGCCTCTAAGTTCGTGGTTCCGAACCCTTTAAAGACTAAGCCAATACCTCGGAGAATGGATCTCCTCCGAGGGTTTCATCTCGTTTGAAAACAACGGTTAATCTCCTCGGACACCCATATGATCTGAGCCTCCTTGGATGGACTTGTTAGACTCTCTTTGAAGATATATACTCGATAGGTCTTCCTTGGCCCAATTTGTTGGCTTTTTTATGGATTCGTTTGATAGAATTCACTTGGGCCCATTTGACAATAATTTCTCCAAGCTCACCAAATTTTGGGCTTTCCGATTGAGCTTTGATTGGGTCCAATTAATTAGTAGGCTCAAGTTAACCCCTCTTACACGGTGTAAGTCACATTTAAAATGAAATTGATCCACTTATTTTATTTTATGGGCACTTTTTCTAGATAACTAAAAAACATCCACAAACAATAGAAAGCTAAGCAGTTCTTTTGTATTTTTTTTAAGTCATATTTGTTTGGTGGATTAGGTTGGATGGAATTAGATTAGATGGTGGGATTGAGTGAAGAGATTAGTAATATGGTGGTATTAAGTTGAAGATATAAGATAAATAGTGTTTATTTATACACTATTGGATTAATAATACCATGACAATAATATATATTAATTTATAATTTTATATGATTTTATAGTTTTTTATATATTTTAGTATTTATATAAAATTATTATAAATAATAGTATATTATAATTTAACTTTTTTTTATCAAATAGGATAGAATTTATGTTTATAATATATATATATATATAATATTGTTATAATAAGAGAAAGATTTGATGGATGACTCATCACATATATATATATATATATTATGTATTAAATTATATGTATAATATTATTAAATTATAAAATATAATATAAAATAAATTCTAATACTAAACTGTTGGATTGTTTTCACAATCCTATCTCCCACTAGGGAAAGTTAATCTCATTGCAGTGTAGGAGTAGCATTCCACTCAAAGTAACAATCTAGCATCAAATAAATCAACCAAACAAGTTATATGTGGACCCATCTCATTCATATTTCAGTCCTCCCTCTAAGTCAGCCAAACAAACGAGCCCTTAGGATGGTTTCTCAACAATCTCACTGCTAACAATGGAGAAAAAGTCCACCTTCTCTCTAGTCTCATTTTGATGATTTGGTTTATTTATTTTTTAAGTCTATGCATAGATTATTTATTAAATCTTTTTGATGGATCTAATAATTGTAATCATATAATTTTATCAAATTTATTTTTGAAAAATAAATGATAAATATAATAAAATCAGATAGATAGTGTTTATTTATACACTATTTGATTAATAATACCATGACAATAATATATAGTACTTTATAATTTTATATGATTTTATAGATTTTTATATATTTTAAGTATTTATATAAAATTATTATAAATAATAGTGTATTATAATTTTTTTTTTTTTTTTTTTTTGAAATAGGATATAATTTATCTTTATATAATATATATATATATATAATATTGTTATAATAAGAGAGAGATTCGGTGAATGACTCACCATATATATATATATAATGTATCAAATTATATATATAATTGCAATAACCTGACCCTTTTGTATGCTTTTAGCCTTTCATTATATGTGTAATTATATGCTTGATGTGAAATTCCGTGTGAAATTGTGTTTAATTATGTGAATTATATGATTATGGAATCATATCTGTCAGTTGTGAGAAAAATCTGTTAAAATTGCTACGTTTGGACTAGAAATTGGAAGCTTTAGAAGCGCGATAACCTAAAATTGACTTTATAATTGAGATTAACATAATTTTTAGGTCATAATATAAATTTTGTAAAAATTTGATTCATAATGAATTAAATTGATTAATTTGAGTTTAGGCCTTAAATAGTCTATTAGACTCATGACTTAGTTACTTTTCAACACAAAAGAAAATATCTCCTGGGAAAGAGGAAAGAGGAAAGGAGAAGAGAAAAGAGAGAGAGGAAAAGAAAATCAATTAAGAGGTTGAAGAATTTGAGAGAATTCAAGATTGAAGTTCAAGTGAGTGTAAATCAACTTAAATACTCCAAATTCCCCTTTGATTTATGAATATGACACTAAAATAAGGTTTTATAATCACCCAAGTTAGGGTTTTGACCTAAAGAACTTGTTTGAGATAAAATCCATGAAAATCATCAAGTTTCATTGTATTTATTTAAATCAAGAGTTAATTCTTGTATTTTGGGTTTGTTTTGAGTTAGCTTGAGAAAATTGCTTCAAGGTTTGCATGTTTTGGTCTCTCTCTCTCTATATATATATTGTATCCCTTTTGGGTTCACCATAAAAAGGTGAAAAGATGTAAAGAATATGATCCTTAAGTTATTAGAGTGCCTTTAAATGAGTTATGATCTATTTAGGTTTGAGAATCATGTTTATTATGTTCCTATGTTGTGTTAGTGAAAAGAATTTTGCTTGAGTTTGAACCTTGAGATGCCTTTGAAAGTTAAGTTTTTGATGAATTTTGGACTGCTCAAACAGAGCATATGACCGCACGTGCAGGGCTCACAGTCGCACGTGCGGAAAATAAGGGAGAAGAGTTGGAGATTTTGTAATAAAAGCACGTGCGGAGCCACACATGCGGCACACTTTCCCGCACGTGCGGTGGGGGAGTTCCGTACGTCCGGCCCATGGGGAGAAATTTTGCCAGCTTCTCTTTCTCTGTTAGATCCTCTGGAACTGTTAATATGTGCATTTGATCCTTCTAAGATGCTTATAATTAAATAGGAAGTTAACCAATTGGACGTTGAATGAAAGAAAATGGTTAAAGAAAAGTGACTTACTTATGAGTTATGTGCTATGTGCAGGTCACGTGCAGGAAGAGACTGTTGCTTAGCCACATCACAGTGAGTAATAGTAGTGTAATGATATGTTTCATTTACTTCCGGTGATTATCGTTTATATATCGTTACTTGTGAATGGCATATGGTCTTGATAATGTGGATGATTGGATCATTTAAAATGAAATAATTGAACAATGGCATTAATATGGACCCGAGGTCGTTTTGTTCCCGTTACAATAATGGGCTCGAGGCCGTTCTGATGTAAACTACTTATGATTGGTGGCCCTAAGGCTAAGGGAGATGGAGACATACCGATGTTCCATCGACCCTATAATGATATGAACTGTCTATGACTCATGGCCTAAGGTAGAGGGAGGTGGAGACATGTCTATGTTCTGTCTACCCTCTAATGTTTTGAACAACTGTTTTTATGTTAGACCCAAGGCCGTTCTGTATTATATTGGGCCCGAGGTCGTTTTGAGAATGAATTCAGGACTACGACAAGCACATGAGTTATAATATTATATTCATCGCATCTTATGCTTATTCACATGAACCTCCTTACATTGCTATTATTCACTAAGTTTCGCTCACTCTATATTTATGTGTGTTTATGTAGGTAATCAACCCGGGGGCCAGCCCTAGTTCAACTCCGATAGCCTTTTTGTTGACCCTGTTGTATCAAGCCAATTAAAGTGAAGCCTTTTTGCCTTTTGTAGAGTTTCCTTTCATAGCACACATTGTTAGGTCATTAATGTTTTTGTCAAACGTTGATCAACATGTATAACTTTTAACTCTTTGACGTTTTTGGTTGTACCCCCATTTATTGGGCTTGTATATATATATATGTGTGTGTGTGTATGTGTGTAGATGTGAACTATGTATGTATTATGACATGTTATGAAAATGTTTTGAGATCCTGACATTTAAACACTGCTCAATGGGCGTATTATTTGAATACTAAAATTGTTTCTGTTTTAGGCCCCGGTATGGTACAAGATGTACATTGATTATTTGATTATTTGGTTTTGAGGCCTGTGTTCAGGCCGAGCATGTCCAAACTTTTAGGGGTAAGTTTGGGTCATGACAATAATATTATTAAATTATAAAATATAATATAAAATAAATTCTAACACTAAACTGTTGGATTGTTTTCACAATCCTATCTCCCACTTGAGAAAGTAAATCCCATTGCAGTGTAGGAGTAACATTCCACTCGGAGTAACAATCTAAGATCAAATAAATCAACCAAACAAGTTATACGTGGACCCCATCTCATTTATACTTCAATCCCCCCTCTGAGTTAGCCAAACAAGCACTTAAGATAATTTCTCAACAATTTCACTGCTAGCAATAGAGAAAAGGTTCAGCTTCTCTCTAGTCTGATTTTGATGATTTGGTTCATTCATTTTTTAAGTTTGTGCATAGATTATTTATTAAATTTTTTTTAATCTATCTAATAATCATAACCATATAATTTTATTAAATTTATTTTTAAAAAATAAATGATAAATATGGTAAAATCATATATAACTTATGTAAGAAAATTGTTTGGCTACAATTACCAAAAATAAATCGAATTATCAAAAGTGAACCTACCCGCAAGAGCCCAACATGGAAAATGGGCCTTGGTAATTTCTTTTTTTCTTGTATTGTTATTTTCTTTGCAGCCAAACATGGGTAAATGGGCTCCCTTGGTGAAGTTTAATTTTCAACAAGCAACAACACGGTGCTAGAAGCAGAAAACAGAGAGAGAAAAACTAGTAATACAAGCCCTGAAAAAGCGCAGAAGGAGAAGGACTTGATAGGATCTATCTAAAGCAAACAGAATAGATCGAATCTAATAATATACTAAGCCCAAGTTTGATAAGTTGAAAAAAAAATTAGAAAGTCAAAAAAATTATTATTATTTATCAAAAGTCAAAAAGCATGATTGTACAACTTTCAATCCTAATTTTTCTTTACACACTAATTTATATAATTTTTTAATACACATTTTTTCATAAAAAGTCAAAAAATTAACCCAAACAACTATATTTCAAAAAGTGCACTTATTTAACACATTCCAAACAAAGAAATTCCAAGTAACGAACTCACTCACTCTGATGAATGCCACTTCAAACTTGAGATTTTTCCTCAATGCTAGCTAGATCTCTCTTTCTCTCTCTCTCTACCTCTGAGTCTGCAGAGATGGAAGCAGTAACAAGATCTTCCACTAGAATCCTTGCAAACAACTTCAATGGCAAAAGCTTACCTTTGTCGAGAGCTCCTCTTGGGAAATCTCAGATCAACTTCTTCCGATCTTCAATTCTCCTCTCAATCCCGCTCAAGAAGACAGTTCAATGCGTCCCTTTATCAGAAACATAGGTATTGTTTCCGTTTCTCTTCTTTCTTCCAGTTTCTCAGTATTTCCATTTATATATAATAACAGTTTCTTGTTAACCAAACACAGGTTTCTACTACTGCAGATGCTGGGATCCAAACAATGCGTAAGTTTTTTTTTGAAGTTTTTTCATGTATGAATAAGATGACAATTACTTATATAAACATTTGGTTTGTTGGAATCTTTTACAGAGGCATCAAAGACTGTTCATGTGAAATTTCAGTTGCAGAAAGAGTGTTTGTTTGGTGAGCATTTCTTTCGTGCAGGTGATGACCCTATTTTAAGTTGCTGGGATGCCTCAGATGCTGTACCACTAAACTGGTCAAATGGACACTTGTGGACTGCTGAGCTGGTGAGAAGTAACTCTTTCAAAGAAGGATAGTTGTTTTCATGAAAAATTCAGATCACGGAACCGGACACAATGTGAGAGTTAGTGGTGTTTGGTTCTATGATCGGATTTTGTACACATAGTAGAACTGATGTTTTCATTTGTATTGAATGCAAGGTCAATCTATGGTGTGCTTCCCTCTTCGTTTACATTCCGATGTGGTCAAAATTACGACAAAAATCACTTCTAGGATTCAGTATGTTACTAGAGTTGAGACACAATGTGGTTGGGTCGTAATTTTGAGCACTTTGCATTGTAACCAGATAGTGTGTACCATAAATTTTACCTTCAGAGTGATTTTTGACACTTATATTCTGAATTTTGATTAGAATGCACCTGTGGAGAGGTCAATACAATTCAAGTATGTACTTGGAGGAAGCAAGGGGGAAATTTTTTGGCAACCTGGCCTGGACCGATTTTTCCAGACATGGGAAACAAACAACACAATTACCGTTACTGAAGATTGGGAGAATGCTGAGGCTCAGAAGATAACTGAGCAGCAAATGACGGATCCAAATGAGGAACTGGTGAATGTTTTTACAATAGAATCACTCGTCGATGATAGTGTTACTAATCTAATAGAAGAATACATGTCAAATGTACAAGAAGATGTGATGTCTGCCTATGATATTGCTTTTCCGGAAGATCAACAGATCGTCAACAGAATCAAATTCTTTGTAACAGAGAATGAAACTCATCAAAAACAGGGGCCATGGGTCAATGCAAAAGCCATCAACAGAAACCAATGGAAGACTACAATGGCTGAGAAGAAACCAACAAGTGTGGAACCAGAGGAGTCAGTCTTCACCTATGAAGGTGGTTATGTTTTGGTACCTGGCTTGAACCCAATGCCAGCGATGTCGGCTAATAAAGCACCTCACAGAGAAATTGGTATATCCAATGGTGATGCCTCGGCTAAAGTTGATGCGTCCAAGGACCAGCACATGCCTGAATTTACTTGTTGATGAATTGAGTTGAGCTGAACTCTCTGTTTCATTGTCAGTTAAATTAGCAGAAGCTACTACACATTGAATTATCCTTATAGGCAAATATTGCACCATATATGATAAAATATTTGAAACTAATTGTACTGAAGCAAAATAAGTACTTTTCAGACACTTGATAAAGGTCAATAAATTTGGCCAAAATTTTTGTGTCTCTCGTTAAGAAGTCAAGGGTTCAAGTGCAAGACTCCTCAACACACAACCACCGAGTAAGAAGGAAGAAAGAAAAAGGAAAAAAAAAAAGCAAATTTTGTATCACAATAATGCAAACGTTGTCAGGAGGTAATGAGAGCTTGCAACAAGAGTGGTTCTCTTCTCTAGAGACACCAATGAAATCTTCTTCCATGAATGGCATGCTGAGTTCCAACTATGTTATGAAAGCACATTGACGCAAGCTTGCAACAAGAGTGATTCTATCTGGGATACCTAAATCTTGCAAAAGGGCACGAAACCTCAGCAAGTTTGTAATGAATTTGCCATTTCATCCGAAAAACATGTGATTTTAAACACAGCTTTAGGTCTACGTATGAAGAGCTACAATCACTGGATCATCATTTCTTGTTGATAGGATGGCATGCCTGAATCACAGGCAACCCTCCTCATGCTATCCTCTGTGGGATATTATCACCCCATGTCAAGGTGATGTGCTGGCCATGTGGAAGAACCATTGTTGCATGTGGAGAAGGAGTTGGCACAAGCTGGCAAGGAGCTGGCCATGTGCTGGACAGCCTCTCCATCTCACTTATAATGTGTATAAATGGACGGGTGAGAGGAGAGTTGAGAGAGAGAGAGAAAGAGCAAGCCAAAGAGAGTGAGAGATGTAAGGCGGAGAGACCGTCTCTCTCGGTGTGAGCGAGAGAGACGGGTGAGTGGGTGAGTGAGGAGAGTATGAACTCCTCCTCTATTATAATCTTTCTGTAATATCTCCATTGTTATAGTGATAACCGGCTACTCTCCCGTGGACGTAGGCATTGAGGCCGAACCACGTTAAATATGGTGTCTCCTTAAGTGTGGATGTGTTTTTTCTGCTTGGTATAATTTCTACAAGGTCTTGGGAGGGATCCCAGATCCCAACAATTGGTATCAGAGCCTCGTCGGTGGCGTTTCGGAACAAAAACAGTGTGATTTTCGAAACTGCCCAGAAATCAAGTTGCTCGAAATCAGGTTTTGAGCATACCAGGAGCAAGGTCTCGACGAGAGGAGTCCAGAAATGTAAAGTAGACACCCAGGAGACTCTGGACGCGCTCTCACGCGCCGCCTGAATAAGACGCGTGAGTCCCACGTGTTGCACGCGCTACCACGTGCCGGTAGCAGCTCGGCGCGTTATCCCACGCTCTCGCACGCGCCCGCACGCGCGACTCAATAGAGAAGGTGACTGGGGAAGGGCGCGTCTAGGCCACGCGCACGTGCCACGCACAGGCTACGTCAGCGACGAATCAGCGGCCACGTCAGCAGAAGTAAGGAGTCCACTGCCACGTGTCATCCACATCATCGACACGTGGCAGTCCACATCAGCACACGTGGCGGTCCACGTCGGCACACGTGGCATTCCACGTCATCGCTATGTCAGCACAGGAGTGCCACGTCAGCACTGCCACGTCAGCACACGGAGGAGGAGATCCAGTGCGACGCGGCTAAGGGTGCAGCCGCAGGAGGTCGGATCTGGTTCTTTGCGGCTAAGGTGCAGCCGCAGATCTGACGCGTACAAAATGTTTTGGCTAGTTCTAAGCCATTTGGAGTCCGTTTTTGGCGATCCAATAGTGCTTTCTAACTATTTGGAGTGTTCCGGACACATCCGTAAGGTCAAATTTTGGAGACGGAGTTTCTGTAAAAAGAAGGCAGATTAAAGGGACAGACGACATCAGGTGCAGTGGACAGAATATTCTGTTGGTACACAGAATATTCCCTGAACTTCAGAAAATTGCAATTTGGCCCAGAATTTTCAGAAAATTGTGGTGTGGCCCAACTTTTGGGGAAATTTTTCAATGAGGTCCCCGGAAGTGCAGCGAAGGTTGGTCCTAACTAATCGGACCGTTTTAGACGCAACCGCAAGGTCAGAATAGTGAAATTCTGAACGGTTTGGAAAGATTGTCAAAACCTGGGAGTTTGTCATCTTCAATACTCGAAGGAAGGTTGCCGGATATTGTGGAACGCTGCGGATTCACTGAAGAGATTAGAATGGGTAGATTCTAACCAGATTGGACAACAAGGTACAACTCGAGATAGATCATTGAAGACCAGAGGAGATCAGGCTTGATTAAATAGCAGATCGAGGGAGATCAGGATTGGTCAGGAGCGATTAGAGGATTGCAGACATGATTATCTCAAGATCAACAATGTCTAGGAAAGTTCTGTCAAAAACACACTGTCTAAGAAGACTGGTTCTTAAGTGGGACCGGTTGTGACCCCACCAATCTTTCCTGGTTGTTGATGTCATCGGAGGATCTGGTTCAATCGATCAAAAAGACCATTCATCGACGGATAGATGATTTGGCAACCAGTTCAGGCTCAGGAAAATGCTGTGGCTGTTGGAGCTACTGTATACGAGTAAGTACTGGTGGTATGTGGACGTGTAAAACAATAGTTGCAGAGAAGCATACTAAGCGCAGAAGCACAAATGCAGACGTGCAGCAGTGCAAGGGTACGGTAGCGTATCGTACAGAGGCGCAAGAAGAGTGTGCAGCAACGGGTTGTTAAAAGTTCACAGGAACTTCCAGACAGAGAAATTAAGACGGATAAAACGCAAGAGTGCGCGCCAAGGAGTGGCAAGTCTCTTTTCTCTATGGTGGGTTCTTTATTTCCATGGTAGCGGAAGATAGAGTTAATGCGGATCTCTTAGGCGAGCTCGACGCAGGGAGACCAGAAGCCATGGGTGCGAGCACTATGCAAGGAATTGCATAGCTGACGATGCTTTGACAGATAGAGTTACTGTCAACCATCAATCTACTGGACAGCAAATCAGGGACTGCAAAAGCACAAACAACAAGCGTATGTGGAAACGCTAGGAGGTTGTTCAGAAGTGCAGAGGGTAAAGGCTGATAGTTCAGAGGAAAAGCTCCGAGCAAAGAAGACCGAGGACGTTGATGAACAACGAGTTTTCTGTTGCTCCAATGACTTGTCCTGCGAGATAAGGCATGACAGTCAAGGGCATCCCAGCAGGGGGTGCAGGACATCCAATCAGGGGGTGTTGGATATCTTGGTTGCGCAAGTTCAAGCATAGCAGGTGTAGACATCCGAGACAGGAAGCGTGGAAGAGATCTGTGGGAGATAGGAGCAGAGGCTCTCTCCAAATCAGAGAGCGGTGTGAGTTGAGTTGAGGATGTAAGATTCCCTCCTCCTCTTATATCTCTGGTTTATTATCTCTAGCTTCAGGGGGTGCAAACATCTCAGAGAGGAGAAACTGACTATGCTGAAATTTGGGCGTAACAAGATTAGCAGCAATGTGTGCTGTGGATCACCTCACATGGGTTGAGGGGGTGATTTGTGGGATATTATCACCCCATGTCAAGGTGATGTGCTGGCCATGTGGAAGAACCATTGTTGCATGTGGAGAAGGAGTTGACACAAGCTGGCAAGGAGCTGGCCATGTGTTGGACAGCCTCTCCATCTCACCTATAATGTGTATAAATGGACGGGTGAGAGGAGAGTTGAGAGAGAGAGAAAGAGCAAGCCAAAGAGAGTGAGAGATGTGAGGCGGAGAGACCGTCTCTCTCAGTGTGAGCGAGAGAGACGGGTGAGTGGGTGAGTGAGGAGAGTGTGAACTCCTCCTCTATTGTAATCTTTCTGTAATATCTCCATTGTTATAGTGATAACCGGCTACTCTCCCGTGGACGTAGGCATTGAGGCCGAACCACGTTAAATATGGTGTCTCCTTGAGTGTGGATGTGTTTTTTCTGCTTGGTATAATTTCTATAAGGTCTTGGGAGGGATCCCAGATCCCAACATCCTCCTCATGCTATCAATGAAATAAGCTTACGGTTCATCTCTCAAAATTATCTTCTCAGACAAAAAAAACAAAAGACACATTAGGCAGCCCAGGAAAAAAAGAGGGGAAAATATATAAATCCTCACTATGGCATCAACGAAATGATCCTAGTGCACATCAGTAATTTCTGTACATAGATCTTGTTCTATACAAAATATATTAAAAAAACATTTGTCTGTGTGATCTAGGACGGCAATCTTCATCTGTCACTCTATGACAATGGACGGAAGAATCTCTATCACGATCTCACCTTTTGCGCCTTCCACTCTATTTTCTCTATGACAGGATTCTGATTCATGCCTTCTTGATATCTTTTCCTTCCACCTATCATGATCTCTTAAATTTCATTCAGCATCATGCCATCCTGGATTTTTTTTTGTTCCTGCTACTCACTTATCCCAACTCCCAAGCTTCTTCGTGATTCATCACTTCTTCCCATTCTGATTGTTTCTTACGGTCTCTACTGTTCTGATCTTTAGATTTCAATTTCTTGGCTCTCTTTAGTCTTCACCTTCACTGCCTTTGTTCTTGAACTTCTTGAATCTTTATCACTTGATCTAAGTCCTTGAGCAGTAGACTCTGAAATGAGATTCGAAGTGCCAGATTTTTTGCTCTTTGTTGGACTCTCAAACCTGTCATGACTCCATCTTGAATTTTTATCCTAAGGACCCCAACCAGTGCTTGCAGCTCTCTGGACAAAGAAAAACCAAAGCTCAAGTAAGCACCTTCTAACAGGACTCAAATTAGGCTCACAACATATAAACCATCAAGCTGAGAATAATAGATGTTGCATGGCAAGTCACATTACCCCAACTTATTTTTAAATCATGATGCTTCAAACAGAAATAGTAGTAGCAGCAGAAGGCAACAAAGAATGGAATGAAGAAAAAAATTAAGGAAACCAGCTTCAACACATACGGCTGCTTTATGTCTTCAACGGATATAACAGCAGTAAATAGACTGCGCAAAAAATTTGACCAAAGGCATCCATTTGATATGTATTCTTTACAATGTTGGCAGTGACTTACTGTTCACTTTAAACCTAACGAATCGAAGCGATAAATGAATTGCTGATTCTAGTTTACTTTCATCGTGAAGGTGGTAGACCTGCACCTAAGAATGGAAGTGAAAATGACTAATAGTGCTTCCCTTCAACGGTCATTGATCTTACTTGTTCATCATGGGAAAACTTGCATCCAGCTCCATGATGACATTCACCTCTTTGGAAAGAACAACAAACTCCTTGTGCCTCCCTTTTTTGCTGGTCTCTTTCTCTTCATCTTCTTCTTTCTTTTTATAGTTGCTCAACCCTTATGATTCGACCAAGAATTTGAGAGTCATTCAGATTGTCTCTGAAGTAGATCAAACAAATAAGCAATGGTTATAGTTGTGGTATTATTAGAAAGCGAATATTACCTTAAGAGTGAATAAGTAACTTTTTTGTGAGAACATGACATAAATTTTCATCGTAAACTAATGGCAAGGTGAATAATATGAACTAGCTCAAGGTAAAAAGGAGTAGACCTAGGAGAGTCCATAGCAATTTCTCAAGACTGATATATAATCAGCAATGTTAGGTATCATGAAAAATCTTTCATAAAAATAATCATGAAAGCTTTGTGACCCTTGAATGACACTTAGAATAAAGCGCTACACACTAATCAAGGTAATCCAAGGATCATAAATTTTTCATGATCATTTTCATGACAAAATTTTCATGATCCCTAATTTTTCTCATATATAATTTTGAGTTTTACAACGTCAAAATTGTTTAGGAAAATCAACAATAGATAAAAGCTTCTTATGGGGTCAAGAGGCCTTCAATTGTACACGAGAATGACTTTACCCAATCAGCTTCGAGAAGCAATATTTACACAGTATGTAGTTGGGTCTTGGGGCCACACATCTTTACATTTTCACATACCCAACCCAAGAGCAAAGCACTAAAATTTAAGAGGTTTTGGAAACCCTAGCCACCCCTCTGCCCGTAAACCACGTGTATCAATTAAGACAAACGCATGGTTCATCCCCATGCAAACCCTATACCAATGGGCTACGCGAGCTGGTTGTTGAATACAGTGTTACAATGCCAAATTGGATAATTGGGAACAACAACGTTTCATAAATCAAATTTGGAGACCGAGGACCAGTTGGGTGTCATTATTACAACGTATAAAACAACAGTGTAATAAGTAAAACTAGGTCTTGATTCCACCAAGTATAATACTAACGACGACTACAAACAATGACATAATAGTTCTAAAGGTACATCATGAATTAAGTTGAAAATATTTCAATTTCATTACATGGAATTGGAAATCAAAGCATGAGCGAATACTTGGATTTGGATTAGAAAGAACTTTTTACTGTGCAAACATTTGCAAGAAGATCATCTCAGTGTGATCGAATTGAAAGCTTCTTCCGATATTGATATGCTGAATTCGTTGTCAATGGATTCATAGCTCCGATTCCAATATTCGAATTTCTCCAAGAATGCTCTACTTGAATTGCAGGATTTCGAGACGTGGGGAAAGTTTCCAACTCAGACTCCAGCGACAGGAGATCAGCACAACTCTCGTAAAAGAACCTATGTTCCGTTTGTTTTCACAAATAAAATGGAGGGATGCACAACTCTCGAAAAATCCTATGACCCGTTTGTTTTTAGGAATAAAATGAAATGATCGATAGTGAGGAAATTGATAATAAATAAATTAATAAAATTATATTTATTTTTGATGATAATTATTAATATGAGAATTATTGAATTATTTTTATATAAAATAATAAAATAAATAAAATTATAATTTTTACTTAACAAAAAATATAAAATCATTAAATATTAATATTCAAAAAAAATGTCCAATATGTATAAAATAAATAAATAAATAATTGCAATTGACCGGTTAACTGGTCGAACATTCCGACAGACGACTGCTAACTCATTAAGTTGATGGACTATTTTCTAATACCACCTCTTTGTCCAAAGTTACAATCCATTCGTTCAAGACTTATCCTAATCTGAATGGATTATCAACCCGAAAAACCACAAACCAAATAAACATGAGCTAAGCTCATTATTTATCCATCACAATCCATAGTGAACTGCTACAGTGGAAAACAAACGGGGCTATGAACTGTGCGAAAAAATATTGAGCGCTATGATACGAGGCAAACCAATTTTTCTGTAATTTTCGGCGGAACTAAACGAAAGAAAAAAAAAAATAATCTGCAATTTTCAGCGGCAGTGACATGAATCGACCTTGGCCATTATCTTTAATGGCGTCACGAGGCATGGGTCAAAAAAAGGAAACTAGTAAGAAATTATTACAATGAATAAAAATGGGCATTTATAAATCCCTCTTTAGCTATTATGTTAAATTTTATGTAAATTATTTTTTTATATTTTAATAAATTTTATAAGTGATATAATTATCAAAATATTCTTAATTATAATAAGGTAAAATACGTATTAATGTTTATATTAATAGTGTGAATATTCTATGATATGAACATTTACACTATTAAATTTATTTAATGTGAATGTTCACATCACCAAATTATTAACGGTTCAAAAAATATTTATAAGGATAAAATTATTCATAAAATACCTTAAATATGATAATTATGATTTGGTGAATCAAATGTTTAAAATAATAAGACTTATTAAAATATAATAATATTTTATAAACTAATTATGATACATGTATTTAAAAATAATTTTCTCAATAAAAATTGAAAAGAAGGTAACTTAAGATTAATAATTGATAATAATAAATATTTTAATTAAAAATAATATAGGGAATTTTTTTTTAGGGTCTATGGTATTAAGATTTTATAACATAAATGACATCTAGTATTTTTATAATGTCTAAGGTCCTTCATACAGTGATCTAGAGAATTTCTCTGAAGACTTCAGAGAAATTCTCTCCAAATTTCTCTGATTTGCACAAATTTCTCTAATTTGCAAATTTCTCTAGTTTTCTCTGGACTTTCCAAAGAAATTCTCTTCAAACTAGAGAAATTTTCAAAATTTCTATGGACTCCAAACCAAAGAAATTTTCTCTGTGTTTTGAACAAATCAGAGAAAATTGGGCTATTTAGAAACTAAAAACAATCACAATTTTCTTTGTATTTTGAACAAATTAGAGAAAATTGGACTACTTAGAAACCAAAAACAATCGCATGTGATTGTTTTGAACAAACCAAAAAAAATTGGTCTACTTAGAAACCAAAAACAATCACAATTTTCTCTATGTTTTGTACAAATCAGAGAAAATTGGGCTACTAAGAAACGAAAAAATAATCACAATTTTCTCTATATTTTGAACAAATCAAAGAAAATTGGGTTACTTAGAAACACACACACACACACAAAATTCACAATTTTCTCTGTATTTTGAACAAACCAAAGAAAATTGGGCTACTTAGAAACCAAAAGCAATCACAATTTTCTCCATGTTTTGAACAAACTAAAGAAAATTGTAATTGTTTTTTTCTGTGATTGTTTTTCTAAGAAGCATTTTATCAAACAGGTTAGTTTCAAAACTCACAGCTATATGTTTTACAGTTCTAAAAAGAGTTTTATCAAATCAAATCTCATAGTTATGTGTTTTGGAGTTCTAAGAAGCAATTTGTCAAACAGTTTAACTTCATACTATATATATAGATGTTTGTATGTGTATGAGTTGTGTGTGTGTGTGTGTGTGTGTATGTGTGTGTGTGTGTGAATGAGAGAGAGAGAGAGAGAGAGAGAGAGAGGACGAAACCGAAGAAGGAAAAACTAAGAGAAGCTTACTAGGGCTTTCAAACATGAAAATGACAGTATCACTTCCATCATCAGCTTTGATGGTGATGATATCATTATTCACTCCCACCATTGGGTTGTCTTCCCGTCGCGATATGCTTTGATTCTGATATCAGTGAAATTGTCCATAGATAAGGATGCTTTGAGTTTCGCTTGACGGAGGAGAGAGAGTTGAAGAAGATGACGACGACGACGACGATGGCAATAAACTCCGATGATGGAGGTGGAGTTTGTCGGAGAAAGGAAGAGAGAGAGAAGACAATTTGATTTGAGGGGATCAAATTTCTCTGTGATATATGGGTGTCAAGCGTTAAAAGACTTTAGACATTACAAAATAATATTGTGGATGTCTTCTATTACTAAAAATGGGAAAGAGACCTTAGACTAATTTTCTCCATAATATATTAGTTATCAATGGCAATGAGTGAGTTTTGACCGAGAAGTCCGATCTATCCATATCAAATTGAAGGAGAGCAAATCGAGGAGTTGGTAAGAGTAGATTAATTTTATAACTTTAACAATATATATAATAGGTGTAGAAATAGAACGGGTCGGATAAAATTGTCATACTAAATAAGTCATTTATTATCATTTATTGTTTGTTTAACAATATACATTAATATATAATTTTATGGAATAATTGGAAAATTGTAAAAAACAATTGGGTAAATTACACTTATACCCTGAAGTTTGGGTTTAATATGTATCACTCTTTGATATTTGAAAAATTACACTAACTCCCCTGTTGTTGTAATTATTTAAACAGAATGAAGATATTAAACTTATGCACTCTCTTTTTTCTTGCATTGCTTTACTTCTTCTATTTTGTTTTTCTTTCATTTGCTTTTTTTTTAGTGTAATTTCTTCTATTTTTCTACTAAGAGTTGTAGCCTTTTATATAAGTATGGAGTTTGTAAAATGAGACTTATTAACCACAGGAGTGGGAATGTAATTTTCATAACATCAGGAGTGAGATATAATTGGATAAAACCTCAGGAGATGTCAGTGCAATTTACCCAAAACAATTATAAGGGTTCATTTGGAAAGAGTTTTTTTAGCCTGACTTTCATTTTTTTTTGTTGCTAATTTAGGCTGGCTAAATTAGTTCCATTTGGAAAGAAATTTTTGGCTTTTTTAACTTTTTTGCTTTTTTTTTTTAGAGAAAAAATTAAATGATTATAGTTTGGATGTGACTTTTTATTTTATTAACTTATTTAGCCTATTTTATTTTTTGTGTTTTTTAGTCCTAACTCACTTTTAACCATGTTGTCAAACGGTAGCTAAGTCAAGTGGTGATTGGTAAAATGTTGAATTTTTTCAATTAATCATTTATTTTATAAAATATAAGTGTTGAAATAAATCAAAATATTTGAATGTACAACTTAAAATTTTAAATTTATTACTTCTATATTTTTTCATTCACGTTTTGTATTGTGATAGTAGTAAATATGAAGGTGAGAAAATGTATATGGTGAAGGGATAGTAATTTTTGCAATGGCAGATGGATGGTGTATCGAATGTAAACCAATAGTAATTGTAGCAGTAAGTAGTAGGTGGTTATGAAATGATGTTAGTGGTTTTGGCAAAGATGGAGATAGTAATAGAATAAGAGATGAAAGTGGTAGTTAGAGTGGTGGTAATGTTAATGGTCATACTAGGGTTGTGGTGATGGTGAAGATTGTGATAGTATAATAAAGAAATACTATTAAAAAGGTGGTATGGTGGTACGGTGATAGTAGTGGTGTTAGCGACGATGACATGACATCATAATGGGGCACACAAATACTTTTTAATAAATAATTATAAATTTTACAAATATTAAGTAGAATTACACTATTTAAAATTTCATTAATATCTATATTATATAAGCAAAAGGAGGTTTTTAGTGAGAAAAGTTAAGAGAGTTCTAAGTGCTCAATCCAAATTTCTTGATTTTTCAATTTAAAAAAAAGTAATTGATAAATTACACACTAACACTTCTTTTTCTTTTTCTTTTTCTTTTTCTTTTTAACAAAGAATGCATTTTTATTTTTAAAATCATTCATTTCTTACCATCAAACAAGGAAGGAGTTTTCCAATTAAGAAAAAATAATTAATAAATCACACACTCAAAAATATTTCTTCGTAAAATATTTTCTATTAAATTCTTCACCATAAAGCATAAAATAATTTATATAATTAAAATTTCGTGACATTTTTTTCTCTCTCTTGCCATGGCCATTACTACTCAACGTATATATCAAATCTCATTATTTTCATACACAATAAACGTTAATAGGATTTCTTTAAGATTCAAACTCTGAACTCATTTTTTTTTTTTAAATTTTTTTAATGATGAAAATACTAAATGTCATTATGTGTTGTATTTTAATTAGTTCATAATTAAATTCATGGAGTTTTATATTAAACCCTTAAATTATGCTACCATAATTACCATTTCAAATTACTTCCTTAATTTATGTTTACCATACCAAATTTATTTTCAAAATTGTTTCCCTAAGATTGCATTAATGCATGATTTTGATACATTCATACATATATAAATGGAAAATAATTAATTCTTTAACTTAAAATTTAAATATTATTGATTCTTTAACATGGTTTAAGCTTTTCTCCAGTCCTCCATCGGATTGGAGAGGTGTTATTGGACCTTATGGACTTATTTTTGGGCCCCATTTTGATATTTTAAGATTCGTTAAGTAATCATATAATATATTAGTTATGAATGACAATGGATAGGTTTTGACCGGGTAATCTGACCCATTAGTACCAAATTGGGAAAGAGCAAAACGAGGAGTTGGTAAGAGTAGATTAATTTTGTAATAACTTTAACAATATATAAGGCATCTCCAACGGTGCATCAATTTTTTCACCAAATTTGAATAAAAATTTGAGTAAAAGATTCATTTGATATCAAGTGCTCCAACGGAGGGTTTTGAAGTTTCATCAAACCACCAGTCGACCGGACAAACGACCTGCCAGTGTAATTTTTTCACAAATTTTTGCCTTGAGGTCATCTGAAGGGACGACCGGGCGAACATCCGGGAGAACATCTGGCAATGACAATGAATAATAATTTAATGAAAGGCACATTAGTCCTCAATTTGATATAAAAAATAAAAAAAAAAAGAGTGAAATCCTCAATTTGATACCTATTTGATGAAACCGTTAGAGCAGGAAAATGAGTTTTTTTTCAAATTTGATGAAAGGTTTGAGTAACCATTGGAGATGGTCTAAGGGCATCTCTAACGGTGCATCAAAATTTTCACTAAATTTGAGTAAAAGATCCATTTGATATCAAATGTTCCAATGGAAGTTTTTGAAGTTTTATCAAAACACCAATCGATCAGGCGGATGACCGGGTAGATATCTAGCCGATCGACTAACCAATGTAAATTTTTCATAAATTTTTGCCTTGATATGGTCATCTAGGAGACAATCGGAGGAACATCCAAGGGACATCCATTGGTGAAATCCAACGGTTATGAACAATTTGATGAAAGACAGATCAATTCTCAATTTAATGAAAGATTTGACAAATCTTGGATTTGATGAAAGATTTAATGAACCATTAGAGTAGCAAAAATAAGTTTTTTTTAATCAAATTTAAATTTGATGAAATATTTGGTGAATCATTGAAGATGGTCTAAGGGGTGTATAAATAGAATGGGTCGGATAAAATTGTCATCGTCAACATTAGTCATTTATCATCAATTAGGGTAAATTACATCTAGACCCCTGACGTTTGTTTATAATACAGTTTCGTCCTTGAGATTTTAGAAATTACATTGAGCCCCCTGTCAGAGTTGGTCTATTAACACCTCTAACAGAAAAAATAAAATGACCATTTTACCCCTAGTTAAGGGTATGAGTTTACCATGCTATCCTCACCTCTTTATTTTCTCTTCCACAACTCAAACACAGCTACCTTCCACCACCCACGACCACCATAACCCACCACCTTCCATCACTCACTACTTGTAAACCCACTACTACCATATCCCACCCCCATCATTCAACTTAGTTTGCATTTTCTTTCTCTACAACAATAAGAAAGACTTACACCCAAATCAAACAATTGGGTTTGCAACTCCAAATCGAACAAACATCTAAACAAATTCACCTTAAAAAATTGAACAAAGATCTGAAACATGAGCTTAAAAAAGAGGGATTTATCAGCCCTAAAACACAAACCCAAATCTGAAAAAATAAAAGAGAGAATGAGGGTGAAAAATAGAAAGAGAGGGCAATCACTAAAGAAAGGGTGGATCGTAGTAGTGGATCGTAGTTGAGGACGGTTGATCGTTGCTAGAGAGGATTGATCACGGCTGGGAGACCTCGGATTCAACCTAGTATCCTTGCGCTGGCATGGGGGAGCTCAAATTTGACATTGGACCTTGCAGATGAGGAGTTGATCGTGTTGGGTTTTTGTACTACGGGTTGTGTTAGATGTTGATAGAGATGTTGGAGATTTCCTAAAAACTTCAAAATTTCATTTTTTATTTATTTATTATTTTATTTTATTATTATTATTTGTATTTATTTATTTATTTATTTATTTATATATTTCTCTTAATAATCTTATTTGTTTGAATTTTTAAACTTGTATTTGATGTCAAAATGAATAGGTACGGTAGTTTCCAACAGACATCAAAGAATCTATTTAAAAAAGAAAAATGAGTGAGACCACTAAAAAGAAGAGCACTAATAGCTCTAAAGTGGTGTGGGTCCCACATGATGGGATGTTTTGCTCTTGTGTCTTTTTTTTTTTTTTTTTTTTAAATTTCCACTTCATTAGTGGTCAATTTGTGCTCCCAAATTAGTGAGATGAATCATTGTTGTTTAAAAAAGGACTCTTGCTTAGGAATAAACAACGTATTTTCATTGCTTTCTCTTTCTCTTCTTTATTGTATTCTCTATATATATGGACAACTGATATAGACTTGGCAAATCCATCTGGTGCAACTGTGCATTATGTCAGATTCTTGTGAATTCTTGGGTTGTATCTTGGAGTCATTTGTGATCATTAGAACCTGCACAGAGAGAGCGCATAACGACTTAAGGACAGTGTCTTTGACATGCCTCTCCAAATCACACAGGCTATTTTCTGAATCTTCTTCTTCATCTTGTTCTTTAATAGTTTGATATATATATATATATATAATTTTTGAAACTGTATAAAACCTATTTTCAGAATCTATTTTATTCAATATCATTATTCTATAAGATTGGTTTAGAGTAATTATTATTCAATTCCCACAACAATCTAAAGTTGTTAGTTTTGTACAATGGCCCTGTTTGGTAGGGTTTATTTCCAGCTTATTCCAGCTTTTAGCTAATTTAAGCTATTTCGATGTGTTTGGTTCAGCTTAACAATACAGTTTATAACTTTTTGTAAGTCAAAAATCAACTTATTCTTTGAGTGGGGGAGGAGAAGCTTAATTTATAAGTCAAAAATCAGCTTATGTTCACAGTTATAAGCCATAAGCTGTTAGGCTATTGTTGGCTACATATTTTGTATAAGTCAGTTACAGTTCGACACGTGACAGAGTAAGGATAATACTGGAAGACTATACAAGTCTTCGATCCTGATCGTACACGTGGCAATTAATATTGGTTCTCGCGTGATCTGAGTAGCATTGGATCAGTAAAGAAATGCAAGGTGACGTGACTTCAACAGTTACTCATATTCAAATTCAAATATAAGAAGGAAGCTCAACTGCAAGTGATGGCGTAGTGGAACTACCTATAAGGCAACATGATCGATGATCATGAAGGAGCAGTTCGACGGTTTGAAGTGCAGTTCAAAGGTCATTCTTGACAAGTATAAATAGTAGGGAAGCCCCTAGAAAAAACCCCCAGACTCAGATCCAACAAACCAGTCATTTACTTCATATTTTCTTTTCCAGTTTTACATTTCCAATCTTTACATTTCCTGCACTTTAAATACCTGTTTTTTACATTCCTGCACTTTCAATTCCTGCACTGCATTTCATTCATAAGAGTAGTTTTAAGTAGATTGTTGCTGTAAACCTCTACAAGGCTAAGTTTGGCTCATTGTAAGTTTTCATTTTAATGAGATACTTCAATTGTTCGTCATTTACCTGTTATTTTGTTTAATGTCTCCTAAGTCAAGCCACCAGTAAAAGTCCTCTTCATTGAGGCTGAAAGAACTAAAAACACAATCGTCTGATAATTGGTTGGCAATTATAATTTCTGTAAGGACTGATTGATCCTTGCTGGCACGCTCGCATTTACAAATATAACCCTCGAAAAGCCAAAAAGCCAACATATATTTTTGGCACGCCCAGTGGGACCAATTAAAATGGCTAGACGAAGAAGACAAGGAGAAAATGAACGCTTGGAAGAAGGCGTAGAATGAGAGGTAGAAATACCTAATCCAGAGGATAATGTTGTAACACATTTTGTGGAAACTCCCATGTTATCAGAACCTATGGTCGAACAGACCAGTACTTCGGGACAAGAACCATATGTTTATAATATTGGACGAAACCAAAGAATTAGACCATTCACTGTTTCATCTACTCAGCCTACAAATCCATGGGATGGCCTAGTAGATGCCATGGGACAACAATTAATGAACACAATGGAAAGGTGGGCAATATCCTTTTTGGATCGAATGAATAACCACCAACTAACAAACACAAGACACACAAAGGAAGTTTTAAATGTCCCTCGGCAAAGATTGGCTAGAGATAAACAGCCTATGCAAGTTAATGAATATTCTAATGGTCAAACTAGTAATCAGAATTATGAAAAACCATCACCTCAGTCTTGGTATGAACCCATTTCGAGGCCTATAGCAGGTCAAAATGCCTCAGTGCTCAACAATGAAGCCATGCAAGTTGGTGGATCTGGCCCAGTACAAGAAGCTGGCATAAGAATGGTCACAAATCCCATGTTCGAAGCCATACCTGGCACTAGGGGGTACAATAATCCCTTATTCGAATTTATACCCGGGGGGTTAGAAGGTTTTCCCACAAATGGAAGGGACACAACACCTGTTCCAGCAGCTTTTGCAGGTCCTTTCGCGAGACAGGCTCAAAGGGGTTACCCACACCCTCAACAGCAACCTGCACCACAAGGGCAACCAGTCCCAAATGTACCACCTTATGGACCAAGAGGACCACAGGCACAAGTTTGTCCACCAAACCCTATGTTTATTCCTCCAGTAGTGGTTCAGCAGGCACAAAATATGGTCCCTAGGGACCAAATTGCTGATATTGTTAGGGAGATGTGTGGACCGATGGCTCGGGGGGTCCAGACTCCGGTATATAGAAAACCATGCCCAGAATGGATAGATAGGGTACATGAATACCCAAGGGGGTTCAGAATACCAGATTTTACCCTTTTCTATGGGAGTGGAAATCAATCAACAGTAGAGCATATTGCTAGGTTTGCTACTCAATGCGGTGAATTTACTAATCATGACTATATGAAACTAAGATTATTCTCAAATTCTCTAACTGGGGGAGCATTTGCGTCGTACATCAACCTTACACCTGGCTTCATTCAAACTTGGCAACAAATAGAAGAGGCATTTCATGCCCAATTCTTCCAATTAGAGCCAGAGGTTTCCATGGCAGACTTGGCAAGATTGAGTCAAAGGCCTGAAGAAAAGGCTACTCAATTTATTGCTAGATTTAAAAGGGCTCGAAATAAATGTAAAGTCATCCTGCCAGAGCCAGAATTCGTAAGATTGGCTCAAAATGGTTTAGAGTTCAGGCTTCGAAAGAAGTTTGACTCAACTGAATTCAGAGATTTGGTAGAACTGACCTATAAGGTGTCTAGGTATGAAGCATTACTGTAGACACCCCCTTTTTGACCGCCCTTAAGACTTGGACGCGACTGATGTTTTACATGGTGGAGAAAGGTGTGTAGGGCAAAGGTTCAATTTTTTCGGCAAGAAGAGAGTCAAATCTCAACTTCATACCCCTGTTCTGGACCAAAACAATCTTGATCAAAATATTTTAGTCTTAAAACCCTCTCTTTCAAAACGTTTTTGAAATAAAGTTTTTACGATGTTCCGAGGCTCGCATTTTGTCAAATGTTGCGCTTTTCGGTAAACCGAACAAGGACAAAGTAGAAATGAATGAAAGAGAGATGAAATCTTTGAAAATCTTTCAAAACACCTTACTTAGGGATTTGAAGTTGAAGAAAAGAGGAGAAGGGGGAAGAAATCCAGTTGGAGGAGAAAATGGGCATGAATTGTTAAGAGAGAGTCGAGTAGCCGTCGCCGAATCGGGCCTATTCATTTGCATACTTGGAATCAAGCTATAAGGCCACCACCGTTGGAAAGAAGACTTCCGGGGCTTCATTTTGCACTCAAGAATCTCCTAAATCCAATTCCGGACGGGGGAGATAGGGTTGATTGAAGTAAGGCATCACTCCGATTGAACCGAATCTGCGCGGCTTCACCAAAACAGGCATAACTTTTTGCACTGGAGGAATTTTAATGCAAGGTTTGCGCCATTGGAAAGATAACTTCCGGAGCTTCAATTTGGACACTTGGAAGGCTACCATTGGACTTCCCAATCACTGGCCGGCCACCTTTCTTTCCGGAAGACCCATTTTTTGTCCTGAAAAGTAGCAGGACGGCCAGAAAATGTGGCAGGCCGGCCACCTACCTGGTCGGATGACCATTTTGGCCCTTTTGAGCTGGCCGGCCATGATCCCCTCCCCAAGTGTGTTCCAGGTGTGCAATTTGTTTTCCTCCAAACCCTATACCCGAGGGTCAGCTTTTTGGGGGGGAAATTTGAATTTGATTTTCCCCCCCTTTTTCCCTTCTCTCCCTCTATAAAACCAGCAACTCCAGCTGCATTTGAGGGGGGTGACAAAGTTTTGTTTAGAGCATTATACACACAACCTCTCTCTCCTTCTCTTCCAAGCTCCAAAACCCTAAGCTTCTTGCACCATTAACCCTACACCCCATAGCACCACGCCTCCATCCTCCATTCCCACACTTTGAGGCTGATTTCCAGAGGTTGGAAGCTCAGAAGTTTGGTCCAAAAGCTGCTGGTTTGCTACTCTTCAATGGTGAGTCCTCTTTCCCCATTTTCTAGTCTTTTCTTGTTTCATTTATAAGCCATACTTGCAGACATTTTTGGGCTCCGACCCGAACTGTAAATAGTCATATTTTGGGCTCCTCTTCATGTTTGATTAAGGAACTTTCTCTATTTGAGGCCATTTGTTAGCCCCCTTCCCTTTATCCCTCTTTTAGGCCTATTTATTGCATGATATATTAGCCTAACTTGTGAGCATTTCTGGGCTTCGATCTAAACTCTAAAGTGTTTTATTTTGAGCATCTCTTCAACTTTGTTGAAGGGCTCATTACTGTTTGAGGCCAGCTACTACCTCTTGCTGTCTATCTCCCTTTTAGGGCCATTTTTGCATCATATTGTAGCCTTACTTGTGAGCTGTTTTAGACTTGGTCATAAACTGTAAGGTGCCTTGTTTTGAGCTCCTCTTCAACTTTGTTGAAGGGCTCTTTGCCATTTGGGGCCAGCTGCTGTCCCTTGTCTCTATTCCCTCTTTTAGGGCCATTTTTGCATGATAGATTAGCCCTATTTATATTCATTTTTTAGACTTGTTATAAACTAGAAAGAGGCTTGTTTTGACATCATCTTCATGATTTATTAAGGGCATTTTCTTATTTGAGGTTACATGCTTCCTTGAATGCTTGATTGTCCCTTGTTTTGAGCCTTACACCTAAGCTCCAATTGCATGCTTTGTTTGGTCTTCTAGCCACTGGAATCCAGTGGATTTCCAGTGGCTTTGATGCTGTTTTGAGCCTCCAAATCAGAGGGGGGTGACCCCCTCTCACCTTGACTTGTTTGGTGGTCATTTTGGCCTTCCAAAGAGACCCTATCTTGCATGCTTTGAAGTCACATTTCAGGGTCAATTTGGTGAGTTTTGGGACTACCATGTTTGATTTCCAGAGTTTTTTTGGTCATGCTTCATGTCTATCTTGCATGTGCTTAATAATTCCTTTGTATGCCCTCTAAAGGAGCCCCTCATTTGTGCATGTATTGGCTGCATTTCCATGGTTATTTGGGCATATTTTGGCATGTTTAGTTCATTGATATTTGCTGGTTTGGTGAGTGCTCACTTGCATTATATACTTGCCATGTAAACCATGTTCACTAGTCGAAATTGCATGCTACTTTAGCCCATCTTGCTAGCACCTTTTGGCCATGCTTTGAACTAAGAAAGTTCATGTTTTGGGACTCCCTTGACTCTGTCTTCATACTTCATGATCAAATAATGCGTGCTTTGTATAGCTATAGGTCATTGCGTATGCCTAGTTTTGAGTTTCGAGGTTCATCTCATGCATCGGGTGCCATATCGCCATGTTTCGGGGCTGTTTAGCATCATATTTTAGTGCTGAAATTCGCATGTTTGTATGTCATATTCCATGCCTTGCCATGCTTTGGTAGAGTGGCATTCGTGCCTTAGGGTCGGTCCTCGATTCGCGTGCACGTGTGCACGCATCCCGAGTGTCTCATTTCCATCTGATGGCCTCTGATGTGAGTGTGGCTGAGGTCCACTCATGTTAGTGTAAGCCCATATTGCATTGTGTATGCCATCTTAGTCCTTTGCATTGCGTATGCTAGGTTATATGTTAGAGCATCGTGTATGCCATGTTACATCGTGCATTGTGTATGCCATTTCATAGCATTGAGTATGCTAGGGTGTATGTTAGTCGTATTCATGCATGTCATGCATATTGCATTGTGCTTGGAATAGGAGTTAGCCCGAGCACGGGAAACGAGGTACGTTTCGTACTTCGAGTGACGGAACGTGTCTCAATTCCCGGTCACCGACACTCCGGATTATCCATGATAGAGTCTCAGTCTTGTTGTGTTTATATGTGCATTCATTCCATATTGAGTTGTGCAATTCGACTCCTCGGCCATCATGCATCGAGATGCGTGATTGGTGGCACGAGGATCGAGGCATGCATACATATGTGAAAATACATTGCTATGCCCCTTTCCTGCTCTCTGTTGCAACAAACCAGAAATCAGCAGCTTTCAAAAGCCTTGCACAGCATTCCGGCATCAATTGCAAACAGAGGCTAATTGGGGCATCGCGGTGGATTTTCGCGCCAAGCAACCCGAACATGCATCATTCATCACCCGGAGCAGAGTTGAGGCAGTCCCTAGCTTGCATGCTAATTTATTGCTTTCCTAGATTAATTTGTTAATTAATTAGGATTTTGTAATTATTCAGACTGTAACTATTTATTTGGGACTGTATATTATTTATTCAGACCCTCCGAGCGAGGGCAATGTTGTAATAAGTGTGCGTGCGTGTGATGTATGTCTTCCAACCCCACGTCTTTCTCCCTTTTATTTACCAGCTTATGATGGTTAGGTTAGGGCGCGTCTACAGCACGTTTCAATTAGCATACAGTATGATAGCATGTTTGCATTCATTCATCTGTCTTACACGCACCGGGCTCGGCACATCATACTAACTGCATTTGTATTTTAATTTCAAGTTGAATACTTGTTAGCTGTTGCATCTTATATGCCATGTTGAGAATAGCCGAGCCTGCTATAGTTGCATTTTTGCATGTGTTGCATTAGGTATTTCTGTATAGTTAGGATCATGCATGATTTCTAATTAACTTCTGTTTTGGCTTGGAGTACTCGGTAAGTTTTATGCTTTAGCATCCTTGCATGCGTGTGAGTGACTGCCATGATAGCATGCTTACCATGAGGCTATGTGCTTGTGTGATATAACTGCCTGAATGCCTGTGGGTGAAGGTTGGGTTATTTGGATTGGAACAATTCATTCACTGTGAGTTTTAAGCCCACTAGATAGTGGCAAAACCATCTTTTCTAAGCCCACCCGAGGGTGGCAAAAATCTGTATTTTAAGCCTACTTGCGAGTAGCAAACCGTTTTCAAAAACAAACATGAAATGTTTTGTTCCAATTCAAGCGATCCAGTCTATACTTGTATGTTGTGCGCATCACATAGTAAATCTAGGCTAATAACCGGAATAAGAGCGCATAATGTTTTTAAAACTAGATATCATGGTTAGTAGAGGCCGATCTTTGATCGGGCGAGCGGGGGTGCTCATGAAGTGACCTTCCCCAATCGTACCCAAGTTCCCGAGCCGAGGCAACTTTGGTGATGACGGACACGTGGCCTTAGGCAACGAGTCAGGGTTTCCTAAATTTCCCAAAATAAAATATTTAGGTGGCGACTCTGTATCTGGCAAAGCAGTCCATGTTTGGCACTTCTTTCAAAAAAAATCGGTTTTCTCAAAACGATTTGCCGGATTTGGACTCTTTGGTTCAGATTGAGAACCGTGACAATTTGAGTCCTGAACTGTAGTGAGGCCCAAGGGCGCGTCTACAATTACCAGAGGAGGAACAAGATCGAAATAATGCATCGTACAAGACATATTATAGGGATCCTAATTATGAGATCGATGCAGCAGAGATTGTGGGCAAAGAACCTGTGATTTGTGAGGCATTAATTCATAAGGATACAACAATTGACCAGCAGTTTAAAAAGAAAGATCTTCACAGAAAGTACTCTTTTGATTTAACAAAGGCAGATGACATTTTTGATCATTTGCTTGCGGCCAACTTCCTTAAGTTACCTAAAGGAGTAAAACTGCTATCTCCAGATGAACTTAAAGGAAAAGTATATTGTAAATGACATAACTCTTGGTCTCACTCGACTAAAAACTGCATTGTTTTTTGAGACAGGATCCAAGAACAAATTTGGAAATGAAGTTTGAAATTCCCAACCAAAGCAGAAAAGGCCATGGGGATCGACAGTAATCCATTTCCAGAAGTTGGAGAGGTGGCAGCTAATGTCATTATGTCAGACTTCCAGAACTTGTCCTTGACAGAATTGGAAGAAGTCAATGTGCAGATGCATGTTGCTAACCAGACAACCATCAAAAAGGACACCAGAAATCTGCCAGTTATTGGACAAGGTTTCTCACACCAGAGGGAACACTCTAATGAAGAATCACAGGATGATGATTCCTTAGAGGCAGCAGTAATGCAAAGGATGTGTCACAGGTGCAGACTGAGTTATAAATGGTTGAAGGGGCTTCCAATTGATGGGAAGCAATACTATAGGGATGTGCAGAGACGCCCTAAACCAACCAATGCTTATAACAAAAAGCCGTATCCGGCTAGTGTTAGGCAGCAGCCATTGGTAGTTGAACCAGCAGTCGATAGAATGCATACTAAAAGTAAGAGGCCCTTGTATGAGTCCAGGCCACCTAACTATTACAGAATGGAGAGCAGTCATTCTAAAAGAGGACTGGAGAGGAGTTCAGGTTATGAGATCAAAGCCAGAGATTGGCCCCCTAGACCAACCTCACGCAGGACAGAAAGTGGCCACCTTCATCGAAGGCCTGAATCAGGCTCGAAACATGAGGTCAGAGCCAAGCACTTACCTTCACAGCCAGCTTCAAAGATGGCTTCGAAGATAGAAAAAAGTAGTTCAACATTTGAGTCAGTAAGTTCGTGGGTACTTGGAGTTCCAGACTGGTTTGTAATGCAGAACAAGCCTAGGGAAGTGCCTACTCAGAAAGATGTTGGAAACCAAGGAAGAATGGTTAAACCTCCTTTGGTGGCTCCGAACAATTTGGTATTGCTTAAACACCCAAAGACGAAGGAACCAGATATGGTCCCAGTCATTTCGAGATCACAAAGGAGAAAGATCCAGCGCAGGTACACTCAGTACCAGAAAGATATGAAAGAAAATGGAGAGAGCTCTTCATTGGTCCAGACAGAAGGAAAGAAGACTCCAAAGTCAGACCATACTCCAAAGACAACTCTACAAAGCAAAGTAGGTTGCAGCAGAGAACAGTTGGCCAAGGTTCATTCTGAACTAAAAGCCAGAGAGAAGTCTAGCTTAGCAAGATTGGAGAAAGCTCTGATGGAGAGTGATAGCGAGACAGAATAAGAAATTGACATAAGCCAAAAGAAAGAAATGGTGGAGGAAGAAATGTTCGAAGCCTTCATGGCTGAGCAAACATTTCTAGTTGAAAAACCAGTCGAGAAAAACCATTCGAAGGAACCTGTTAGCAATGAAGTGCCAGAATGCAGCATGGAGGATGCTTCTGAGGTAACTGGTCAAGATAGCCAAAAGGGGAAACAGGCACAGCTAGCCATCCAGTTTGGCTCATTTCCTCCAGTATTGGTTAATATGGTACATATACTACCTCATGAGTTTGAAGTTGGGGATGAGAACCAAGATGGTCAAGAAGTTGATCCAATTCCAGTCTCTAGTGAAGATTCACAAGTGAGTATGGTACAAGATGATTCCGGAATGGCAACCCCAATGGAAACTGAATATGAGAGCGAAGAAGAGGTGAGCATTAACCTCTCATATCCTTTTGAATATCCCTCGAATTCTATGACACAACATGTCAAGCCTTTGTACATCAAGGCTTTTTTCGATGGGATACAATTGAACCGAGTCCTGATAGATAATGGGGCAGTAGTGAACTTACTACCGAAATCTTCTTTGAAGAAACTAGGGAAAAAGAATCCCAGGTTGATCCCAACTAGCACAACCATTGCTGGCTTTGCTGGAGACAAACAGATGGCTCAGGGAATTCTACCCATTAACTTGAGTGTGGGAACCAGGGACTGCATGACAGCATTCTTCGTAATCGACAGTAATGCTAAATACAATGCTTTACTTGGGAGAGATTGGATCCACATTAACAAATGTGTGCCTTCCTCTTTGCATCAGAAAATTATGATGGCCTTAGGCAATAGAGAGACAGAGGAAATTGATGCAGATCCTCAACCCTTCATAGCCTGTGCAGACTTTGTAGAGGCCAAACTGTATATTGAGGGAGTGACACCACTCAGTATACTGAGGAAACCTGATGGCTCAGCCGAAGTGACGGCTGATGAGGAAGTGACACACCTGAAGCACTTAGTCCAGGAGAGTGCTGATGAAAAGGTTGTCGTTAAAGATGACAATGATGCCTGGTTGTAGGCAAAGAGATGAAGCACAAGAAGCCAAGTCCTTGGCTCTGATTAAATTCTCAACATTGGATGTAAAAGCAATAGTCTAGAAAGTACAGGAGCAAGAGAGAGAAGCCATGATAATTGGCTGCAAGCAGGAGCAGCAACAGGTCAGAGTTTTGACCCTTGATAAGTACTGTGCATTAGACATTGAAGCAAAAGTCCAGGAGATATAGGAAGAGGAAGCTTTGTGGACAGATTTTGTTTATGAGAAAGAGGGCAGAGATGTTGAACTAAAGAACCTGGAAGCAGAACAAAACGAGAAGGTTGCTTCGAAGGTAGAAGAAACCAAGGAAGAAGCTTCAATAAGTTCTCAGACACAAGACCCCTTAGAAGAAGTAAATTTAGGGGAAGGTTCTATGCAACAGCCCACCTATATAAGTACTTGTTTGAATGATCTGGACAGGGACCAGTTATTGGTTGTTCTAAATAAATATAACGATTGCTTTGCATGGTCTTATAATGAACTACCATGATTGGATAAGTCATTAGTGGAACATAGGCTCCCTATGAAGCCTAATTTCAAACCATTCAAACAGAAACCAAGAAGAATGAGTCCAGAAGTAATTCAGAAAGTCAAGGAGGAGATTCTTAGACTACTCAAGGCAGGCTTTATTATGACAGCTAGGTATGTTGAATGGCTATCTAATATTGTGCCTGTAGTTAAGAAGAATGGTAAAATGAGGGTATGCATTGATTTCAGAAACTTAAATCTAGCAACTCCAAAAGATGAGTACCCTATGCCTATAGTAGATCTGTTGGTAGACAGTTCAGCAGGGCATCAAGTTTTATCAATGATGGATGGACACTCTGGTTATAACCAAATCTGCATTGCAGAGGAGGATATCCACAAGACAGCATTCAGATGTCTTGGGAATATTGGCACCTTCGAATGGGTTAAAATGCCATTTGGTCTGAAGAATGCTGGGGCTACATATCAGAGGGCTATGAACACTATCTTTCATGACCTCATTGGAGGGTATTTAGAGTGTTATATTGATGACATCGTAGTGAAATCCCAGTCCATGGAGGAGCATCTGTTTCATTTAGAAGCAGCTTTTGAAAGAATGAGGAAGTTCAAGTTGAAACTCAATGCTCTTAAGTGTGCTTTTGGTGTATCATCTGGAAACTTCTTGGGTTATGTAGTGCACAAGAAAGGAATACAGATTGATTAGAATAAAGCCAAAGCCATCATTGAAGCCAGGCCTCCATCAAGTAAGAAAGAATTACAAAGGTTCCTTGGGCAGGTTAACTTTCTTCGAAGGTTCATTTCTAACACTGCAGGGCAAACTAAAGTATTTTCTTCCTTGTTAAGGCTGAAAGATGAAGAGGAATTTGTGTGGACAGTAGAGCATCAAATTGCTTTCGAAGGTATCAAAGCCTACTTGGCCAACCCTCCAGTGCTGATGCCACCAAAGGGTAATAAGCCCTTGAAGTTGTACATAGCTGCAGCAGAAGATTCATTGGGAGCTTTCTTGGCCCAAGACAATGAAGAAGGCAAGGAACAAGCTGTTTATTACCTTAGTAGGTTTCTAAATTCTTGTGAATGTAAATATTCAACTGTTGAAAAGCTGTGTCTTGCTTTGTATTTTGCTGCAATGAAATTAACATACTATCTTTTACCTACAACTGTCTTGGTAATTGCAACCACAGACTTGGTTAAGTACATGTTATCTAGACCTATGTTGAGGGGAAGAATTGGCAAGTGGATACTAGCCTTATCAAAATTTCATCTAGAATATGTCCCTCAAAGGGCAGTAAAAGGGCAAGTTTTAGCCAATTTTCTGGCAGACCATCCATCTCAAACAGAGAGCCAAGAGATAATAAAATTTGGTATGGCTAGTGTTGAGCCATGGCAGATGTGGTTCGATAAGTCGAAAGCCAATGGCTTAACTGAAATTGGTATTGTGATTAAATCACCACAAGGGGTAGAAACCACACATGGTTTCAAGGTGGATTAAACTACTTGTTCCAATAACCAGGCTGAATATGAAGCCTTAATAGTGGGACTGGAAATTCTTATTAGATTACAAGTTCATACAGTTGACATATTTAGAGATTCTCAATTGGTGGTTAACCAAGTGAAAGGGATTTTCAAGTGTTAAAGCATAAGCATTTTACCATACTATGTTGTTGCATTACATCTGCTTTCTCAATTTCAAATAGCAAATGTGACTCATGTTCCAAGATTCTTGAATAATAGAACCAATGATGTGGCTCAGAAAGCTTCGAACTTCAAGAGAAGGGATAATGCCCAAAGGGACATAAGCCAAACAACATATCAGAGATTAATACAACCTTTGAACAAAAGGAATGTGGTCTTGGAAGTCAATCATAATGACTTACAAGAACAAGATTGGAGGCATCCAATAATGCAGTACTTGGCTGGTCCATCTTCGAAGGCCAGCAGAAAAGTTAAATTGCAGTCTATGCAATATATGATATATGGTAATGCTCTCTATAAAAGGAGGGGAGATGGTTTGTTGCTGGAATGTTTAGGTCCAAAAGAAGCATTAACAGCTATGGCTGAGGTTCATGAAAGCATCTGTGGTGCTCATCAGCCTGGTGTAAAGATGAGATGGTTACTTCGAAGGCATTCCTACTATTGGCCAACTATCCTTAAAGACTGCATAGAATATGCAAAGGGTTGCCAAGCATGTCAAAAGCATGGCACAATAAGGCATGTGCCCATAACTGACCTACATGCAGTAGTGAAGCCTTGGCCATTCAGAGGATGGGCCATGGATATGATGGGAAAAATACACCCACCTTCTTCGAAGCATCATTGTTTCATTCTAGTGGCCATTGATTACTTTACTAAGTGGGTCGAAGCCAAGCCATACAAAGCTGTAGACCAGACAGAAGTCATTGGGTTCATTAAAGATTTAATCCATAGATTTGGCATCCCACAAACCATAACTGTGGATAATGGGACTGTGTTCGATGGGAAAATGGTGAGGTCTTTTGTGGCAAAATTTGGAATTAGCCTTGTTAATTCCACACCCTATTATGCACAAGCCAATGGTCAAGCTGAATCATCCAATAAGTCCTTGAAAAAGGGAATACAAAAGGTTGTGGAAGATAATCCTAGGGATTGGCATAACCTGTTGTTGGATGTTTTGTGGGCTTACAGAACTTCCCCAAGGTCAAGCACAGGAGTCACTCCTTATGCCTTAGTATATGGGCATGATGCAGTTGTACCTGTGGAGATTAATGTTAAATCTTTGAGGGTAAGATGCCAAGATCAGTTAGATCCTGAGCAGTACCGTCAAAGTATGTGTTTGGAGTTAGAAAGCATAGATGAAGCCAAAATTTTGGCATTAAATAGCATTCTTTTCCAAAAGAAGAAAGCAGCCAAGAATTATAATAAGAAAGTCAAACACATTGGCTTTGATGAAGGTGATTTGGTATGGAAAACAATACTCCCAATAGGAATTAAAAGCCATAAGTTTGGCAAATGGTCACCTAACTGGGAAGAACCATATCAAATTCATAGAGTTCTGCCTTTTGGAGCATACCATTTAAGAAATTTGAATGATTACGTACATCCCAAAAAGATTAATGGCAGATATTTGAAGCCTTATTTTCCAACAATTTGGGAAACACAAGGAATAAAATAAACACTAATCACAAGAACATAAGACTGCTCAAATGATGGACAAAAATTTGTTCTTTCATAAAGAATTAAGTACATTTTGCCACAAATTGGCCCAAAAATCATTACAGTGTTTTAATTATTTTTGTACAACAGATTTCCTATTGGTAAATGCTGAAAACAGTCGAATAGCTGCAGCCATCTCTTCCTTTCGATCAGCCAGTCCTTGGTTGGTAATTTGCAGTTTAGTGTCAGTTCGGACTAGGGCTTGATTCACTGCGGATAGCTCCTCTTCAAGCTGAGCTTTCCTCTCTAGCAGCTAGACTCGAAAGTGGGAGGCAGAGGAGTGTTGTTCCTTAAGCTTTGACACTTCAGTATGTACTTGGGAAACAAAACTCTGGTCGCCAGCCAATTTCTCATCCTCAGCCTTGGTAGCCTGACAAATGCTGATGTAAAAATCGACAGTAGCTGCTGCCTGAGATAGATGACTTGAAACATTCATGCCAGACTGCTCAGCAATTTTGCAGCATTGAAGGAACCCATTTCTGATTATAGGCCTTTGCAGAGCCTCGAAGGGGATCCTCGAAAAAGAAATCAACAGTTCCAGGCATGTGTCCAAGTCTATCAAAGATGCAGAAGGCTTGTTGCTGGAGGAAGAAGAGCTCTCAAAAATTTCCAGCAAGGAGTCAGCCAAAACTAATGGCTTAGCTTCAACATTCAATGTTGGAGAGGTAGAGGGTATGTCGAAGAGACTAGCTAGTCTGGCTTCGAAGATGTCTACCTCATCCGTAGACATGAGGGGTGCAGAGAGAGTTGTGGTGGAAGGCACAAAGGACTGCATAGGGATAAGAGAAGTGGATGAAGCATCTTTCGCAGTCTCTATGGTCTTAGCCACCAATGAATCAAGTGAAGAGGGGCTGGAAGTAGGCAAAGGTAATGAACTATGAGTTGGAGAACTACCGGCACCCTCAATTGGGGAATCAGATACCTTCGAAGAAGAGGTAATAGTTGGAATTTCTGTGAAAGAATGAGGAGGAGCAAGGCTCGAAGGAGAGGTGGACTGAGGTAGGTCGAAGGTCAAGAAAGGGAGGTATGGCTCTAAGCCAAGAAGAAGAGATGTAGGAATGCTGGGGCTCAAAGAAGGTACATCTAATGTAGGCCTTGGAAGTGGGAGTACGATTTGAATAACCCTGACATTCTGCATTTGATCAACTTCAAATGAAATTGAGAAAGGCCTCATTGGAAAGATAAACGCAGTAGTTGTTGCTGCAAGAGGAAGAAATGTAAAGCAATGTCAAACTTCAATACCAAAAGCTGACAAGGGAAAAACAGCAGAAGCATGAAAGAAATTACTTGTTTCAGAAGTGTTGGCAATAGTGGGAGAGCTACGAAGGGAATAATGTTCGGCAGTCTGTTGCCTTCTTGCCGTTTCCCTTTGTAACGCGTCAGCAGCAGTAGCTTTATCTCTCAGAAATTGTTGCTGCCGTCTCTTCTCAGCTCTCTCAAAGACAATCATGGCTTTGGAATATTCTTGCTCTACTGCCTTGGTAACGGCTTCATGAATAGGGTCTTCAACCAAGTCAGTAGCAGGAATAGTCACTTTCTTTCTCTTCCTTCTTGGCAGTGATACTACCGGCTCCTTTTCAACCTCCCTCTCTTCAACCTGGGGTTCAGATTCTTCAGAGGTAAGTTCTTTCTCCACTATTGTGGTAGTTGCCTCGTGAATAGGATTTTCGATTATGTCGGATAAGGAGACAGCCACATTTTGTCTCTTTGTTCTTTGTAAAGGTACTTCTTGCTCTTGTTCAGCCTCTCTCTCTTCTGCCTGAGATTCAGATTCCTCAGGAAAGAGAATTAGCTTCCTTTTCTTTTTCTGTTGTCGTCTCTCTTTGAGAGTAGCTAAAGTTTCAGCTCTCTTGGGGGATTCTTCTTGTGGAGACCCTGCACCAAAGAACATGAGTGTAAAGGAAATAAACAAAAGATTCAAAAGAAGAAAAAGGAAGAACCTGAAAATACTTACCCTTTTTCGAAGCAACTCTGGTAACTCTAGCTGGAGGGGGTGAGGCTGCAGGAGAAGTTGTGGTAGCTGTGGAAAGGGAGGGAATGTTCTCAACCGCTGCTGATTTAGTCTTCGAAGGTACTCCTAGCCCTACCAGTAAGTCATGAGGGTGTACAGATAGGCGCACTTCCATATTGGCTGTCCACCAGTTCTGGAATCTTTTCAAGACTGAGCCAGAGGGAAGAAAAGGGATAAATTTGAATTCACTCAATTCCTTCAACAGTTTTAATGTTGTCGCCTCTAGGTTGGATTTGGATATTCTCAAGTCTC
Source organism: Camellia granthamiana (assembly GCA_036172215.1). NCBI lineage: Eukaryota > Viridiplantae > Streptophyta > Magnoliopsida > Ericales > Theaceae > Camellia > Camellia granthamiana. The sequence goes on along the minus strand of CM069915.1, from coordinate 32,400,651 downwards.
TAGCCGTGAGATGGACATTCGAGAGACTACAAAGTGGAACAGGTATCCCTTGAGTAAGCCCAAATTATCTGGCGAACTGAGAAGGGTAGTACACCTCAGATATGCATTTATAAGCTCGAGGGTTTAAAGTGCCAATAAACAACTCCCTCGGTAGCAAAATTGAAGCCCACATATCTTCATGTGGTGAAGTGGAACACTCCTTATCAGCCAAAAAGGTTTGTAGCCAGGCAGGTCCTTTAGTGGCATCAAAAGGACAAAAGAATGTGGCAGATGGAGAAATAGGGAGTTGATGAAAGAAGGTAAAGTAATAAGCAAAGGAAGCAGGATAGAGAGCAATCCTAGCATACTTTTCCCCATAAGTACTAGGATCCTGAACAAGGAATTTTAGACATTTGGGGTGCAAGTCAGTGAAATAGGCGAAGAGCCAGAGTTGGAGCACCTAGAGGGGACCTCCTTGGTTAGCATCAAGAGGTCTTTCGCAAAATTGGGAGCAGGCTCTATAAACATGGCCTAAAAGATATGGGGCCAAGGCTATGCGTTTTTTCAAGACAAGGGCTTTCGCAAGTGGAGCGAATTCAGGCATAATCCGTTGAGAAGATGTACAAAAGAAAAACTTACACAGCCAGTATAAAATGAAAGAAAAAAGTTCTTTATCTCTCACGGGGCCTACCCTTTTATTTTCAGCCTTTACAAAATCACTATAGGAGGAATTTAAAGGTGGAAGTGAAAAATTGACAGATAAGTCTGGGTAGGCGGGAGTAAAATGAGAGCCAAGGGGCGAAAGCCCTAAAAGATGGCAAACATCAAGAACGGTGGGGGCCATCATACTGCACCGAAATTGGAAGAAATTAAAAGCCATATTCCAAAAGTATAAAGCAGCAGGAATCAAAAAGGGGTTCTCAAGAATGATGAACCTGGAAAGACGAAGAACGTCAAGGATGCAGAGCTCCTGTAGGTCATCTTCTCTCGCAGGCACAACCCTGTCATACCATTCCTCCCATTCGGTTCTCAATGTCGGCCAACAGTGATGAGGCCGGGTCATTCTCCAATTGCTCCAGTCAAGCCCTCCTTCGTAGAGAAGAAAGTGATCCTCCAAACGGGGGTATAAAGCTGGAAGTTGGTCAGGGGCCTCCTGAAAGATGGGACCTAGGACGTACTCTTGTTGGTTGCTGTGGCGAGGAACAAAGAGACGTCCATCTATGGTGCTTGACCCACCAGTTGTTAGCTTGGCTATTTCTTCATCAATACATTTCTTCAAAGCCATGATAGGGCTGATACGGTCGCCAGCGAGCACTTTCAGCGAGGAAGGATCCATTGATGGCAAGTAGCAAGGAAGAGAGGGTTAACAGAAGATCGGTAGGGTTTGTGTGTTAAAAGAGCAAGTGATTTCAGAGCACGAAACAAAAGGGTTTTTAAAAAAAAGCTTTTGTGTCTGAAAAATATATTGCGTAAGTTGTTAAGTACTAGCAGTATGAATACGAAGAGTTTCCTTCAATATTGATACTTTTGGAGGGAAAAACACAGCCCATATATTGAGGTTAGCTTCGAAGTAAAATATTTGGCTTCGAAGCCAAATTTTGGCGCCAAGAGCCAAAAAACAACGGCTTCGAAGCACATTTCATACTTAAAAAATATAAGAATACTCAAGTGTTTGTTTTACTCCAAAAGGTTTAAAGAACTGTTTTAGGTTTCTTAACGAAGGTAATGTCCTTCGAGACAAAACTTGAGACTCTTTAAGGATAGGATTTGGTGTTCGAAACATCAAAACCAATGGTTGGTTTACAGAAAAGTTGTATGTGGAACTAAAGCAGCATGAACTGTTGTTCGGAGCAAAAGATGGTCAATTTAAAACTAAATTGATCATACTAACCATGGTCAGATGTTGATTATGGTTGAAATAAGCTTTAAGAATAGGATTGCCAGATTCAAAACACTGATTCTGATTGAAAATCAGCCAAAACTTTATTCCATAAATTGGAAAAGTTCATAATTGGTTCTTTGTAGTGTTTCATTTAAGACAATTGAGTCCAGGTTCGAAGGATGAGATTGTTCAGTTCAAAGCCTTGAATTTGCTTTTAAGGGTAAACAGAGACAATGCCGAACTGAGGAAAAGTCTCAATTATATTTAAGCAAAAGTGATTACATCGAATAGCCCTATTTGGGTACAAACTCAAGCTCATAAAAATAGGGAATGGAATAAATAACAAGATCATGAAACTTAGTCCAACTATGATCAATGAATTTCTGTTCTTTCTTTATTCTATCCTCTATTTCTTCTAACATTGGCTATATGAGTTGATGCGTTCTCACTTCATAAAAGAACTCCTCAGCCTTTATTTCGAATGCCATTTCTCTTAGTCCTTGTTCCAACTCATCCATTTCCAAATCATCCCAGTACGCAGAATCCTTATTTTGAAAGTCGTTGTATTCTTCAACGAGGTTCTCTGCTTCATATTGAGAATGAACTCGGAACGATGAAAGTTGATCCAAGGATTGAATGGTGGCCAAAGAAGTGCGGTGCCAATGGAGAAGTGATGGAAGTTGGTCAAAAAACATGTGAAGTTCTGCTTGAGCAATGGGGTTGAGAACGTGGCCCCGAGTTAGAATATTACAAGCCCATCGAAAGTTCTTAAAGGGAACATTTTCCTCAAGAACATTGAAGGGTAGGTGAGAAAAGGCTGCAAGCAGGAGTTAGGCTTGCTTTTGTTGAGCTGAAGTAGGAGAAGGTGGAGGCTCGTAAGGAGGGAAAACTTTCTCTGCAGAAAGGGTAAGCCTCAACTTCTCCATCCAGGAAAGTTCTTTCGAAGGAGGAGGTATAAAGGCCCCCATTTCGAAAGAAAGAGGAAATTGAGGAGCACTGACATAATCAAGCCAGTCAGAAGGATGAAGCTTCGCCTTCTTGGCTAAAAATGAAGGGTTATACCCCTGTGCCTCTTCTGAACGAGGAACAGATCGTACCATTTTTGTAGGTATGGATGATGTGTGCCATGCCACGAGTAAACTGTCCTCTAAACTACATCGACAATCGATAGGCATGTAAGGATAAACCACCGAGCTTCGCGCATAAGAAGGAAAGTCCAACGGGTCGGTGAATTCGACAAAGTGGTGGTTAATTCGCTCCCTTAATTCCCAGACCTCAGGTTCTGAACAGTTTGACCAGCCTGAAGCCCTGGAGGAAGTTGAAGCCGCAGCCTTATCCCATGCAGAGGATTGTGAAGAGGGGCCTCCTATGTCCACATTTGCAACCTTCTGAATCAAAGGACTAAAAGCAGTTTGTCCACAATCTAAGGGTGAATCAGAAGAAGAATTTCCTGTGTCCATGTTTGCAACTTTCTGAATCGAAGGATTGAGGGCAATGTGTTCGTAATCCAAAGGTTGGTAATTTGCAAAGGCATCCATGACCTGAATATAGAAAGGCGGGTAAAAGTGGCTAATGAATGGATGGAAGTACTTTCGAGGGGAAACAGCATTACTCAATGGCTCTTCATGTGTCTGATCAATAGAGAAAAAAGTTGATTTGGCCATAGTCTGTTCGAATGCTAAGGTATTGGGATGTTCAAAAGGTTAAAAGAGAGTTAATGCAAATGATCATCAATAAATGACGGTTGTGTTTCCAGAATATAAACTCCATGCACGTTCTAAAACCGCGGGAAAAGGCTTTTGATCCACTAATATTACTAAGTATTGGGCATATTAGTGCGGGGGGTAATGTTGGCTACATATTTTGTATAAGCCAGTTACAGTTCGACACGTGGCAGAGTAAGGATAATATGGGAAGACTATACAAATCTTCGATCCTGATCGTACACATGGCAGTTAATATTAGTTCTCGCGTGATCTGAGTAGCATTGGATCAGTAAAGAGATGCAAGGTGACGTGGCTTCAACGGTTACTCATATTCAAATTCAAATATAAGAAGGAAGCTCAACTGCAAGTGATGGCGTAGTGGAACTACCTATAAGGCAACATGATCGACGATCATGGAGGAGCAGTTCGACGGTCATCCTTGACAAATATAAATAGCAGGGAAGCCCCCAGAAAAAACCCCCAGACTCAGATCCAACAAACCAGTCATTTACTTCATATTTTCTTTTCCAGTTTTACATTTCCAGTCTTTACATTTCCTGCATTTTAAATACCTGTTCTTTACATTCCTGCACTTTCAATTCCTGCACTGCACTTCATTCATAGGAGTAGTTTCAAGTAGATTGTTGCTGTAAACTTCTACGAGGCTGAGTTTGGCTCATTGTAAGTTTTCATTTTAATGAAATACTTCAATTGTTCGTCATTTACCTGTTATTTTGTTTAATTTCTCCTAAGTCAAGCCACCAGTAAAAGTCATCTTCATTGAGGCTGAAAAAACTAAAACACAATCGTCTGATAATTAGTTGACAATTATAATTTCTGAAAGGACTGATTGATCCTTGCTAGCACGCTCCTATTTACAAATATAACCCTCGAAAAGCCAAAAAGCCAACAACTATAAGTTATAATCACTTTCCCACAATTCTACCAAACGGGGCCAATATTTGATCTTTTCATTATTTGTCTTACAATTTAATTTGTTGGCTTTAACAACACTGTTAAAAACAAAACAAAACAAAAACCTATATATATATTTTGTTTCCCGTGATTCGGTAAACACGGAATTGTTTTGTTTTTTTTGTTTTTTTGTGCATGTGTGTATAGAAGTTGATTACATTGATTTGCATGTAGTATTATGTAGTATTAATTCTATTCAATTATTTTTGGTTGCATGCAGTATTATGTAGTATTAATTCTATTCATTTATTTTTGGAAATAATGTAACCGCGTTTGATACATATATATATATATATATATTAATTCAGGGAAGTTCCAGAATTTGTTGATTTTGTGTAGTTTTTTTTTTTTTTTATATTAATTATTCTTAGAAAAGTTGTTAAGTAAAATCAAAACTTTTGCATAACAAATTATTTTACTCAGATTCATGATATTTAATTAATATTGTTCATGTTATATATAAATTATTGTGTTCATATTTGATTTGTATAAAATTACCACATTTTTTCTATCCTTAAATTGTTGGCAATTAATTGTCAATTACAAATTTATTGACATTTGTGATTGTCTGATTGTTATCTCACACAATTTGTATAATTGTTTGCTCTCTTGTACCTTAACTAATTTATTTTTATGGTTAATTTAGAATAAACTATTAGTGTTAAACCTGAAAAATTTAATGGTAATAATTTTGAAATGTGACAAAAACAAACAAAATATTGGTTGACTCTGTTATGTCTTATGTCTGTCATAGAAGATCAAGATTTTGTTGGATCTTGGTTGTCACCCCGAACAAATTGAATTTCATTGTTATAACAGAATTCTTAGGGTGTGTTTGTTTGGACGGACTAGATAAGGAGGGATTGGAATCCATCGGATTGTTAGTCTTGAGATACATTGTCCCCGGACTATTTGGTTGGACTAAATTTGTATCCTATATTTGTTTAGTCATGGAATTAGATGTCTGAATTGGACTATTCTATTGAATCCTATGTTTGTTTAGGATATTATGGCAAATGATAAATGCTCAAATGACTATTTTATCATTTTCAATTATTTACTAAGTAATAGCAATATTAAACATATCTTTAATATTTTAATTATTTTTAGCTAGATTAAATAAAAATTTATTTTATTTTATTTTTTGCACAATTAAATAAATTTATTTTTAAAAAATTAAATAAATTAAATATCAATAAAAATATATGTTATTTTTTAATTAAAATTTTAAATAAATTTATTTTAAAAAATATTAATAATTAAATAATGAAATTAAATAAAACATCTATTAAAATTTAAATAATGAAATTAAATAAAATATAAACAAAATTTTAAAATAAAACATCAATAAAATATCTATAAAAAAATTATTTTAAAAAACTAAATAAATAAAACATCAATAAAAATTAAATAAAATTATTTTATTTTTAAATTGAGACATTTAAATTTTATTGAATTTTACAAAATATAATACATAATTAAATAATAGATGGTCAAAATGGTCATTTCACCACCTAATCTCATATCACTCCTTATCCCTCCATTTGTGTCCCACCCTTCCCATTGGACACAAGAGTCCAACATATTTGGGACTGATTGTCCGGAGCAACAATTTTGAACCAAACAATGGACTAGTAGTCCAGAGGGACTATTAGGCCAATCCCATGCCTCAATCCCTCAAAACAAACACCACCTTAGTGTTTGGTCTGACCATTTGTATGATGTGTATCAGTCAACCACATCGACTGCAAAAGAACTATGAAAAACCTTAGAGGCCGACTATGGAACTGTAGATGCTGGTATTGATAGGTTCACTGTTTTTAATTTTAATGGTTATAAAATGAAAGATGGCATACTTGTAGGAGACCAAATACATGAGTTTCAAGAACTACTTAGAAAAGTAGAAAAGAAAGGGACAACATTTAGTGAGGAGTTTAGAGTATTTTGCCTTATCGATAAATTATTTTCATCTTTGAATGACTTTGTTAAGCTTCTTAGGCACAAATAAGGAGGTTTATAATTAACTCAACTAATCAATACACTTAGGTCACGTTTGTTTGGCGGATTAAGTTGGATGTGATTATTAGTTAGAGGATTGTTAGTAAAGAGATTGTTAATGTGTGGATTGTTAGTGAGGGAATTAAATAAAAGTATGTTTGTTTTGATGATAGTGTGGGAGATGATCAATGATGGGATTGTTAAATTATTTTTATATAAAATAAATAAATAAATTATTTTTATATTAAAAAAAGTAAAATAAATATTAAAACAAATAGGTGCATTTGGTAAAAAAAATAAAATTAAAAAACTAATTTTTTATATAAAATAGACTTAATCCCCTCACTATTTTCCTAATCCCACCTAAAATTCACCCAAGCTAATCCCCCTACATAGGGGGATTACTAAGCCCCCTTCACTACTAATCCTATGACATTTTGTTGTATCCAAACAAGGGTTTGGTGGGTCTCACGGATTGGTAATCCAATCCACCCTCCCTGTTACCCAAAAGACAACCTAAGAGGGGGGGTGAATTAGGTTTTTACAATTAAAATTAATAATACTCTAATAAAACTTATAACTAGCACAATAGATAAATATAATTAATGAAATAAAAATAATTAAAACAAGTGTCTTAACAACTATGTCAGTTAATGATTTTAGCACAGTGAAATTGTGAAATATAGCTATGGCAATTTAAATAAAATAAAGAGATAAGGGAGAGAGAGGCAAACAAATTTATAGTGGTTCGGCTTTAACTCGGCCTACGTCCACTCCTCAAGTTTCACTTGAGATTTTCCACTATATTCTAGCTTTACAGGGTGCTAGCAACGTTTTCACATATGGAGCAATCATCCATAGATTTTACACAAATTTTCTAAGTCAAAGAACACTCAGTATACTACATTCTTACAAGGTTGAAAAGAATGTGTTTTTGCTTTCACAGAAAGTTACAAGAATTATCTCTCAAAGATAGATATAAAAATGAAACTCTGGTTTTTCTATAAACCTCACACAGGAAAGATAGGCTTAAAGCTATACGTCTCAGTGTATAATTTCTGAAAGAGAATGTAAACAAAAATTGAAGAACACTTCTCAGAGAATTTTTCAGAGAATAGATGTGAATGATTATAGATCAAAGAATATTTTCTGATTTTTTTGTAACTTGTTTACATTAGAGGCTTTGGTATATATAATGAAACTTATAGCCGTTTATAGCTGTTGTATTCATTTGAATTTATAGCCGTTGTATTCATTTGAATATCTTCCACTCCATCATTACTAATTTGAATATCTTTCACTTGAATCTTTTGGCCTGCTGCTGTGCTGGGCTGTTTGAACCTTTGTTTTGGGCTATTTGAACATCTGATTTAATCAAATATTAAATACATTCTAACAACATTTAGGATAAAAGTTTTAGGTAAGAAATAATAAGACAAAATAAATTTTGATTCTATTTTTCTCTTTCAAATAAATTAAAACATAATTAAATAAATCATCAAAATAAATTTAAGATTCTATTTTTCTTTTTCAAATAAATTAAAATATAATTAAATAAATAATCAAAATAAATTTTGGATTCTATTTTTCTCTTTTAAATAAATTAAAACATAATTAAATAAGATCATCAAAATAAATAAGTCTAACACTCCCAAACCCCCAATCAAACAATGGCCTTAGGATGGAAGAGAAGCATAGGTCAAATCTAGAAACTGAAAAAAAGAAAACTCCTACGGTAAATTTGGTAAAGAATGAGAATAAGAATAGTTCCAACAATAAGAATAACTCTCAACCTAAAGGTAAATTTTTTAAGAATAACCTTAAGTTTAAATCTAGAGGTCAAAATGACAAACACCATAATAACAACTACCAAGCCAATGCTAATAATTTTAAAGGACAATGGTGTGGCAAAAGGTTGTGCTATGTATGTTGAAAAACCAATCATTTTGCTAAGGATTTTTTTTTTTAAGAAGGTTGATGAGTATAAACCAAGGTTCAACAATAAGCAAAAAAATCAAGGTCATAATGCTCAAGTGAATATGATTTTGGATAAAGAAAAAATTGCCAGACCATCTTTTAAGTATAATCCTGAAATTAATTCTACTTTTGAATATCAAGATTGATGGTTAGATTCTAGGACTAATATACATATGTGTTTTGATTGTAGTTATTTTAAAACTTTCTAGAAATCAAGTGGAGGAAGTGTAACTTTGGGGAATGGATCAGTTGTACCGATACTTGGCATTGGAGATATAGATTTGAAGATGACTGCTGGAAAGATCTTAACTTTGAGAGATGTGCAATATGTTCCTAAAGTTAGAAGAAATCTTATTAGTGGATCGTGTTTAGTACAGTTAGGTTACAAAATTGTAATGGAATCGAATAAAATTGTAATAAGTGAAAATAATATTTTTTATTGGTAAAGGTTTTGTATGTGATTGTTTATTTAAATTGAATGTATCTTTTGAAGTTAATTATATCTCTCATAATATTTTGAATATTGAAGTTTGTGATTTGTGGCATGGAAGACTTGGAGATGTGAATTTAAGGAGAATTAGGAAAATGATGGATTTAGAATTAGTACGTAAATCACCTATTGATGTCAAACGCAAATGTGAAAGATGTGTGCAAGCAAAACAATCTAAGAAACCTTATAAATCTGTAGAAAGAAATTCACAACTCTTAGACATTATACATAGCAACATTTGTGATTCTAATAGACCACCAACTAGAGTAGGAAATAAATATTTTGTAATTTTTATAGATGATTGTTTTAAGTTTAGTTACTTATATTTAATTAAAACCAAAGATGAAGTGTTTAGTAAATTTAAAATTTATAAAGCTGAAGTAGAAAATCAATTAGAAAGAAAGATTAAGAAACTTAGATCTGATAAAGGAGGCGAATATAATGTAGGTGTCCTTAGTACTTTTTGTGTAGAACATGAATTATTCATGAAGTAACCCCACCTTATTCTCCACAATCTAATGGGATAGCTGAAAGAAAAAATAGAACTCTAATGAATATGATAAATGCAATGCTTATTAGTTCTAGTTTACCAGAGAGCTTGTGGGGGGAAGCGATACTCACTGCTCGTGTTATATTAAATAGAGTAATTGTGAATCATAATGATAAAACACCTTATAAAATCTGGAAAAAATGAGTACCCAATCTTAAAATGTTGAAAGTGTGGGAGTGTTTAGCAAAAGTAGTAATTCCGGAACTTAAACGCAAGAAAATAGGATCTAAAACTTTTGATACCGTTTTCTTAGGATATGCTCAAAATAGTAGTGCTAATAGATTTCTAGTAATAAATTCTGAAATTAGTGAAATTACTAATAATACAACAATTGAATCTCGTGAAACTACATTTTTTGAAGCTATTTTTCCATATAAAACTAGGATCTCAAATCAGGTTGTAAATAAAACTTCTACTACTAGTGCTAGTGTTATTCCTTTGAGAGATGATTATGAACATCTAGACATAGAACCTAGAAGGAGTAAAAGAACTAGAATAGAGAAAATCTTTGGAGATGATTTTTATACTTTTTTAACTGAAGGAGAACTAAATACTTTTATAGAAGTTATGCCGTCTTTAGATGCACCATTTTGGAAGGAAGCCATTAATAGTGAGATTGAAACTATACTTCAAAATAATACTTGGGAGTTAACTAATCTACCTCCTGGGAGTAAAGCTATCGGTTTCAAATGGGTATTTAGAAAGAAATTAAAACCTGATGGTAGTATAGATAAATATAAGGCAAGATTAGTAGCAAAGGGATTTACACAAAAGAAATAAATAGATTACTTCAATACCTATTCGCCTGTTTCTAGGATTACAACCATTAGAATCTTAATTTCTCTAGCATCCATTTATAATTTAGAAATTCATCAAATGGACGTTAAGACTGTTTTTTTTAATGAAGATTTAGTTGAAGAAATTTATATGGAGCAGCCTGAAGATTTTGTGGTTAAAGGACAAGAATTAAATCTTTGTATGGACTTAAGCAAACTCCTAAACAATGGCATGAAAAGTTTGATAAGGTAATTCTAGAATTTGGTTTTAAGAATAATGAACGTGATAGATGTGTATACTATAAAGAAGATAATGGAGAATGTATTATTTTGTATTTATATGTTGATGATATCTTATTATTCGGAACAAATTTAGAGATAATTAAAAATGTGAAATCTTATTAATCTTCAAAATTTGATATGAAAGATTTAAGAGAAGCTTATATAATTTTGGGTATGAAATTCGAGAAAACAACCAAAGGTATTACATTAAATCAATCTAGAATCCTAGAGAAGATGTTAAAAAAGTTTGATTATTATAATCTCAAACCTGTTTCAACTCCTTTTGATTCTAGCATGAATTTGAAGAAAAATAAAAGTGTACCTGTATCTCAACTTAGATATTCTCAAATTATTGGATCACTTCTCTATATTGCTAATAAGACTAAACCTAATATTGCCTAAGTTGTTGGGAGATTAAGTAGACATACTCATAATCCTAGCAAAGATCATTGGATTGCTGTGAAAAGAGTTTTTAAATATCTAAAAGGAACTCTAGATTATTCACTTTGCTTTAGTGGTTTTCCTAATATGGTAGAAGGTTATAGCGATGCTAATTGGATAATAGATTACTTAGATGTTAAGTTTACTACTGGGTATATATTTATGTTAGGTGGAGCATCAACATCTTGGGATTCTAAAAAACAAACCGTTATCTCTAAAAGTACAATAGAATCAGAACTTATAGCCTTAGACACTACGTGTACTGAAACTAAAAATTTACTCGTTGATATTTCACTTGTGAAAAATCCTACACCTGCTATTTCCATACATTGTGACAATAGAGCTGTAATAGAACTTGTGAGACAAGTACATACTAATAAAAAGATGAATAGACATATGCAAGTGAGGTATAAATCTATTAAAAGTTTGGTGAATAAAAATGTTGTATCTTTGAATTTTGTGAAATTTGAAAAGAATATTGCTAATCAATTAATAAAAGGTTTATCTAAGCATATAGTCGTAGATTTATTGAGAGGGATGGGTCTAAGCCCATAGGGAGTCAACTAAGGAAGTAACTTGACTTGTGTTGTTAGAGATCCCATTAAAGATTCAATGGGTAGGAACAATCCTTATAGTGTGACTCGTATTCCAGCACTTTAAAGAAGGAGGCTTTATTAAATTTATTATTTATATTCTCCTGCTCATCCCTAAGATATCAATGATGTAAATGTGATGGTTAAGGAAGAATATTTACTCTAAATAAATCCGAGACGGGCATACTCTCGCAAGATAAACATTCGTCACTTCTATTTTTGGAGGATTCATCTAAGTGAGAGCATCGTGAGGCCGTGACCATGGGAATAGGGCTATTTCCTAAAATTCTCATGAGAATCAAGATTGAACACATGACTGCTAATAGTGCTAACCCGCACCAAAGTGATAAAAAGGATTTAGTTCAAGACCTGATTCACTAAGATTCTTTTAGAATGAAACTGTTAACACTAAATGATGTTCAAATTTGAAAAACACCTACACCGATTGTATGGTCTTAGTGTTGTCCATATTATCATTATTGTATTTGTATTTATTTGATGATTTTACAAAGTTTTGAATCTTGTGGGGGGTTGTTGGAGATTTCCTAAAAGTTTCAAAACTTTATTTTATTTATTTATTATTTTACTTTATTATTATTTTTTGTATTTATTTATTTATGTATTTCTTTTAATAGTCTTATTTGTTTGAATTGTATTTGATTTCAAAATGAATGGGTGTGTCTGTTCCCAACAAGCATCAAATAATCTATTTAAAAAAGGACTCTTACTCAGGAATAGACAACATATTCTGATTGCTTTCTCCTTCTGTTCTTTGTTGTATTCTCTATATTTCTGGGCAACTGATATAGACTTGACAAATCCATTTCGTGCAACTGTGCATTGTATCAGATTCTTGTAAATTCTTGGGTTGTATTTTAGAGTCGTTTGTGATCGTTAGAACTTGCACGGAGGGAGCACATAACGACTTTAGGATAATATCTTTGACATGCCTCTCCGAATCACACAAGCTATTTTTTTAATATTCTTCTTTATCTTCTTATTCAGTATTTTGAGATATATATATATATATAATTTTTAAAACTATATAAAAACTATTTTTAGAATCTATTTTATTCAATATTATTATTCTGTAAAATTGCTTTAAAGTAATTATTATTTAATTCCCATAACAAGAGATGCAAAAGAGGAAATGTAAAGAATATAACTTTTTCAACCTATTCTCAACCTATTTCTTTTTCTATGGCAAATTCATAATGGATAGACTCGTTCATGATAATGGTTGAAAATAGGTTTTGGTTCATATTTGTTTATTCGTAATGCTATTGAAATGTGTATAAGATACAATGACTAGTTTGATAAAATGGTTAATAGAGATGTTCCTCAAATAATTTTTTAATATTTTTTTTTGGGTTTCTACAAATGATTTTTATGTTCATTTTTATTTTTCTGTGTTTTTGCAAATGGTTTTGCATTCATATACAAAGAGGGAGAGGTAGAGGTAAAATTGGCAGTTTAGATAAATATAATGCTGACATAAGCAAAAACCGTTAATTAGTCTGACGGTTGATTAACTGAGGGAACAATTTATAATGTAAATATAAATTTCAAGGAAGAAAATGTAATTTTTAGTACCTTGGGGAGGAGGTTGTATTAAATACAAACCTCAAGGGGTGTGGATGTAATTTACCCTATCATTTATTGTTTAACAATATACATTAATATATAATTTTATGGAATAATTTGAAAACTGTAAAAAAAAAAAAAATTATAATTCAAGTGGTGATTGGTAAAATGCTGAATTTTTTCAATTAATCATTTATTTTATAAAATATAAGTGTTGAAATAAAACAAAATATTTGAATGTACAACTTAAAGTTTTAAATTTATTACTTCCATATTTTTTCATTTACATTTTGTATTATGGTAGTGGCAGACATGAAGATGACGAAAATGTCTATGGTAGAGGGATAGTAATTGTTATGATGATAGATGGATGGCGTATTGGATGTAAAACAATAGTAATTGTAGGTGGTGATGAAATGATGTTTGTGGTTTTGGTTGGCAAAGATGGTGATAGTAATAGTATAGGTGATGAAAGTAACAATAATAGTTATGGTGATGGCAGTGATTGTAGTGTTGAAATGATATTAGTAGCTATATTAGGATTGTGGTGGTAATGGAGGTTGTGGTAGTATAGTAAAGAAATCTTGTTAGAAAGGCGGTATGGTAGTGTGGTGATAGTAGTAGTGTCGACAATAACATGATATCATAATAAGATACACTAATACTTCTCAATAAATAATTATAAATTTCATAAATATTAAGTAGAATTACACTATTTAAAATTTCATTAATATTTAACTTATATATAAAAATCATTTAAAATCATATTAATTGTTATCATTAAATAAATTTAATTAATTTTCACTTAATATATTAAAATTTAAATATTTAATTTAGTTATCCAACACTATATGAAAAATAATTTAATTAATTTTTCTTTGGCTTATGAAAAATATTTTTTCGAGAAAGATTTTCGCCCAATCAGCGCAAAAGCGGACGGTGTCATGTCCAATTCCACCAACAAAAACAGACAACTGCACTAACAGCATCGGTTGACCAAATTCTTTGTTTGGGTACGGGTATTCGGACAGCAAAATGTAAATTAACATTTTCCCGCATGAAATGGAAAATCCAAATCCCTGCAAATCCGTTGAATTTGGATCCTGATTAGAAAGAAAAAAAAAGGTTGAATCCCAGTGAGAGAGAGAGAGAAGCTTCAAAACACCTCACATGGCGCTTGGCTGTCTCGCAGAGGCAGAGCCCAGTGACGAAGACAATCCACCCCATTATCATCTCATCTTTCTCCCTCTCAGCTGAGACAAAAAGCTTCACTTTGTGGGTCCCACTTTCGGTGCAAGATAAAGGCAAGCACTGCATTGTACACAGTCCTTTCTCCTTTCTTTCAAAATTTTCGGTACCCACATTGTCTCTTTCTTCATCTACCTTTCCACATCTCCGTTACTTTTGATTTAATTTGGTTTTTAATAAATTTGTATTTAATGGGTCAAAAATAAAATGAGAATATACTTATAGTTATTCTTTTCCTTTTTTTCTCTGTGTATCTATCAAGGCTCATCCCAAACTACCCATTTTGGATCTTTCAAAGATTTCCAAAGCTTCAATTCAGTTCCCAACTGTTAACAGGTAACAAGATCTGCTTAAATGTTTTGTGATTTGTTATCTTATAATTTGTTTACTTGTATGTCGTCATTGGATTATTTATCTTTATTGGGGTGTGATTTTGGAGTATGTACACATGATGGTAGAGTGAGGATATGGTTATTGTATAATTGTATCAAATACAAATCTAGCCTTGTATGGTTGAAAGAGATTGCTGGACAAAAATGTAGATTCATTGATTGTGATTACATTTTCATCAACTCAAATGATGTCCTGTGCTGATTATTGGAGATTGGCCACAAGATGCAAGTTTTAGGTTTTTTATTTTATTTCCTCCTCCTCCTCCTCCTCCATCTCTCTTGTTTTTGTGTGCGTGTGTTTTTTTAATTAATTGGTTGCCAGGCTTTTTTTTCAATGTAGTTCAAGTGTATTCAACATGCATGTGTCATAATTTCTCGCTTAGCCTACTTCTTTTTACTGTGATTCATTAAAGACATTGATAAGTGGGGAATTTGATGACATAAAATTAATTATCTTGACATGTCATGGATATGATATATTTTGCTTGATTTTGGAAGCAACCCTTGTAGAATATTTGTCACGAAACAAAACGGGTGATATCACACAATTAAAAGGCATTATTTCAAAAAATTGATGGCAAAAAAAGTAAATAATGTATTTACTTGAATCCCTTCAATTCTATATATATGTGGATGTTCATGAGCCCCCATACACCAGTTTGTGAGTATGAGTTTTAGAGCAAAGGCTGACTTCAAATTGCCGTGAAGAACTACTAGAACTTATGTGGAATAGGTTGGGAAACACATTTTGTTGTTCCATTTTTTCTGATGCCTTCTACTTGGTTATAAATTACAATTGGACTCAAAATGGAGAAACATGAGCATCTTTGAAGTTGTGTTATCCCTGATGCATGATATTTGTCATTTTATAGACATATGACATATCAATTTTTAACGAGTATAATACATGAACCGCCTGTATAATGTGGCAATAACAGATGCTAATGCCTTTGCTGCAGAATATATTGCAAGAAAGTGCGGAATGTTTCCGGAAGGATCAGATATATAGCAGGCAATGGCTTATTTTGGTACTGTTGACCCCGCATTGCAGGGTGCAGGAGCAAAGCCGTATCCATATTATGGTTTTCTTTAATTATGCCTTATTATACACTTTATTAAAGTTGGCTGTGCCTTTTTAGATCAACACTGGTGTGGGTGTTGATTTTTGACCTTACAACCAATCATATCTCTCTGCCGAGATGTAGGGAACTTAGTTGGAGAGCACGCGGTGGAATAGATTAAGCCAAGCACAAATAGATAAGAAAAAAAAACCACGTTGGCTCGTCTACCCAGGGTCACTTCGATGATCAAGTTAGTCAACTTATCTCTCAAATATATCAAAATAAAATAACACTAGTTCAGAATATACTTTAGACCCACGAGGTGCCCTCTTTATATAATGATCAGTGTCCAACTTCCTTTAGAAGTCTTACGTCATGGGACTCTATCCTTTACAAGGATATCACTTATCCAAGACTCCTCCTATTTGGATTAAGATCAACCCTCTCAAGAGTCCAACCTTACCCAAATAGAGAGTCTGTCATCATTTAGGACTCTAGTTCCTCATTTGAACATCTTAGATTCAGACGTGGTTTAACCACACCTCGGCCAATCAGAGTCACCCACGTGGCACCTCGGCTAACTACCTAGGCCATGTGGACAACTCAAAATTACGTCCCCACAACTGGTTTTTCTCTTCTCACTCTCAAATGTCTAGAATTTGATATAGAACAGGCCAATGACACAACTCAGCTCTCTGATACAACCTGTTTTGACTCATTTTTTCTGCCATCCATTCTTTTTAGTAAAGATATTAGAAGTCTCAAAGCATCTTGTGCTGTTGCCAAAAAAATTCATAACCTAAATAACTTGTGGGACTTAAGGCTTGGGGGTTTGGTTTGGTTTGGTTTGGTTAACCTAAAGAACTTGTGGTTTTCTGAAGTCAAATAAGTAGAACATGTTGCTGAAATAAATAAGCAGTCAAAAATTGCCATTGACCATTGTTCTAAATCCAAATGCTATATACCCAATCTACCTCTCCCACATCCCATTTACTGGAGACTATGTTGGGTGTATTTTTATGCTAGATGGGTAATCATTTTGATATTGTTGAACAAGCACAAATCAAATTAGTCAATTACATTTTTAGGGTGCATTTACTAGCTAGCCATTTTAGTCATCTCTATGCCATTAATTTTGTTACTTCATCCTTTAACTGGTATTCAGTGGTTTAGAAATCTGGTGTGTTGAGAACATTCAGTTGGTTCCTGTTCCAAGGTCTTCACATGGGAAGTTCTTTTCTGGAAGTGCATATATAGCTTTGAATGTAAGTTCCTGGCACGGTTTGGCTTCTATTATGCGAAGTTATTGGCAAGTCATCAACAATTTCAGAAACCTAACTTCATCTAGAAGCTCATCTGATTTCTTTAGTGATTGTTGCAGCCTTGTTAATGATATGTGGAAGTGTAACACATCTATATTGCCTCCTTTCATAGCAACCAACTTGACTTTATTTTTTGTGTTCTGCTTGAGACAGACTTTTTTGCTCAAAAATGGCACTCAGCAACATGATATCCATTATTGGCTCGGAAAGGATGCCAATGAGGTTTTTACTTTCTCTTCTCATTATGTCTTTGGAATAAATGGCATTATATTGTAACTAAACCTGCAGAGGTACCGTAGCAGTAATCATTTTCCAAAGTAGGAGAAATGATGCTCATTTAAGGGAATACATCGGCCCTCTAAATTATTTGCCTCTTGATTAATGTGCTTGATAGTTTTGTCATTTGATCCATCGACTTCATATTTTTAATTAGTTGTATGTTTTGAGAAAATAAGGGGGTTTGGGGCGAGGGCATGTTTATGAATTTGGAAATTTTGGACTAAAGACATGTTATTTGATAATTCACTTCATGGAAGGGTGTTTTAATTTTTAAGGGAACTTACGTGTAGGTCCTAATAGGTGCACTTATTGTCCAATAGGTCTTATGATAATTAAATGGCATTTTTCATCAAATTCTATTTAAAAATGTCACTAATCGTTAATTTTCAGCGACAGTTTGAAAATTTTGTCACAAAAAATATTAGTAATTATAAGTTTTAGCGACAGTTTTAAAAAACCGTCACAAAAAAATCACTAATTTTCAACTTTCAACGACAGTTTAAAAAATTCATCACAGAAAAACGTCACTAATTGTGAGTTTTAGCGAAAATTTATAAAAACCATGACAAAAAAGACATTAATTATCAATTTTTAGCGATATATGCAAAAAAAATCGACACATTATTTTTAGCGATGATTTTACTAGGACTTATTTTCAATAGGACTTAATGAGAATTAAGTCCAACTATTAGGACCTATTTGTAGTTTATCCTAATTTAATTTGTATTATGGAATTGGCAGGTGGACTCTGCCCTTGCATCAGACAAAGCACTTGAATTGGATGAAGCCCTGGGGTCCCATGTTGTGCAATATAGAGAAGTTCAAGGTCAAGAAACTGAGTTATTCTTGTCATACTTTAAACCCTGTATTATCCCGATTGAAGGAGTGTTTTCTTCGGGACCAGGGCATGCAAATAGTGAAACATACCAAATCAGCTTGCTAACATGCAAGGGAGACCGTGTTGTTCACGTTAAAGAGGTAAATGATTCTTAAAGTTTACAATTGTAATTTGTTAAGCCCAGTAAGTCAACTCTAGAAAGAAGCCTGCAATTTTCGTGGCCATTGGCTGATCTGACTTAGAGTATAAAACATGCTATTTATTGCATAGCTAATCCAGGGCCTTGCGTCTCCAACCTAGGTTATCAAAATGTTCTATTTTGCTTCTATTTCATTTGTAAGCACCTTCATAGTGTTCTATATTATATGCCTGCTCACATACTAAGTAAGTATGAGTGTGTGACCTCTGTGTTGTACTTTGTGACCAGGTGCCTTTTACTAGAACATCCTTGAACCACAATGATGTGTTCATTCTTGACACAGCATCAAAAATTTTCCTTTTCAGCGGCTGCAATTCCAGCACACAAGAAAGAGCTAAGGCTTTGGAAGTTGTTCAGTACATCAAAGAGAATAAGCATGGGGGGAATTGTGAGGTTGCAACTATAGGTAGGGATTTGCTCTGTACTTTTGGAGCTTGTTTGTTATAGAGTAAGAATAGATATTGAAAATTTTAACTGCTCAATTGGTGCAGATGACGGAAAATTTGTTGGTGATCCAGATGTTGGGGAATTTTGGAGCTTGTTTGGTGGATATGCTCCCATTCCCCGGGATTCGCCCTCTACTGTTCAGGAACAACCTGATATTTTAACTGTAAAACTATTCTGGTGAGTTTTGCTCCTGATTATTGTCAAGTCTGTGTTTTGGCATATCCACAGTTTTCGTTAGCCTGCATGACCGGAAGTCAATTTACCCACCAAAAAACAATACAGGGGAAGAGAGAGAGAATTCAAATCATCCTACCAAATGCTCAGAGGTCTTATATTTATAATTTTGAGAAATTAGTGAACATCATTAAGCCATAAAAAATCAATTTCTGTAGTTCCAATGCACATAAATGGCTGTGCTTCTTAGACTTTTTGATTTGCATGAGACATCCTTGACTGAGCTAAATCAATCTTCCCAGATTCTGGACAAGTCCAAGTTGCATGTGTTTCCTTTAAATTTTCCTCTTTTTATTTTTTATTTTCGGAGTGTGCCTTCCTCGATATAATCGCTTTAAGGTTCTCTGATTGGCAGGATAAATACTCAGGGGAAACTATGTCAAAGTGGCAGTGACAATTTGAATAAAGAAATGCTTGACTCAAACAAGTGTTATATGTTGGATTGTGATGCTGAACTTTTTGCTTGGATGGGAAGAAATACCTCGATCACAGAACGGAAGACTTCAATCTCAGCTGTAGAAGTAAGAACTCCCTTTCTTCTCTTGTCTTTCTCACTCACGCACGTACACATGCAGTATACACGTGCACACTAAAATGTGGTGTTATAATTGTGTTTGTTCTGCTTTGTCTACAATGTAGTATATTAACATTCATTTCTCTGAGAGAATTTTACGGTCCATCCTACATAGATAGAACATTAGGAATTTCAATTAGGAGATAATTGAATAGGTGCTAATTGAAAAGGTTCTAGCACATGAGTATATTGATGATGAAATTGTTGTGAAGACTGAATGATGAGGGGATATGTAACTTGAAAAGGATATCAATATTGTTAATCAATAATGACTCAAATTTTATAATTTACTTAAAGGTGTGGTGTCTGATAGAATGGACTTGCTAACTAGATTCAAAATTCGGGAGCACGCCATGATTTCTTATTTCTATTATCACTGGAGTTATAAATGATATGTCAGATCAATACAAGTTATCTTTTAGGCTTGACATCAAGGGGAATTGCTGTGCTGTGAAAAATGCCTCTTGAAGTATGTTTGTAAAAGTCTAAGTTGTTAGGCACATAGACAAGTGGTAAACCAGTGGTGATATTAATCTGGTAATCTAGGGGAATTGCGAACTACTGCAGCTGATTGAAGTTAACATTTGAATTAGAATTTATTGTCTATGATATTTGAAAGTAAAAATTGGAAAAAAAAAATGAAAAAAAAGGGTCTAGAGTTTTTAGTGTCCTCAAAAGGATGTTTGCTTTCCCGGTCAAGGTTGTTAAAATCGGGATCCTACGTTGGATCGTTGGAGGTGTTTATAGGATCGGATCGTAGAATCGGATCGAGGATCGTAAGATCCTACCGAAAAAGACAGATTACATAATAATTTAATTTAAATAAATATTTTTTATAAAGTATACACAAAATGAGCCTATATTCTATTAAAAAAAAGTGAAGATATTATGAAAAATATAATACTCTATGTAAAATGTACATATAATATTATACAATAGAAAACTCGATGGCAAAAGTATTGTATTTCATCAAAAAAGAAGGTAAAGAAGAAGAAGAATTCTATAACAAAATACTTTACAATCTACAATAATGCATAAAAAGTGAAGAAAAAATATTTAACAAAGTTGGATATGAAAATAGATTAAAAACTCAAAAGAATAACTTAACCGAATGATAAGGTTTGTCGTTAGCATCCCTAGTGGAGCGGATTCAAGTCACAAAAATAATCTCTCCAAAAATTGGGATAAAATTGCAATCATCTTACCCTCCTTAGACTCTGTTAAAGTTAAGTTTGTTTTTCCGACTATTTAATTTTTTTAAATTACCGCAATATTTGAATGTTTTTGAATGTTTGTTTTATAGTTTGTTTTTCTTAGTCTATTTGATTCAATACTACTTAATTTTTATTATTTATTTTGACTACATAAATTGGTATTTAGATAACAAACATAAAATTTACAATAAAATATGTCATACAATACAAAATAAGGCTTGTAAATTGGATCGGATATGATCGGATTCGGATCGGGATTCTACGATCCTATAAGATCCCACTACCAGGATCGAAAGATCCTACCTATAAGGAGTTTTTTACACGATCCGGATCGATTATACTTAAATAGATCGTAAGATCGTAGGATCGTAAGATCCGGATCGGGATTCTGATAACTATGTTCCCGGTTATGTATGATGTATCCTTTGTATCTTTGTTCCCTAATTTTTTATAGCATTCTTATCCTTGAGTGTGTTTTTGAGAAAAAGATGGCAAAATAGGTATAGACAACAGGATGGAGTAAGAGGGCTAGTTTGTGTTTAACTCTAAAATATTTTTTTTGATAAATAAGCAAATATTATTAAGAAAGCATCAAGAAGATGCAACCGTGTTTAACTCTAAAATATTGAACTTCCCAAGACTTAAAATTCTGAGAGACCTGGTGCAGCTGATTCATGAGAGAGATGCTTTGATGGGTAGTTGCTGTCAGTTAGCTTGTGAGCGAGATGTTGCTGATATATTTTGAGAAAATGCCAATATGGTGGACTTAGTGTTGATATCAAAGTTTAAGTTGTGCAGGTTTCGTGTCTCCATTGAGATGTGAGTTTCTTTGTGTCTTACACATGAAAAAAGGAAAAAGAAAATTTAAAAAGAATATAATGAAACAGTGTTAATCTGTAAAAAGCTGTATGTTTTATAATCACGAATACAACAGCTTGTGCTTGCCCTTGTGCCCTTTTAAGGGCTTTGTTTCCTGAATGATTACTGGTTTCTCCACAGGATTTTGTCAGATCTCAAGGAAGATCAGTTGGTACCCATTTAACTTTCTTAACTGAAGGATCAGAAACTGCATTGTTTAGGTCATATTTTGATAGTTGGCCAACAGTTGAACCAAAGCTATATGAAGAAGGTCGAGGGAAAGTAGCAGGTTTCGTACCTCATTCAATAACTTATACAAAGCAAAATATAGAAGCAATTCGACACTGAAAAATAGCTCTGTAGAGTATTTCTAGTGGTATAGTTGTGTTTTTTTTAATTTTTTATCTCCTTTCTATAATCAGCAATATTTAAGCAGCATGGTTATGACGTCAAAGAGCTACCTGATGAAGACTGCCAGCCATTTATAGATTGCAACGGCACATTAAAGGTAATATATTTTTTTTTTTAAACAAAAAAATCCTGTGTCTTGATATTATGAATGTGAGCTTGTGTCATCGAGCATTTATTGTTTATATTGTCTTACATTTTAGGTTTGGCGGGTAAATGGCGATGAAGTATCCCTTGTTCCTGCTGCGGAACAGGCAAAGCTTTATAGTGGTGACTGCTATATTGTGCAGTATGCATATGCTGGCAGTGGGAGGGAGGAGAATCTATTCTATGCATGGCTTGGTTGCAGGAGTGCAATGGTGAGTGTGGTGTTTTAACAGGAATCTCCAATCTTCATTTATGTTATTTGTATAAACACATTTTGTTATGTATGAATTATTAGTTTCTCACTTATCTAGCGAACATTATTAGTTAAAATGAATTCTGCATACCTAATTGCATCACAATTATATTTTTAAATGGATTAATAGTTTTCAACCACGGGCTTCCAGTGGCCAATCACGCAATTTCAGCATGCAAATCTTATTGATGACAACTTTGTGTGAAGTGGTAATACTTTTTCATGGATATTGGTGCTAGATTCATTAAGAATATTGCTGACTAGTTCTTGTGGTAATTTTCCAAGTAGTGCACTTTAGCTCTATTAGTAGTATATATATTTTTGATTATATTATTTGTGTGCACAGGAGCTGATTATAGATATATTGTGTTGATTACCAAATAAATATACTATGCATTATATATATTAAACATATATTGTGCCTGATTATACATACATATATTGTGCTGATTAAACATCTTATTGGTGACATTCTTCATTAAATTTACATACCAAAACAAATATAATATACATTATAAATATTATACATATATTGTGCTGATTAAGTATTACTGAATAACTCATCATATCATTATTGCAACACATTGGTCATGGGAAAAGGCCTAAACTGCTATAGTGATGATAAAAGTTACTGAGAAGTGCTAATACACTTGTTATTTTGGTTTGGGAATGCACAATTTGAAACTTGGTATGTTTGTATTCCAATACCCTAAATTTAGTGATCCATTAAAAAAAAAAACCGTTCCTATTTCTTTCCTCACTTATAGTGATGATACTTCTTTTGTTCATTATCTTTTGACGTTGTAGGAAGATAAGGCTGATGCTATTTCCCATATGAACGCCATTATCAATTCAACCAAGGGAGATCCAGTTTTGGTTAGTTTTTTCTATTGCATTGTCATGGTGCAATGTATTGATATTTGTGCTTATAACTTAATCTATTTAACTGACACTAATGTGAATCATGCTGATGTTCGAGTACTAACATCTTCTTAAACTGTGCTAGCTTATGTCGGTGCAAAGTTATCGTTGTTGATTTTTTATTTATTTGTAATTTAATGTAATAATCCAACACAATAAATAATTTTCTTTTTAAAGACGACATGCTATGTTGTAACTAGGATTAATCCACTTAATAATTGGCTCTTGTTTCCTGATAATTCATCACATGGTGTAACTGTGGAGTAGCCTTTATACCAAAATTTCTCTTTCAGAGATGACTTTCACAATATGACCAGAAACGGTATTTGAAGGGATGTTGATGTAGGACAGCACTGAATTACATAAAGGAGACATAACATTGTTTTTACTTCAACTTTCGTTACTGCTTAATCAAATGATTTTCTCAAATTTTAACCTATATGTTTTGATTTCAGGCTCAAATTGTCGAAGGAAAGGAACCAGTGCAATTTTTCTTTATCTTTCAGACATTGATTATTTTTAAGGTTTGCACCTCATTGTTTCACTTTACAGTCAATTTAGATTTTGTATTCTGAGTAAATCTGTTAGGCATCAGTCCCACTTCTGATTGTTTTGTTGTTGTCACTTCATATAGGGAGGTATGAGTACACGATACAAGAGGTCTATAGCAGAAAAAGGTGTTCTTGATGAAACTTATGATGACACAAAGACAGCTCTTTTTCGAGTTCAAGGAAAGAGTTTGAACAACATGCAAGCAATTCAAGTTGATCAGGTAAGTTCTAGTGTCGAGCTTGTAGTCCCCGCCCTTTCTCCTGCCAGTCTTTTGCTTTGTTACAACAAAAATACGGAAATAAGTTTTTTTTCAGATTTCTTCGCAACTATTTTACTTGTTAGGTGCATCTAGATTAGGTACATCTAAAAAGTAAAAAAAAAAAAAATTTGACTAAAATATGAAAAAAATTCATTGAAGGCAAAAAAAAAAAAAAAAAAAAAAAAACTTGAAAACGCTTTGGAGTTTGAAAACCAAGCAAAGTTAACTCTCAAATTTTGTATTTGTTGATTGATAATGCTGTTGCAGGTTTCAAGTTCTCTTAATTCATCCTATTGCTACATCCTGAAGGCTCAGACATCTATCTTCACGTGGTTTGGAAATCTCACCTCAGCTACAGATCATGATCTTGTGGACAGAATGCTGGATCTTATAAATGTGTGTCTCCTTTTTCTTATAGCCCTTCCACACTTATTGCTCTTTACTTTACCTATTTTTCTCACCTAATGTTAACCATCACTTCTATTGATGCCATTCTCAGCCAACATGGCAACCTATATTAGTGAGGGAAGGTACTGAACCTGATCTTTTCTGGAATGCACTGGGTGAAAAGGGCGAATACCCAAGGCAAAAAGAGAATAACACATTCATGGATGATCCCCATTTGTTTATATGTGCCTTTACTGAAGGTAAGAAACATACCCTTGCCTTCAAATATTTCTCTCAAAAGGTAATGTGGTTCTGCTTTAATTCAGAATTATCCCAGCTGTGAATCATTGTAAAATCATGTCTAATGGGGGGTTCTGGATACCTTTGCTACTCGATCAGGAAATTCAGCAGGTGATTTCAAGGTACATTTCAGACACATTTTTATATCATTCATAGATTTTGATACTCGGTGCACATTGAGTTATATAATTCAGATATAGTAGTACAGACAAGGTAACATATGTATTTATTTGTTCACCCCAAAAATAAAATGGGGATAAAAGAATGTATGTATGTATTCACAAACATGCACAAACTTAAATGTATGCTTGTTAGTAGCTTGCGGTCGAACATATATTTGGTTGAAACTGTTCCTTTCACCCTGTAGGTAAACTATTTGAAATCAATATTTCAATGTTTATAATCTAAGATACAAGTAAAACTCAGATAATTCACTCATATTTTGAAATTTAATAAAGTTGTGAAGGAGTTAAGAAGTAGAGTTTTAAATAAATGCTGGCTTTAAATTATTTTTAATAAAGTAGTCAGATGCTTTGATACAGCTAGCTTTATGTTAGTAATTATTATCGCATAATTGATCTGAAAGAAATAACAGTACTTCAAAGTTTCAGACTTGAATGTTGAAGTAATTAAGGGTTTGAGTTTGTCCCTTATTTTTAATCTTCATTTATCGTTTTGGATCAAAAAATTCTACTTAATCATTAATTAGTGAATTTGAACTGTGAAAAAAATTAAAAATCTTATTATATGTTGAAATTGTCTCTCTTATTTCCCCTATTAGTTAAAGGGCTTGAGTTTGTCTATTATTTTTAATCTTCATTTATCATTTTTGGATTAAAAAGGTTCTACTTAATCATTTATTAGTGAATTTGAACTGTGAAAAAAATTTAAAAATTTATTATATGTTGAAATTTTCCCTTTTATTTCACCTAATGGTTTAACTAATCACTCTTAACAATATGCTGCTTGGCGTGATATTCTGCCAACTTTTTTTTTCTTTTTTTGAGTGAGTTATATATGGAGTATAATTGTTCTGCAAAAAATAATTCATCGACTTCTTTTTTGTTAATTCAAGATTTGTGGTGCTGGAAGTTCTGCGGAGTTTGTTAGGTTTTTTCTAGTCTAAAGTAAATGTAACCTCTAATGTAAAATTGCATTGCACACTTGCAATTCTCGTGAAGTGAGAGATGAGGTCCTGTTCTTTTTTAAATTTCTGTGGCCTTTATAATTTGCAGGCAAAAGAGATATATAACTTCTCTCAGGATGATCTAACTACTGAAGATGTGCTAGTACTGGACTGCCACAGTGAAATTTATGTTTGGATTGGACGCCATTCAAATATCGGACCAAAACAAGAGGCCCTTACTATTGGTCTTGTAAGCACTGCAAATAGACCTTGAATTCTTTGCCTTTTTTTATGGTTAGATGGTTTTAGATGATTTGTTCTTTCTTGACGATTCATTTATTCTACTTTTACGTTGGAAGTAACAGAAATTCGTGGAGATGGACATCCTGGTTGAAGGCCTTTCTTCAGAGAGTCCAATTTATGTTGTTACAGAAGGGTACGAGCCACCATTTTTCACGCGATTCTTTGAATGGGATTCCTCAAAGGCCAACGTAAGAGAATAATTTCTTAATCTGAAATTAAATTTGCTGAGATGCTGTTTAAGCTCTCTTGTTGCCTTTAGCTTTTTTTATACAATTTAGTAGTGCTAAGGTAATTAGACAATTTTAACTCCATTTCTGCACTTGTAGATGCTCGGCAATTCATTTGAGCGGAAGCTTGCTATTTTAAAGGGTGAAGCACAGAAAATGGAAGTAAGTGACTGCCACAGCATTTCATGTTCAGTTAGTATGATCTCTATATCCCATTTAAATAAAATATGGGACATTTCATTATTTACTGTCATGCCATTTATATATATACACAGGCAAATTTACGAAGTTCGTGGAAAGCGTACTCAATGGAGACTGCCCCAAATGGTGTAAGAAGCCGGTCTGTTGGCCCCAATGGACTGGCAAGAGGTTCATCTCCTGCATCCGGTGTTTTAGGCTCAAGTGTCAAGTCTTCATACAATCGCCGATTTTCAAGCCCCCCTCCAATTACCCCGAAGCTCTTTTCAGGATCTTCTCCCAATCTTGGTGATGCTGGTAATGAATAAAATCCTTCTATTTGCCAATGGATAAACTTGGTTTTTTTTTTTTTTTTTTTTTTTGACATCCTGGCTCAACTTTTGAACAAATATAATGGTCTCTGTGCAAATTGAATAATATTGAGAATTGACATGAAAAGCCAAAAAAAAATTCTATGAATTTATGGCTTGGGCGTCCAACTGGACAGTATTTCTTTGATGGAGTTCTATACATGTAATGCAAGAACCATAAAATGAGATTGAAAAAATGCTGCCTTTTATGTTAAGAGGTGGGGAATGACTTTATTCTTTACAAATAATACCGCATTTCTCTCACATTCTTTCTTTTCGTTTCATTCGTTCACTCATTCTTTCTCTTTATTATTATTTTTTTAACCTCACACGGTTCTCTGGTTCTTTGACTGGGCTAATCTGTTATCCATAATTTTTTTCTCGCAGATGGATCATTGGTATCTACTGTTCCATCTGGAAATGCCGGAATTCATGATGGTGTAAACTTGCTAATCTATCCATATGAGCGGTTGAAAGTGGTGTCAAATGACCCAGTAACGGGCATAGATGTGACCAAAAGAGAGGTACCCCCTTCTGTATTCATCTTGGAGGAATTTGCTCCATTCGTGGTTCAAAATAAACATGACTTACTGCTCAATATCTAAAAGTGTGGAGGTTTTAAAATTATATCTCAAATTTTTGTTTTGATTTACAGCCATTTGATTTATTGTGACTCTTAATTTAAAGCAAACATCATTTAAAAAAAAAAAATCCCCCGTTTCAACTAAAATTTATGACGTGGAAACTGATATCTAAGCCTCCTGGACACAAATTTACCACACATTTATAATCCTGTTAGTTTCATTGACTTTTCGACGCTAGCTTTTTGAAATTTCCACTTTTGAATTATAATTTGAAAGCATGCATCGAAAACTTTCTAGAGTTGGGATATCTCATATCGGTCTCTATTTTGATCTGCATTTTCTGGTGGGTCATTTTGCAGGCATATTTATCGAACGAGGAGTTCCAAGAGATATTCAAAATGTCAAGGAAAGCCTTCTATGAGCTTCCTAAATGGAGACAGAACAAGCTTAAGATATCTCTCCATCTTTTCTAGGGTTTATGGACTAACCTGATCTTTTTCTTCTTACTAGAGACTCTTTTTCAGTGTTTGAAACTGAGATCTAGCCTGTTGGACCCTCAGATCATGCTTTTTTGATCATCCATATCCTAAACTTTTTGTGATCTTTTTTGAAGAATCCTTATCAAAGCTATTCTTAGCTTAAGGAAACTTGGTTGAGTACTTGTTTGGCCGTTTTAATTGTGAAAGACTATTTTTGAAGAATCTTCTATCAAAGCTATCCTTAGCTTAAGAAAACTTGGTTGAGTACTTAAATTAAATATATTTGATATAAATACATGGCACCATTGAGAAAGAATGAATGGACTCTTTTTTTAATTACATTTTTTTAATATGTAACTTGTCTTAATTTGAAAAATAACATTTGGATAAAAGTCTAACTAGTTGTTTTCCAACAATTTTTCTTTAATTTTTCATTTAGGCTCTGTTTGTTTAGAAAAGTAGATGATAGAAAATGAAAATAGTAGAAACTGAAGTGAAAAAGGGAAAAACAAATAAAAAATTATTTTCTTGAATGTATTTGAATAGATGAAAATTTTTGTAAGAAAATGATTGGAAAAAAATATAATCACTACATAATAGAGAGTTGTAGGGGAGAAATAGGGGCAAAAAGGAAAATAAATCTTGTCAACATGTGTGGGAAAAAAATAAATTTCTCTATATATTTTGCAAGAAATTATTAGCCTAACTAATAAGTTAGTTTGAGTTGTACGGAAAATTTTAATTTGTGTTACTTTTTAGAACTTTCTATCTAAACAAATACATAAAAAAAAAATAATAATAATAATATATTCTTTTTCTTTCACTTTCTTGTGTTATCTTTGGTTTTTGCATTTAAGTTTTGAATATATTTTTAAAATTTTCTCGTACTCAAACTAAGCAGAGCAATATTATTTTTTAGTCAATTTATTGAAAATTATTTTCTTTTTTCTCATTTTCAATGATAAACACATCTAAGAAAAATTAACACAATTCAAACACTATTTTTAAATGGATTTAGAATAATTGAGAAGAATTCAACGTTCTAGAATGGAGGCTGTAATTTAGAAACTCTCCTTGGCTTGTTTATGAGAGATTTTGCTAGATGCCAAACTTCCATTCTTGAGTCAAAAACAAACGTCTAAAGATTATTTAAAATATGAAAAAAAAGAAAGTACCAGAAAAATTGAAAATGATAGGAGAAAATAATTGTAAACCAGTTGAGTGTAAGAGCATCTTCAAGGGGATAGTTAAACAAGATTTGTTAGGCATTTTAGTCAATGTAAGTCTAATTTTGAGCTTCAATGGGATAGTTATTGGGCTAGTTACTTTACCATCCTATTTTTTTGGTGGCTACAATTGAAGAGCCCCAGAGGCTCTCCAAACAATTATGTATATATATATTTTAGATTTTTATATATTTATGTCTTGAATTTGGAATTTTATATATATTATATATGTGTGTGTATAGTAATTTTATATATTCTTTCAATTCTGTTTGATGAATTACGGAATAACTTATTTTGTATTTTGTATTTTATATTTTTTTTTTCTCCTCATTCTACACGTTTTGTATGTTTGTATGGGTAAATTTATTATTATTGCAAATTTATATTAGTAAAATATTAACAATTAGTATTTTTTTATTTTAAAAATTAATTAAGTTAGTTTAAATGATTAGCTAAAATAAAGAGCGTGGTTGAAGAACACAATAGTTAAAGTAATTAGATAAAATAAAGAGTGTACTTTTTTTTGTACTTTAGCTAGTGAAAAGTAAAAAGTGTGGTTGGAGTTACTCTAAGCGAGACTTGTGTTTAGGAGCTTGTTCCGAATGTTTTTTCTTTTTTTTTTGATAATTTGAACAGTTTATATTAGGAGAAATTATCAATAGGTCCTACTTTTGAGACTTATTACCCATTAAGTCTTACTAATAAATTTATCAATTAATAATTTATCAATCTCTTGGTTTTATGAATAAATGATAAATTTATCGGTCTATTTGTTTTTATGAATAAATTTATAATGATAAATTTATCAATTTCTTGTTTTTATAGTGATAAATTTATCAGTTAGGACCTGTAAGTAAATAAGTCTAGTTAGTAGGACTGATTGGTAAGTACCCCTTTATATTATAGAGTTTATTGAGTAAATCATCAATATAAAAAATTAAATTGATTAGACATCTATAATCACATGATCAGAATCTAATTATTTTTAAAAAAATTATTAAGATTACATTAACCGTTTATCTTTTAAAAAAAAAATGTGCTCTTGTTATAGAATTATAAATGTCTAATAAATTTAATTTTTTTACATATATAAATAATTCGAATTATTAAAAAAGATTAACGACAAGCTTCTATGGAGCTTCACAACAGCCTGCTGTGAGATCACAGTGGGAAACCCTCATTTGGAAGTGAGAACTATGTCCTAACCATTTTCACATAATTAGTAATTAGTATTCTTATTTTTCATTTATATGATACTTAAAAAAAATTATGAATCAGTAAAAATCAACAAGAATACAATACAGATAAGGTTAGAGAAAAAAAGAGATCCACAACCACAAGTGAAACTATCAGAAATGGGGAGATTATTCACCAAAAAAAAAGAAGAAATGGAAGACAATTGAATTACCCATTAATATGGCACAATGGACGTGTATGACTTTATTGTACATTAAATGGACGTGTATGACTTTATTGTACATTATTGTGGTCATTGATTGGACAAAAATATTGTAATTAAAACCTATAATCGACAAAAATGTGCAACGTAAGCCCGGTGGTATGCAATCTACCTCAGATTTAATGAAACTCCATCGGAAAAAAGCCTTTTTTTTTCGAAAAATAACTGATAATTTGAATTTGAATTTGAATTTGAATTTGTTTGAAAGTTTAAATTTATATTTATTGATCAACTATTTAGACGATTGTTTGGATAATCACTTAGACAATTGGTATAATACTTATCTATCACAGTTATCACTCTTATTAACTATGACTGTTACTTTCTTACTAGATAACTAACTGAATAACCAATCATCTAAAGTTTAAACGGTTCGGTTAAATTTAAATTCAAGTTACCAATCACTGCTATTCTTTTCTTTTTGGATTTATGTTAATAAGGTTGATATTTTATGTTGCCCCTCTTCCATAATACGTACAAAACAAAAACAAAAACAAAAAACCAGCAAGAAATGTCATGATTGTAGGTCCCACATTTTTACGTTGCTGGCCCCCACACACTCTTTTCCCTTAAAAATATCTTACTAATGTTTTGTAACTTCTGATCAAAAAATACAAAAAAAAACAAATGTTTTCATAACTTGGGCCATCATGGAAGACATAAACTAAACTGATTAAATTTAAAATTATAGTTCTACATTTATTTGTTCATTCATACCATGCATCTCATTTGGACAATTGGATTGTTACCACAAGAGAAAACAAATTATTAATTCTTGTTTACATGGTAAGAGATTTTTTTTTTTTGTCTGGATTGAAGTGTATTCTTTAGACTCGTATGTTTACTAAGATTTTTTAAATTTTATTTTAATGGCCTAATATGTTTATTTTATAGATCTGTTTGTATTGAGCATTAATAATAAATAAAAAAAGTAATTCAATAATTTTAGCCACAACGAACTTGTTTTTAAAAATTAAATTGATCTATTTTTAAGACAAATATAATGAAATGATATGTTTTCAGTTATTAAATTAATTTACTATTTAAAAAAATTATTAAATTAATTTTAAGTTTTTTTATAGATGATCTACGGACAAATTTTATAAGATGAACATCGAAATATTAAGGTTGTTTTTTGTTAGAGGATTTGGAAAGAGATTTGAAAAGGGAAAAAAATGTGTATAAAATTAGATGAAATGTAAAATATATTTTGCTCTCGTTTAGCATAAGATTTTTTGGAGCTAAAAGGTTAAAATAGTCACAAAAAGATAAAATAGGTTAAAAAGTCAATAAAATAAAATATCATATCCAAACTATAATCATTTTATTTTTCTCTTACAAAAAGTTAAAAAAATCAAAAAGTTCATCTCGAACAAGACTTTTTAACTCAAGACTAAAATAATCAAAAAATTAAAAAGTCAACTCACATTCTAAACGAAATATTTATTCTCATTTTACCTACTTATTTCTTTTTCTTTCTAAATCTATTATCAAATTTCCAACCAAACAAAGCTTGAAATAAAAATGCCGTGTTGAGCCCGTAGACATCAATAGTACGTAAACTGGAGAGAATCATTTCTCATTCTTTAAGAATATGCCAGCGTCACTAATCATATTCTATAATTTTGGGTTTCATTGAAATGAATTAAAGTTGACTTGTACGTTGATCGCAGAGATATCCCAGCAGCCGTGAGAAAGAGGAGAGAGGGAGTGAAAATGAGAGTCCACTTGGGCTTTTTAAAGATTTTTATATATTTTATTCTTTATATTTTGCATATTAAAGTAAAATTTTATGTATTTGCTAAATTAACAAACATTTAATACATAAAATTAATTAATTAATTAATTAATTATTTGTACACTTTAATATATATATATTTTAGCACAATGTTATGGTACAAGAAAATAGAAATTTTACTGAAAGGTCATTAAATTTTTATTTTTTAAAAAAATTTTAGATTGGGAAGAAAATTTTAATTGTAAAACCAATAAAAAAAACCGGATCAATCTAATACAACAGTATTGCAAGATCTCAAAAAGAGATAAACAACATCATAGAGGGGGAGAAAAAGTCCCCACAAGGGAGGAAAACAAACCTTCACACAAGAAAGATTATTACATCAATAAATTAAAAACTAAAAATCAAGCAGAAAAAAACTAGATCTAAGTCGCCACTGACCTAATCTAAAACTCTACTGCTTCACAAACTTCAACTTATAATTTGAAAACCCCACATCCGTTGGTAAAAGATAGAACACGGAGGTTGAAGTGGTTGTTTAGCGTAAAAGAAAATGTGTTATCCATCGTCGGCTTTCAAACTATGAGAAGATCTGAAATTAAATCTTAAAATTTTAGACTTGAAAATAGAGAAGTAGAGTGGTAATGACGAAAGAGAATAGAAAAAAGGAGAGGAGAAGGGTATTAGAGAAATGAGAGAATTACTACCGTCTCCCTCCCATTGGAGAAAAATCTAAAGAGAAAAAAACGAAGAGTGATTAATTTATTTGACCAAAATGAGTGATTCTCTTTAAAGCAAAAATCAGTAGATAATATAGTATTAAATCAAATATATCGTAATCCACAAGTGACCTTGTACCTGTTTGGTCCACGTTTGGACACCAATCCTAAATAAAAAAATGGAGAAGATGAAAACTACTTAGCTTTTTTTTTTTCTTTTTTTTTTTTTTTTTGAACTCAACCACTTAGTTGTTTTATTATACTTTCTTATCGTCTTGTCTTGAATTTGGAAAATATTCCAAAATCGGCCGTGGACTACATGTGTATGTTAAGTATTATAATGTTATTGCATAAATGTTGTTACAATGAAGAAAATTCACACAGTAGAAGTGTTAAAATGGAGATTTAACCTTTTTAAAATTCTAACAGTATTGTCTTACTCAATGAGCTCTCTTTGTCCGTCAACCCTCCCAATTTATATAGAAAAATTAAATAAGTATTTTTTAGTTTAAAATTATATATAAAAGGACGTCAAAATAAAAAAATCACTTAGCTAGCATTCTCACATATGACAAATCACACTATAGGATGTTTGGTGCAACTGATAAAACAGATTATAGATTATAATTTAATGGATTACAAATTATAACTTTAGTCAGAAATTATTAATCTATTTAATACAACTGTTAAATTATAAATTTAAGTTGCTGAGTAGTGTTTAGTAAATAAATTTTGAATTAACTTTTTAATGTATAAATATCATTTTTACTCCAATTAATTGTAAATTGAAGTAACCTTTGTTAGTTGTAAATTTAGCTCCTTGTGCACATTTCCCACTAAAAAAATAAAAAATAAAATACATAGTCTATTTGGATCTTTTTATATATATATATTTTTTAAAAAAAGTAAGGGTATAATATATCCATAACAAAAATTGATAATCAGAAATATGAGATGAGCAACTTCTCATAATCAATTTTTTTAAATTAAAATAAGCTATTAGAATAAAAAATTATTTAAAATAAATTTCACCAAATAGTCCAAAATAATTTTTTTAAAACTAAAACCTATAAATTGGCCAAAATAATCTATACCAAACAACCCTATATAACCCATAGCTATGTACAAGTTCTTATCATTGCGCCAAGTAAGGCTCCCTTTTATGAACTTTGAAGCAATAGGTTCAAAATTAGAGGATCTTCAACGTTTATTCTCTTCTTTTTTTTATATTAAATTTAAGTAAAAATTTGAGTAAAAATTTCGTCTGATGTCGCACGTTCCAATGGAGTAATCTAAAATTTTATCAAACCACCAATCGACTGGAAAGACGATAGGGGGATGTCCAGTCGGTCAACCGACTAATATTATTTTTTCATATTCTAAAACAAATTTTCCCTCAATTTTGCAAGGGGGTGGTCGTCGGGGGACAACCAACCGGACATTCGGTGCTCATTTATTGTCCATCACCCACCTGTAAACTAACGGCTATGTACAGTAATTTGGTAAAAAGTTCCAGTATCTTCAATTTGATTAAAGATTTATAATATCTTCAATTTGATACTAATTTGATGATAACGTTGGATCACCAATTTTATACGTTTTTTTATTAAATTTAAATTTGATAAAATAAAAAATGAAGCGTTAAATATGCTCTTATATAATTGTCTCTTATTTGTACAATATTACTCCATGTAATAATTGAATTTGACCTTACTATCAAAGGTTAATACTAACTAATTAGCAAATAATATAAAAGATATATTTTTATAAATAAAAAATTCTCTCTAATTTTTCGATCATGCATAAGAAAATAAAATTTATCCCATAATAAAAACTACATGATTTATCAAATTTATCTATAAAAAATGACATGGATAAGCCCATAAAGATCATAACCCACTATTTAGGGCCCAATACACAACTCAGATACTAAGGCCCAGCACTCCCGAAGCCCCATGTAGCAATAAGAACCAATGATATCAAGACACATGTCAAGAGAAAGGCAAGCCACATAAGCAGACAAAGATCTGCAAAGTTATTGCCACTGCACATTGCCATTAATGAAGCCCCTCACAGCATTTATTGCGACAAGCCCTCTCCGTCGGGACAGAACGTCTTCACCATGAACAAGGTAAGCTAGAGCATAGACTTTCGGCCAAGGTGACAGGTCGGAAGGAACAACGAAATGACTACCAGAGGATATAAGCAAAAGTCGAAGACGGAAAGAAGGTTAAGCTTTTCTATCTCTAATCTATCTCTACAATCCACTTCTCTTTTTAATTTGCTCATCGGAGGGTTCCCTGGGGGACTCTCCGTTCCCTGTTAAACTCTTGTGCAGGTTCTCTGGTGGGCTTGATCACCCGGATACCGGTTGGAGAAGCGTGGATCAATCTGACCCGTCCAAGTCTCTTGTAGTAATATCAGTTGGCGCCGTCTGTAGGAACCTTTTACTTCGCACGACAGTTGTACTCATTGTCGCCGGAGGCCCTTCCCCAATAACCCCTTTCTTACCATTTGCCAAGGTGTATGGTCACAACTAGGCTTCTCACCCCAATGTTTCCCGATCATCAAATTGACCCCCCCCAATCCAAATAACCCACCACCGTATTTCACCGAGCTCACCAACAGCATTAACCGCTTGGCCGAGCAAAAGCAAGCCCTGATTAATGCTCTTCTCCAAAGAAACCTTCCTATGCCTCCTCCACCACCTCCAGAAATTCCCCCCAACCAAGAACGAGCCCCGAGCCATACTATCCTGCAGCCTAATCCACCCAACCTAGAAAGCTTACAACCCCCTCCCCCAGGTATAAACCTGCCACCTCGGGACCCACAGCCATCGATCCCGGCACCGACCCCTGAAGAAGAGGCCAGCAGCGTCCAGCCCCCGCTGCCCTTCGGTGGTGACAACATCCCTCTCTAGGATGCAGAACTCTGAGCCATGAAGCTCCAGCTCCAAGGGGTCATGCAGAACATACAGCATAAACCATCTACCACAGCCAACTCCCCATTTGTTGCTTCCATCAGGGACAAACCTCTACCCCCCAAGTTCAAAATGCCCACCATCGACTCTTTTGACGGTACGACGGACCCAGTCGACCACTTGGAGACCTAGAGAACCCTTATGATCCTCCATGCATTCCCTGACGAAATTATGTGTCGGGCTTTCCCCGTGACACTCAAGGGGTCAGCTCGACTTTGGTTTAGTCAGCTGCGGGCGGACTCTGTCTCCACCTTCCAGCACCTCAGTGACTCCTTCCTCAGCCGTTTCATTGGAGCTCAGCGCCAGAGACGTCCGGCAACCCAACTCCTCAACATCCGTCAGACCGAAGACGAGTCGCTGCGCAATTTTGTTACCCGCTTCAACACTGAAGCCTTGCAGGTAACGGAAAATGATGACAAAGTCATCCTTACAGCTTTCATGGCCGGTCTGCGGTCATTTAACTTCCTCTTCTCCCTCTCAAAAAACCCCACGACCTCCATGGTAGCCCTACTCTCCAAAGCCCAAAAATACATGAACGCCGAAGATTTCATAGTCGCTCGCCAAGACCCTGCAGCCAAAAACCCCACCACCAGGGAGAAGAGAAAGGATTCAAACACCAGAAACACCCAATACAATAACCGAACACCTCATTATATCGACCGACCCCCCCCCCGAGCCGACCGGTCGACACTAGCCTAACCGCCAGACCGGTTCGAGTGGTACACACCCCTCAATTCACCCATGGAACAAGTCCTCAATCAGATCCAGCGTGACTACCCCCTAAAATGGCCCCAACCATCACGGACTCCTTCCAATCGGAGAGACCAGTCCAAATACTTTCGTTTTCACCAGGACCACGGCCATAACACCGAAGAGTGTGTTAACCTCAAAGATCAGGTCGAGGGCTTGATTCGTCAAGGTCGTCTCAGTCGATTCACGGAAACTCGTCCTCAGCAGAGACAACGGACTGAACCCATCAGAAACAACCGCCGGCAAACCCCTCCCCGATAACCAACACAACCTAACCAAGGTCATGATCGCCCTCCACAGCAACCTCGGGCACAAGGTAACCCCGCCCCACCTGTTGGAGAAATCAGGGTTATTTCCGGCGGGCTTGCTTATGGAGGACCATCCCGCTCGGCCCAGCGGGCAGAACTCAGAAAAATAAGGCAAGGCTCAGACAAACAAGTTGCCACATTGGACCGACCCTCCAAACAGCCTAAGCAGTGGACCGAGCCTATCACCTTTACAGACGCCGACTGCGCAGGCATCCTGTCACGACCCAAACCGCCCCAATGGGTTTAGCACCGTAACCGGCCAGTAATCCGAGATTACCGAAGGCCTGCTTAACAGTAATACAGTAATACAGAGTACAGGGGCATGGCGGAAGCCAATACAGTAATAAAACAAGGTCCAATGAGCTGTGATAGTCTGTATGTAAAAGGACTTTTCATACATACATATGAAACCAGTACAGAACAGTATGCACAATATATATATAATCAGTCAGAACAGGACAGGGGTCTAACCCCTATTAAACAGTACAGTACAGTGTTATCAGTCTATACAGTCTATACAATAAACAAGACAGTTACAGAGACAGACGGGGGAATTTAAAACACCCCTAAGCCATAGCTTGGCAGGCTCGGAACCTCGCAGTGAGGCACAGTGGTTGGCTTGACAAAAAGGGAAGTCTACCCCACGCTCCTAGCTCCGGTCTGGTGCATGTACACCTACATATATATATGAGCAGTGAGCTAAAGCCCAGTGAATAACATAATGCGTAAAGAGGTTTAGAATGAATGTCCTTACAGTAATGAAAACAGTTCATTAAATCAGTATCTTAGTCTTTCAGTCTTTCAGTCAATCAGTCATATGTGGTACATCCATTAGCATAACAGTACAGTAAGCAGTAGGTCTTAGAGACCGAACAGTAATGATGACCATCAATCAGTAAACAGTAGTGGTTCCACGAGGGAACCGACAAAGATCTCTGTAACAGTAATAGTAAACAGTAGGTGCTAAGGATGCCACAGTACAGTTCAGAATATAGGACATACATTCATTCAGTAAACAATATCAGTTCAGTAAACAGTTCAGTTCAATATTCAGAAGATAATCATTTTGAACATATCTTTACACAATTGTTACTCACAGAGTTCGGGGCTACAGTGAGCTAGAGCGCGTCTCCGGAAGCCAACCCTACACAGTTACAGATTGAACACACACTAAGCTATACAGTCAGGAAGGATAATAACTTAATCCCTAATTTGTCTCAGTGTGTTCTACATTTAATCCTCATTAAGATGCTTTAAACTAGGCCTAAAAATGCCTAGGATGGAATGAGGATGCAAAAATGCACTTTTAAAAGCATTTTCAGAATTTTCAGTGAAACAGGGTCCCGCTCGAGCGTAGGTTACTCCGCTCGAGCGGTCATGCAGACGAAGGTTCCCGCTCGAGCGTCACTTCCCACGCTCGAGCGGTCTGCAAAACAGTCAAAAGTACTGGATATGTGAAAATCACGCTCGATAGGGCGCTCGATAGCCACTCGAGCGTGAGACACAAGGTCCCGCTCGAGCGCCAATCACCCCGCTCAAGCGGACTGCAAAACAGTGCAAAGTACTGGGAGCACGAATTTCCCGCTCGAGCGTCGTTCTCCCCGCTCGAGCAGAAGACCAAAATCTGGAAAATCCAGATTCGAGCTCCAAGTTCAAAACTCATCTTTCAACCACCAAATTCGATCCTCTTGGGCTAAATTTCTAGAAAACATTTGTAAACACATAGGATAACATGTTTCAAACCTCAATTTGTAAAATTAAAGCCCAACGGTGGCTTAATTAAATCCAATTTCAAACCAAATTTTATAAACAATCTTGAAACGTGACATGCATGACTTTAAATCGATTCAAAGCCTCAATACATGCTCTCATGAGCTCAATTCTTTGAAAAACAAGATGAAATCATGGTCCTAAACATTAACATGAACATACATGCAACATTTGCCATGAAATCAACCCAAAACTCTTCAATATA
This sequence comes from Camellia granthamiana, assembly GCA_036172215.1. Taxonomy (NCBI): domain Eukaryota; kingdom Viridiplantae; phylum Streptophyta; class Magnoliopsida; order Ericales; family Theaceae; genus Camellia; species Camellia granthamiana. The sequence continues at coordinate 32,361,103 of CM069915.1, read as the reverse complement.
CACATGTATGCATGGAATGAGCTTCAATTCAACATGTTAGAACTAAATCATGCCTTAGCTCTACAATTTGACATGAATCCTGCAAGAACAATCTTAAATACAACAATGAGAGGTTCAATTACCTTACCTAGGTCTTGTAATTCAAGTGTAGAAGCTTAAATATGAAATATATGCTTCAATTCTCTCAATTCCAAGCAAGACCAAGCAAAATGAGATGAAGATACTCTCACTCCCTATTCTCTCTCTCTCTAGTCGGTGGCGTGCTCAAAATGAGCTGAGCAAAAAATGTTTTGATCTAATGTAATAAGGCTCAAGAGTGCATAGATAATGGCCACTAAGTGGTCTAATTGTAAATAAGCCAAACTTTGCATTTTATCAATATTTAATCTAATTTAATCATACCTAATCAGTTTTCAGATAATTATACCATAAAATCACATAAATTATGGTGATCATAAAACATCAATCAATTTCTGGTTCAGCCGCCGATAAGGCCTTCGATTTGCAGTTTAAAACATAAAAACTGAACAGATAATTAAACAGTCAAACAGATAAACATGCAATTAAACAGATACAGTCAATCGATTCAGTTTCAGATTTCAGTCAGTCAGTTCAGTAATTCAGTCAGTTCAATTACTTTTCATATTCGGTCTCAGTTTAGCAGTAATCGGTAACCAATCAGTCATTAATCGGTAAACAGTGTGAGGGTTGTTACACATCCGTTACCCCCATGATGACCCTCTCGTCATCTCCACCCTCCTCTCCAATTACAAGGTCAGACGGGTTCTTATCTACAACAGCAGTTCTTCAAATATCATCTTCCTCAATTGCTTCCGCCAGCTTAAGATCGGGGAAGAAAGTTTGTCCCCTCTCCAAACCCCTTTGGTCGGTTTCACAGGCGACCGGGTAACCTCCATTGGCTCCATCGATCTTCCCATCACAATCGGCGAGTACCCTCGACAGACCACCAAGTTGCTCACCTTCCTTGTGGTCGACTGCCCCTCTGCCTACAATATCATCCTTGGCCGCACCGCCCTAAATGTTTTCCAAGCTATCACCTCCACTTTCCACCTTGCCATCAAGTTCCCCACCCATCTTGGGGTCGGCACAATGAGGGGAGAACAGACTGTGGCCAGAGAATGTTATGTCGCCTCCCTTAAAGAAGTCAAGCTCAGGGAGGCTATGATCATTGAAGGACTTGACATCAGAGACAAGGACGAGTTGGTCAGAGGGGAACCAGTGGAAGAGCTTGTCGAGGTCCACATTGATCCCACAACCCGGCCAAAATTGCCAAGGTCGGCAGCCAACTATCCCCCCAGGCCAAGGCCGACCTTACCGCCCTCCTAATTGAGTATAACGATGTATTTGCATGGACCCACTCCGATATGCCGGGTATTACCCCTCTTTCACCACACACCGTCTCAGTATTGAGCCCCATTTCCAACCTATCCACCAGAAACAACGCATCTTTCACCCGAAGCGCAATAACCTTATTGCTTCTGAAGTAGATAAGCTCCTTGAAGCCCAGTTCATCACAAATGTGGACTACCCCAGATGGCTGTCGAATGTGGTTCTGGTTCGTAAAAATAATGGTAAGTGGCGGCTCTGTGTCGACTACTCTGACCTCAACCGAGTTTCCCCCAAAGACAGCTATCCTTTCCCTCGCATAGATCTGCTGGTTGACACCACGGCCGGTCATCAAATGCTCAGCTTCATGGATGCCTTCTCTGGGTACAACCAAATTCTGATGCACCCATCTGATCGGGAACATATCTCCTTCATCACCGATCGAGGTACCTACCATTACCGTGTGATGCCGTTTGGGTTGAAAAATGCTGGGGCCACCTACCAATGATTAGTCAATGCTGTCTTTCATCACCAGATAGGCCAAAACATGGAAGTATATGTCGACGACATACTAGTCAAGAGCAAGCTCTCCACTGATCATCTGGCCGACCTGCGAGAGACCTTCGCCACTCTACGAAAGTACCAAATGAAGCTCAATTCGGAGAAATGCGCCTTTGGCGTAGAATCTGAGAAGTTTTTGGGTTTCATGGTCAATCAGCGGGGTATTGAAGCTAACCCTGAAAAGATCAAGGCCTTGATTGAAATGCAGTCTCCCAGAACGGTCAAGGAGGTTCAGAGGCTTACTGGCCGAGTGGCCGCCCTCAACCACTTCATTTCCCGCACAACGGATAAGTGCCTCCCCTTCTTCAAAGTTCTTCGGTAAACTTTTGAGTGGACGGCCGAATCCGAAGAGGCCTTTCAGCAGATGAAGCAGTGCATGGCCAACCCCCTCTCCTTTCTCAGGCAATCACGGGCGAACCCCTCTTCCTCTATTTAGCCGTGTCAAACGCTGCAGTCAGTGCAGCTCTTATCAGGGAAGACAGCTCTGTCCAACGGCCAGTCTACTACATCAGTTGGGCTCTTAGAGGAACGAAACAGAATTATCCCCTGTTAGAAAAAATGTCCTTGGCTTTGGTCACTGCCTCCAGACGACTCCGTCCTTACTTCCAAGCCCATTCTATAGTGGTCGTCACTGACCAATCATTGAAGAAATAAATGCAACAACCAGAGCTTTCTGGTAGACTTATGCAGTAGTTGGTCGAACTCAGCCAATTTGACATCTCCTACCAGCCTCGGACAGCAATTAAGGGGCAGGCTGTTGCCGATTTCATTTTGGAATTCACTAATCCCACTCCAACCACAGCTCCTCCACCTCCACCAACCCCTACTGAGCTAGAAGATCCCCACTCTTGGACCCTCAATGTCGACGGATCATCCCGCAAGGAAAGTAGTGGGGCTGGCCTAATCCTCACCGCCCCCGACGGTGGATATTTCAAGTGTGCTCTCCGGTTCCTATTTGATGCAAGCAATAAGGAGGCTGAATATGAGGCATTGATTGCAGGTCTTCACCTCGCCAGAGACATTGGTGTCAGCCATATCCAAGTGTTCAGCGATTCCCAGCTCATCGTCGGACAAATCACGGGGGAATTCGATGCCAAGGAAGATTCCATACAGGCTTATAGGGATATTGCACTCCCCCTCGCTCGCCTCTTCAATAATTTCCACATCAAGCACATCCCTCGAGCGGAAAACTCTAAGGCAGATGAAATGGCTCAGTTGGCTTCGGCAGACCAGTCAGACCTCAGCCATGGTGTCCACCTCGAGTACCTGGCCCACCCTGGCATTTCCCCAAACCAGCAGCAAGTCTACTTCCTCCAAAATGAACCTATCTCCTGGGTGTCCGACATCTTTCTATTTTTGACAACGGGGGAACTGCCAGATGACAAACAGCAGGCCGCCAAAGTCAGGGCCCGGTCGTCCAATTACATTCTTGTCGATGGTCTTTTGTACAAAAGGGACTTTTCACGCCCATACTTGACATGCCTTAATCCTGCTCAGGTGACCTACGTGATGAGAGAAGTCCATGAGGGTGTATGTGGCAATCATTCGGGTGGTAGGTCCCTAGCCCACAAAATACTTCGCACTGGTTATTTCTAGCCTACACTTAATCAAGATACGACAGACTTCGTGCTCAAATATGATAAGTGCCAACGTTTTGCCAACATCCCCCATGCTCCTCCCATAGAATTGATCACACTCTGCAGCCCTTACCCATTCGCCAAATGGGGGATCGACTTGATTGGCCCGTTGCCCACTGGCCGGAGGTAAACCAAATTCCCCATTGTCGCCATCGATTACTTCACTAAATGGGTGGAAGCAGAACCCCTTGCCACAATTACCGAGCGGAACACAACCAGATTCATCTAGCAGTCGATCGTCTGCAGATTTGGCATCCCTCAAGCCATCGTCTCCGACAACGGTAAACAATTTGACAATGCTAAGTTCAGGAAATTTTGTGCCGAGCTTCAAATCCAGCCACGTTTCTCCTTCCCAGGCCATCCCCAAGCCAATGGCCAAGTTGAGTTCACCAACCGTTCTCTTCTGAAGATCATCAAACCTAAGCTGGAAGCTGCTAAGGGACTCTAGGCTGAGGAATTACCAAATGTACTTTGGGATTACTGCACTACCGCCCAAACTCCCACTGGGGAGACCCCCTTTCACTTAACATACGGCGCTGAGGCAATCATCCCAGTGAAAATCGATTTGCCTACCCTAAGGGTTCTACATCCCAATCTAGAACTGTAAGAACCCCGATCCACAATTAGCCACTAATCGGTAGTTAAGGATGTTAATTAAGTGAATAAAATAAATTATGGTTTATTATGTGATTTGCATGATATTTGGCTTACTATCTGTTACTTGTAGGAATATCTGTTTCGAATTCCACTTTAATATGTAAATTGAAAATCTTATCGGCACCCGAAACCAAAATTGATTACATCAATGTGTTATTTGGAATTTTTAGAACGCTATGGTAATTTTTATTAAAAATTGATTCAGTTCAGTAAGACTCGCATGTGATTAAATTGAGCCTTGAAGGGACTATTTTGGATTAACTGAATTCGTGCTAACCTGAATAAATTAAGGTTACTTATGTTTGATTTAATCAATGCATGATTGGTGCCTAATCTAATCCTTTTACTGATCCAAGATGTGATTAAGAGTAAGGTGTGCTAAGCCTTGGTGGTGTTGAGTGTAGAAGATAAATCCTTGTGGGTGTGTTGGAGTAGTGCATGTGTGTGCACGTGTAGTGTATTCAAGTATGAGAGTGTGAGTTGTGTTTGTTCAGCTGAGTGTGAGAATGTTTGTACCATTCCTTTCTGCTTATTTGAGTCCCTATACTGAGAGAATTCAAGCTAGAGAGAGAGAGAGTTCGGCTTTAGAGTGAGAAAGCTCAAAAGTTTGAAGAAGAAGAAGAGAAATAGGAAGATTCACCTCTCATAATTTGGGAACAAGCTTTGAGTAAGGATTCTATGTTTAAATTCTGCAGTTAACTCCCATGCATCGTGATTTCAGCACATTTTTGAACCATTTTCATGAAATTAGCAAAAGAAGTGGGTCTTTGGGCTTGTAGATGTCTTGCATGTGCATCATTGGGGGTTAACCTTTTGGTTCCATCATTTTTTTTTTTTATTAGAGTTTTGAAGTCATTGCTAGCATGTGAGTCCATATCTTGCATAATGTTTTGGAAATTCATGGATTCATACCAACCAATTGCATGTTTTGGAGAAATCAAGAAAGAAGTTTGAAAAATCTTTCATGCATGAGCTTTTAAGTTCAAATTTACTAAATCCTTGAGTTTTGAGCTAAACGTTTGAGAATGATCATGTATTCATGTTTTAGAAAAGCTTTCCAAGTGTTTTGATCAAGCCATGCACGAGTTTGCTATTGAAATCGCATTTTGAAGCTCAAACTCTATTTTTGGAAACCCAGAATTTTGCAGTCCGCTCGAGCGAGGAAACCTGCGCTCGAGCGGAGAATGCGAGCTCTCAGTATTTTTTTTTACAGGCATGAGCTCTCCGCTCGAGCGATCAAAGTCACGCTCGAGCAAACCCCTTGCATGTTGTTGATCTGCTTGAGCGTGGGAGTTGGAGCTCGAGCGTAGATTGTGACCAACCAGTACTTTTTCCAAGTTTGCAGATCGCTCGAGCGAAGGAAGTCACGCTCGAGCGACCCCTCTCATTTTACATGTCCGCTCGAGCGAGAAAAGCTACGCTCGAGCGAGGACCTTATTTTTAGAAATTTGACTAAGTGTTCCAAGGCATGTTTTGGCATCCTCATTGCATCTTAGGCATTCCTAAGCCTTAATTAAGCCATAGTAATGAGGTTATGGATTAGAAACACACTAAGGAATGAATGTACTAAGTTATGAGATTCAAGAGTGTGTTTTAAGCAATGTTTTAAGGAAGAACAAGAATCAATATGATGTAAGCTAAGCCGTGTTGGCCACATGAATGTGTAATGATAAGACATGCTTGTGTTATGTATTTTGTGATTGTAGGTCAAGACTCGAGGATTGATTGACCACTTACTAGAACCACTGTGAGTAACATTTCTGTAAAGATATGTTGATATGAATTATGTTCTAAATGAAATGTGATAAGCTATGATTTCTGAAATTATATCTGCTTACGTGAACGAACATCCCAAGTTTGAAATCTATTATGCCATCCATAGATAGTCCCAAGTCATGGGGGACAGCATGAAAATGCGGGTCCATGACATACAAGTTTATGAGATCTCGTTAGCCACTTCATTGTGGTGATATGTGTTTAATCGGTATCTGAAACCGATTACTCTAGTCAGAAAACGTTCTGTGATGTGTTCTATGGGATGTACCATTATTATGTTCTGATATGAGAGTGACTATGCTCTGATCTGTTTTCCGCTTATGATATGTTCGGATTTCGTTCACTAACCCCTTTACTTTAATGTTATTCACTGGGCTATAGCTCACTGTTTGTATAAATATGTATATAGGTGAGCATTCTGGAGTTCAAGCCTGAAAGCTTTTGTTCGGATCTGTGTGTCTGTTATCAGCCAACCACTGCGCCTTACGTGGAGGTTCCCGAAGTGTCCTATATTCAGTCCTTTGGGTCCTGTATATGTTCAAGACTTTATTTGATGTTGTTAGCTGTACTTAAAATACTGTAAAGGTGTGTGGGTATAACGTATGGTTGACTACCGGTTATGTATATAAAGTTTTAATTATTCTGTTTCATATAAGTCAGCACAGCTCATTGGACAATTATATTTATGTATCTGCTTCTGCTAGCCCCTTAATTTTGTTAATCTGTTCAGAGGCCTCCGGTAATCCAAGGATTACTGGCCGGTTACGATGCTAAACCTATAGGGGCGGGTTTGGGTCGTGACAATGTTCAAGCGTAAAGCTGAAGAGCTGTTCCCAGACTTAGAGTTTAGTAGTGTCAAGATCGACGAAGACGACGTGGCCCAGACCCCCCTAAACGAGGGCGTTGAAGAAGAAGATCTCGTCGGAAGTGAAGAGGAGTGAGTGGGGTGGAGAAAAGTTGTACGTAGAGTTTTGGTTTTTTTTTTTTTTTTGAATTGCTGTAATAAACTTATGTACAAGTTTGTGAATGAATAAAATTATGAATTGTGTTTGGCATACTATTTTTATGTGTGTGTAATTCTGCAATGAATGAGAATGGTGACTTGCACAAACTGTAAGAATGTAAGGATGTTAAAAATGTAATTGCTTGTGTACAAATCATTGTGAAGTTCAAAATATAAGAATGTTAAAAAGTTTGAAGGTTCAAATCATGACCCAAAGATGGAATCAGTCTGGCTTGTGAGGGTTCCCAAGAGTGAAATTTTTAAATCACGGCGTAAGGGTGTTGATAAATGAAAGATTAAGTTGGGAGATGAAAGTCAAAGAAAAAACGTATAGGGTGTTGTAAAAACATGGACCTGGAATTTGACTAAGTATGGCCACTATGCCATAACCATGAAGTTTACATGGATGGCCTTGACCGAACTCCTCATTCACGCTCAGTTTGAGTTAAGCTATGATTAACTGATTCTTCAAGTAATTTAGTAGCTTTAAGTAACTCAGTCTGGCTGAGCTCTTCGTGCTCAGTCTGGCTGAGGCTTTGCATGCTCAGTCTGGTTGAGGCTTTAAGTAACTCGGTCTGGCCGAGCTCTTCATGCTCAGTCTGGCTGAGGCTTTAAGTAACTCGGTCTGGCCGAGCTCTTCATGCTCAGGCTAGCTGAGGCTTTAAGTCACTCAGTCTGGCTGAGGCTTTGCATGCTCAGTCTGGCTGAGGCTTTAAGTAACTCGGTCTGGCCGAGCTCTTCATGCTCAGTCTGGTTGAGGCTGCAATCAAAGCGTTATTGGAATACCACACAGATAACTGAGATATAAGTTTGTTGTCATTAAAGTGTAGCCCATGTGCTCAGAAATTTACATCATGTGAGAGAAGAACAAGAACATTCAAGTGTGTAAATAGCTAAGAAGAAAATATAATAACTGATCAGTACAAGAATGGAAAATTATTGAAAGTAACACTTCAAGTGCTTGGCGTTCCATGGGTGGAGGAGATCTCAGCCCTCTATGTCCTGAAGTCGGCAAGTGCCCAGACGAGGTCTGGCTTTAACAACGTAAGGTCCTTCCCATTTGGGTGCCAGCTTGCCCTCAGCCGGATTCTTGGTGGCGAGGGTTACTTCGCGCAAAACAAGGTCCCCCATAGCGAACTCCCTCGGTCGGACTCTGCAGTTGTAGTGAGCTCTCATTTTCTGTTGGTATGAGGCGCATCTGATTGCAGTGGTTTCTCGGAGCTCTTCAATTAGGTCAAGGTCTACCCAACGCAGCTCTTCAGTTAGTTCTTGTTACGAACCAAACCCGCCCCTACAGGTTTAGCATCGTAACTGGTTAGTAATCCTTGGATTACCGGAGGCCTCTGAACAGATTAACAAAATTAAGGGGCTAGCGGAAGCAGATACATAAATATAATTGTCCAATGAACTGTGCTGACTTATATGAAACAGAATAATTAAAACTTTATATACATAACCGGTAGTCAACCATACGTTATACCCACACACCTTTACAGTATTTTAAGTACAGCCAACAACATCAAATCAAGTCTTGAACATATACAGGACCCAAAGGACTGAATATAGGACACTTCGGGAACCTCCACGTGAGGCGCAGTGGTTGGCTGACAACAGACACACAGATCCGAACAAAAGCCTTCGGGCTTGAACTCCAGAATGCTCACCTATGTACATATATATACAAACAGTGAGCTATAGCCCAGTGAATAACATTAAAGTAAAGGGGTTAGTGAACGAAATCCGAACATATCATAAGCGGAAAACAGATCAGAGCATAGTCACTCTCATATCAGAACATAATAATGGTACATCCCATAGAACACATCACAGAACGTCTTCCGACTAGAGTAATCGGTTCCGGATACCGATTAAACACAGATCACCACAATGAAGTGGCTAACGAGATCTCGTAAACTTGTATGTCATGGACCCGCATTTTCATGCTGTCCCCCATGACTTGGGACTATCTATGGATGCCATAATAGATTTCAAACTTGGGATGTTCGTTCACGTAAGCAGATATAATTTCAGAAATCATAGCTTATCACATTTCATTTAGAACATAATTCATATCAACGTATCTTTACAGAAATGTTACTCACAATGGTTCCAGTAAATGGTCAATCAATCCTCGAGTCTTGACCTACAATCACAAAATACATAACACAAGCATGTCTTATCATTACACATTCATGTGGCCAACACGGCTTAGCTTATATCATATTGATTCTTGTTCTTCTTTAACACATTGCTCAAAACACACTCTTGAATCTCATAACTTAGTACATTCATTCCTTAGTGTGTTTCTAATCCATAACCTCATTACTATGGCTTAATTAAGGCTTAGGAATGCCTAAGATGCAATGAGGATGCCAAAACATGCCTTGGAACACTTAGTCAAATTTCTAAAAATAAGGTCCTCGCTCGAGCGTAACTTTTCTCGCTCGAGCGGACATGCAAAATGAGAGGGGTCACTTGAGCGTGACTTCCTTCGCTCGAGCGATCTGCAAACTTGGAAAAAGTACTGGTTGGTCACAATCTACGCTCGAGCTCCAACTCCCACGCTCAAGCGGATCAACATACAACGGGTTCGCTCGAGCGTGACTTTGGTCGCTCGAGTGGAGAGCTCATGCCTGCAAAAAAAAATACTGAGAGCTCGCATTCTCCGCTCGAGCGCAGGTTTCCTCGCTCGAGCGGACTGCAAAATTCTGGGTTTCCAAAAATAGAGTTTGAGCTTCAAAATGCGATTTCAATAGCAAACTCGTGCATGGCTTGATCAAAACACTTGGAAAGCTTTTCTAAAACATGAATACATGATCATTCTCAAACGTTTAGCTCAAAACTCAAGGATTTAGCAAATTTGAACTTAAAAGCTCATGCATGAAAGATTTTTCAAAATTCTTTCTTGATTTCTCCAAAATATGCAATTGGTTGGTATGAATCCATGAATTTCCAAAACATTATGCAAGATATGGACTCACATGCTAGCAATGACTTCAAAACTCTAATAAAAAAAAAAATGATGGAACCAAAAGGTTAACCCCCAATGATGCACATGCAAGACATCTACAAGCCCAAAGACCCACTTCTTTTGCTAATTTCATGAAAATGGTTCAAAAATGTGCTGAAATCACGATGCATGGGAGTTAACTGCAGAATTTAAACATAGAATCCTTACTCAAAGCTTGTTCCCAAATTATGAGAGGTGAATCTTCCTATTTCTCTTCTTCTTCTTCAAACTTTTGAGCTTTCTCACTCTAAAGCCGAACTCTCTCTCTCTCTCTAGCTTGAATTCTCTCAGTATAGGGACTCAAATAAGCAGAAAGGAATGGTACAAACATTCTCACACTCAGCTGAACAAACACAACTCACACTCTCATACTTGAATACACTACACGTGCACACACATGCACTACTCCAACACACCCACAAGGATTTATCTTCTACACTCAACACCACCAAGGCTTAGCACACCTTACTCTTAATCACATCTTGGATCAGTAAAAGGATTAGATTAGGCACCAATCATGCATTGATTAAATCAAACATAAGTAACCTTAATTTATTCAGGTTAGCACGAATTCAGTTAATCCAAAATAGTCCCTTCAAGGCTCAATTTAATCACATGCGAGTCTTACTGAACTAAATCAATTTTTAATAAAAATTACCATAGCGTTCTAAAAATTCCAAATAACACATTGATGTAATCAATTTCGGTTTCGGGTGCCGATAAGACTTTCAATTTACATATTAAAGTGGAATTCCAAACAGATATTCCTACAAGCAACAGATAGTAAGCCAAATATCATGCAAATTACATAATAAACCATAATTTATTTTATTCACTTAATTAACATCCTTAACTACCGATTAGTGGCTAATTGTGGATCGGGGTTATTACAGTCTCCCCACCTTAAAAAGTTTGGTCCTCCAAACTCAAGTTATCTTATATCAGAAGAATTGACATTCATCGAGAATATGGCTGCAATTCTTTACAGAACAGAAGCATAACCATATTCATAAACATGCTCATAACCCAATCTCGACCTTAGCTTCGTATAGAAACAGAATCATAAATCATACACAGAGATTAGGGTTCGTATCAAAATAGAGTCTTATATGCATTCAGATTTTAATCAGAAACAGATTCATATACATGATCTTATTCACACTCTTGTCCAGATCATAGACAGACAGAAATCATAAGTCATGTTCGATCATACATAGTCCATCCGATAGCGCTAACAGATTAATTACAAAGCATCTTAGACCATACTTGTCAGTTCTATAGAGAAACCTCCGACCGGGTGAGGATAACTTGTCAGTTCTGTAAAAGAACCACCAGACTGGGAACTTGTGAACTTGTCAGTTCCGATGAGGAACCTCCAGTCGGGCACAGATAGCTTGTCAGTTCCATGAAGGAACCTCCGGACTGGGAACTTGTGAACTTGTCAGTTCCGATTAGGAACCTCCAGCCGGGCACAGATAACTTGTTAGTTCCATAAAGGAACCTCCGGATCCGGGTAACAGAACAGAAGCTGAGCCCCCAAGACGAGGCCTTCGGTACGGGTAACAGAGTGCAGACAGATATAAGTTCCATAAAGGAACCTCCGATACCGAGTAACAGCTAACAGATATCACATAATGCTAAGGATGTCACGAGTACATATAAAAAATTAGACAGTCATTCATTGTACAGAACAAGGCACTTTAGAAAATAGATCTCATTTTATCACACAGAAAATAAATACAGTTGAACATAACTTTACTAAGTTATTACTCACATTACTTATATCAAGTACTTATCGGGGTCATAGATTCACATTGTTTCCATTTTCATAAGTAATTTCCCCCGTTATTTATTCATTTCTGAGTCATTCATCCGGTCTTTGTTCAACTTGGTTTTCATTTCAGTAATCCATTACAGTTAGTCCAAGTCATCCAAAGTATAGCAGAAATACAAGGTAATTTTGTACATTAACCCCATAGCAGTAAACGAAATTCCGAAGTAATCATTCATATACTATTCATCAGCCTCAGTTTTCCACAGATTTGATCGTACTATGTGTCAATACAGAAGCAGTCATACTGATTGCGTATCCTCCCAAGTAGTCAGAGTTTATAATCAAACCAGTCTGTTGTCACAAATCCCATCAGTTTTGAAGTACAGTAATACCAAAGCAATCATTCTCTAGTCAAACAAGTTCAAGGTCAAAATGGTAATATCGGGTAATTAATCACATGTCATATATACAGTATTCCCATATTCCCCAAGCACAAGTTACCAAATTTCATAATCTCGTTCACGTGTTTTCCCAATCGGTTACAGGCATATAGTAAGAAGCTATTTGTGATCACGTAGTCTGCCGTTGATGGTTCGTATTCTTCCTAAGGGTTCAAGATTGATTCTAATTCTCATTCGGTTAGTTCCCCTAGCAACACAGCCTTATTATTCAATCATAAGCAATTCACAATCCCGCATAATGTAATCAATTTCAATGGAAGTTCAACCAGGTCATAGCGGATGCAAGTTCTACCCAGTCATATCAAATCAAAGTTCAAGCGTGAGTCATCAAACAGAAGTTTTCTCAGGTAAACAAAGGTCTCATCCAACCATAGTTCTATCACGTTAGAGCAGGTAAAGGTTCTAGCCTTATTATTTCCCAACGGTGTATATTAATTCTATAGTTCATACTCCATTCGCTTAGGTACATAGTCAGTAGTTCTATAGTTGTTCCAAGTTCCTCGGTTCTCAAATCACATCAGAATTATGTACCACAATAGTTTCTATCGAAGAGTTCAGGTCAAAAACAATATTACATTCTCCAAGTAAGTTTGCGTGCGGGCACACAGGTATGTAATTGTTCAAATCAAGAAGTGGGTTTCAGAGCGTTCGTTAATCACAGTTCAGCCCCGTTAATCCTTCCAGGTTTATAATTCATTATAACGTAATTCGTCACTATCAATGTTCTCACTAGTTCCATAATAATATAATTTCAGCAAATGAGGTCTCACTTCTTCAGATATCAAGTAGGAAAATTTTCATTGGCTCAAATGGTTTAGTCTTTAAGTTAGTTCAAATCTTAGCGACCCTCTAATGATAATTTCCTTTTTAGCAACCTCGGTTGAGTTCTAAATGATTCCAACAAATGGGTTCCGTCTTAATCAAATAACACATAACATAACTAGTAACAAAACATGGGATGAATTGAGTTCATCAATTAAAATCTTTCAAAGCCTCTAGGGCTGTTTACTACCATATACATAACACAAAGGATGACATTCTTGACAGAACAGAGGAATAACCGCCCCGGAGTCGAAGCACACCCGTTCATGACCGTCGGTGGCCGACCCGGAATCGGTTAGACAACCCACCCGTACAAGACCGTCGGTGGTACCATCCGTACATGACCGTCGATGACAAAGAGATATCTCAACAAAGGTGCTACATAAGCTTAACGTCCCCTAGCACGAAAGGACCTTTCAAGAATGTCATCAAAACAAGCTAACACTTGATACAGAAACTAATGGATAATCATTCATGCTATATTAAATACTCTTCCAAAACAAAGCAAAGCAAAACTTTATCAAAACATTATAACACAACTTTATTTAAAAACAAATACCCACACATAAACTGTTAACTTCAAGCAGTCCTACTTGTACATAAGTACTATCCTTAACCAATTAAATTATTTAAGCTTTCTCTTAGGTTTTGGGATAGTCTTTTATTTAATGCCCCAACTTCTCACATTTCCGGTAATTCGATGACACAGTCCCCGATAAATCTAGTGACATATAACATACTAGGATAACTTACTTTTCTTACAACTTTACCTGGAATTGCTTGTCTTTCCTGCCACAAAATTCTCAGTTTTCTCCCTTGGTTCACTTTTCACTTCCACACTTAATTCTCCCTTTTGATCTTGCTATGTGCGGTAGGATTCACAGCTTTCACTACGTTCTCTAGTACTTCTTTTACTTAACCTCATCATTCTGATAAAGACTCAATTTCCACTTCATTCATACTTTTTCACCACCTCCTCCTATTGACGGAAGAGAAGGGTTAAACACAAGAAAATGGTTGACAATACTTGGGTTGATTCATTGACTTAAATCATATTACAAAGTACATATCATATACAAGTAGACATACACACATAGACCTATAAGGACGCTAGTAGGGTGACCTATTCATTCCCAAGGAATTTACCAAGAATTTCTGATTCGAAGCACGCTGGCCAAACGTGATTCCAATCAGACTTTCAAGGTCATTCTACAAAGGCATAAGACTCTACGGTTTACTATTCCACATAATAGGTTCCCACTAAAATGTACTATCTTACATATCAAATGACTTCTCTCGTCCTCAATCACCATAGTTCCACGCATCTCATTGATCATCAAATTCCTTAATTTTCTAAGTATTCTCATAGTCCAGTTTAACATATGGTGCATATAGCTTCCATGACCTTCATTGAAGACTCTAATTTTGCATAACACTATGTTTCCACAAATCAACATGCCTATTCTCACCAATGCTTTAGTCAAACTCTTGATTCCCTTATAACATTAGACATTTCACAACATTTCTGTGTCATTGTTACCATATCATAATTAGCTGGTTCAGGTACATGTATTTGCCCTTGTTGCTGTTGTTTCAGATTTTTGGTTAAGGTTTCAACCATTCTTTCTATTCGGCTAATTCTAGCGTCAGAAGATTCAGATTCATCTACATTCCTTGTCCTTTCCATTGGCTACACACAAACAGGGTGCTTATTAATATAAGGAAAGTTCTCACGGATTTCACATTTCATTCCATATCAGACGTGTTTATACTTTTACTTCAATTCAGATACAGTCACATGATCCCTTACTTTCACACGTTCACGTTCACATAGACTCCACATTCGGTATTGAAATTAACATTACATGTTATTTCACTTAACTTCTTTGATCATGCACAAAGGTTTCATTTCAATTCATTTTCAATAAGGACGTGTTCATGATAGTTCATACACTTAAACATGGTGATGCAATGCCCCTATTTTCATTTCTAGAACATCCTATAGCTCATATGGACTCGTGTGTGCGGTATAACTCATGCTCTAATACTACTCTGTCACGACCCAAACCCGCCCCTATAGGTTTAGCATCGTAATCGGCCAGTAATCCTCGGATTACCGGAGGCCTCTGAACAGATTAACAAAATTAAGGGGCTAGCGGAAGCAGATACATAAATATAATTGTCCAATGAGCTGTGCTGACTTATATGAAACAGAATAATTAAAACTTTATATACATAACCGGTAGTCAACCATACGTTATACCCACACACCTTTACAGTATTTTAAGTACAGCCAACAACATCAAATCAAGTCTTGAACATATACAGGACCCAAAGGATTGAATATAGGACACTTCGGGAACCTCCACGTGAGGCACAGTGGTTGGCTGACAACAGACACACAGATCCGAACAAAAGCCTTCGGGCTTGAACTCCAGAATGCTCACCTATGTACATATATATACAAACAGTAAGCTATAGCCTAGTGAATAACATTAAAGTAAAGGGATTAGTGAACGAAATCCGAACATATCATAAGCGGAAAACAGATCAGAGCATAGTCACTCTCATATCAGAACATAATAATGGTACATCCCATAGAACACATCACAGAACGTCTTCCGACTAGAGTAATCGGTTCCGTATACCGATTAAACCCAGATTACCACAATGAAGTGGCTAACGAGATCTCGTAAACTTGTATGTCATGGACCCGTATTTTCATGCCGTCCCCCATGACTTGGGACTATCTATGGATGCCATAATAGATTTCAAACTTGGGATGTTCGTTCACGTAAGCAGATATAATTTCAAAAATCATAGCTTATCACATTTCATTTAGAACATAATTCAAATCAACATATCTTTACAGAAATGTTACTCACAGTGGTTCCAGTAAATGGTCAATCAATCCTCGAGTCTTGACCTACAATCACAAAATACATAACACAAGCATGTTTTATCATTACACATTCATGTGGCCAACACGGCTTAGCTTACATCATATTGATTCTTGTTCTTCCTTAACACATTGCTCAAAACACACTCTTGAATCTCATAACTTAGTACATTCATTCCTTAGTGTGTTTCTAATCCATAACCTCATTACTATGGCTTAATTAAGGCTTAGGAATGCCTAAGATGCAATGAGGATGCCAAAACATGCCTTGGAACACTTAGTCAAATTTCTGAAAATAAGGTCCCCGCTTGAGCGTAGCTTTTCTCGCTCGAGCGGACATGCAAAATGAGAGGGGTCGCTCGAGCGTGACTTCCTTCGCTCGAACAATCTGCAAACTTGGAAAAAGTACTGCTTGGTCACAGTCTACACTCGAGCTCCAACTCCCATGCTCGAGCGGATCAACAACATACAAGGGGTTCGCTCGAGCGGAGAGCTCATGCCTACAAAAAAAAATACTGAGAGCTCGCATTCTCTGCTCGAGCGTAGGTTTCCTCGCTCGAGCGGACTGCAAAATTCTGGGTTTCCAAAAACAGAGTTTGAGCTTCAAAATGCGATTTCAATGGCAAACTCGTGCATGGCTTGATCAAAACACTTGGAAAGTTTTTCTAAAACATGAATACATGATCATTCTCAAACATTTAGCTCAAAACTCAAGGATTTAGCAAATTTAAACTTAAAAGCTCATGCATGAAAGATTTTTCAAACTTCTTTCTTGATTTCTCCAAAACATGCAATTGGTTGGTATGAATCCATGAATTTCCAAAACATTATGCAAGATATGGACTCACATGCTAGTAATGACTTCAAAACTCTAACAAAAAAAAAATGATGGAACCAAAAGGTTAACCCCCAATGATGCACATGCAAGACATCTACAAGCCCAAAGACCCACTTCTTTTGCTAATTTCATGAAAATGGTTCAAAAATGTGCTGAAATCACGATGCATGGGAGGTAACTGCAGAATTTAAACATAGAATCCTTACCCAAAGCTTGTTCCAAAATTATGAGAGGTGAATTTTCCTATTTCTCTTCTTCTTCTTCAAACTTTTGAGCTTTCTCACTCTAAAGCCAAACTCTCTCTCTCTCTCTCTAGCTTGAATTCTCTCAGTATAGGGACTCAAATAAGCAGAAAGGAATGGTACAAACATTCTCACACTCAGCTGAACAAACACAACTCACACTCTCACACTTGAATACACTACACGTGCACACACATGCACTACTCCAACACACCCACAAGGATTTATCTTCTACACTCAACACCACCAAGGCTTAGCACACCTTACTCTTAATCACATCTTGGATCACTAAAAGGATTAGATTAGGCACCAATCATGCATTGATTAAATCAAACATAAGTAACCTTAATTTATTCAGGTTAGCACGAATCCAGTTAATCCAAAATAGTCCCTTCAAGGCTCAATTTAATCACATGCGAGTCTTACTGAACTGAATCAATTTTTAATAAAAATTGCCATAGCGTTCTAAAAATTCCAAATAACACATTGATGTAATCAATTTCGGTTTCGGGTGCCGATAAGACTTTCAATTTACATATTAAAGTGGAATTCCAAACAGATATTCCTACAAGTAACAGATAGTAAGCCAAATATCATGCAAATCACATAATAAACCATAATTTATTTTATTTACTTAATTAACATCCTTAACTACCGATTAGTGGCTAATTGTGGATCGGGGTTATTACAAACATCTTCCACCCATTGTCCCATAACTCAGCCATTTCGTGTTTGTAGAAGTCCGACCGCTGGAAACTCTGGATTACTTCTTCTTCACTCCTTCCCTCAGCAGTCGTCCCTGACGGGCCAGCCCCCCCAGACCCTTCTCTCGCCAGGTGGCTGGTGATCGCAGCATCGATAGCCATCTGAAGGTTAGCAGACCCCTTCAACTGCTCTACTGCTGCGATGCACAGATCGGGATATGCTGCCCTCTCTGAGGCTGACTTGGTTTTCTCCTCCCTCAACTCCTTCTTCAGCGCTGCCTTTTCTGCCGCAGCCTTGGCGTGTTCGTCCGCAAGATCTCGCTCCAACCTAGCGATCTTTAGATCTGCTTCTTCCTTCTCTTTGATCCACTGGGCGCGCAGATCTTCATTGTTGGTCATGGCCTCTTCAAAATGCTCGTTGGCGACCGTGCAGGCATTTTGAGCATCTTCTAGCTTCTTCTACTTGCCAACCAGCTGGAACTCAAGCGACACAACCTTGCGACGTTCGTCCTCCAACTCCACCTTGGCCGCGCACAGCTCAGCATGGGCACGATCGGCAACATTGCCCTGTACGATCGCCAAAACCTCCATCTTCTTCGCCTTCTGAGCCTCCTCCAACCCCCAGGCACACGCACTTTGCGCAGCCTTCCTCCAACCTACGCTCTCCTTCTTAAAACTTTCAAGTTGGGCCTTCGCCTCCTCCAACTTTGCCTTCACAGGTTTCAAATCACCCTTTGCAGCTGCCGTCTTTCTCAACAGAGCCCTTGCCAAGGTAGTCGCATCCATTTGGGCAGAGCACAGCCCCCTTAGCAACTTAGCCTCATTGAACCTGGCTGCAGAGCGCACGGCTCTTTCGTCCACTACCCCCAAGAGAAGATCTGCAGCTGTCCTGGCTGGGCCTCCTTCTCCCTCCAGTCGCCCAGACACTGCGGGAGCATGGTAGATGGCATCTTTCACCTTGACCCCCTCTTCTTAGGGCGCAGGACCCCCCTTGGGCTGCTGCTCCATCACTTTCTCAAGGTCAGCTGACCCACTTTCCAATTGCATCTTGGTGCCCAGAGCGCTCACGTGCTCTTCTTTCTCTTGGCCCCCTTGACTCTTCTCCCCCTGCGCCTCTGGGACAACCACCCCTTCTGGTGTAGCCCCCACTCCCCTCTCCTCTGCCTTCTCCGCCATGGGGGTAACCTCCCCACCAACCCTCATCTTTTTCGACCCAGGCGCATCTGAAGCCCCTTCAGGGGCAACCCTCCTCTTCTTCTTCTTTTTCAAAGCCTCCCCTTCTTTGTTCGCCATTTCCTTGACTGGATCAGCCGGGGGCAGTCGTGGCTCAAAACTGCCCAAGTCCTTTTCCCCCAGCGGCTTGGGGCGCGGTTGGATTCTCTCCATCGCGACCGATTTTGGTGTACCCTAACTGCGCTTCTTTAAACTGATTGGCCTTGGCGAAAATGGTCCGATCCTCCGCCTCTTGCGCTTTTCTCCTTGCCTCTAGCTCTGCCGGGTGCCAGATCTTCATCGGTCGGTTGAGGGCCCAACCTTGCGGCAAACAAGGCTGACGGCTGAACGAGATCGTCCCATCTGGTGCCCTCCTTCTCCCTCCATGCCTTCACTTTCTTCACCCTCTCCTCCGCTGCCGCCCCTAACCTTGGCTCTATAGACTTGGTAGGCACTCTCCACACCGTGCGCACTCCAACTCCCCCCGTTTGCGGACACGTAGAACCACCGCGGCCTCCACCCTTTGATTGATGACGACAACCCCACCACCAGTCCCCTGCCACCGCCTACAAAGTGACCCAAGTTTCTTGCTGGCCCGAGGCCTTGTAGCACGCAAAGAACTCGTCCATCGTCATAGCCTCCCCTTCGTTCGCTCTCGGCCACGCACTTGCACAGGTCAGTACAATCTTCCACGCATTGGGCATTAGTTGACCTGGCGCCACCTCCAATCGGTTTAGGACATCCACTACTATTTGCGGAAGCGGCAACCTCAACTCTCCCTTAAATGCCTCCTCGTAGAGGGCAAACTCCCCCAGCCGGCCGTCGGATGGCCTCTCCGCTGGCGTCGGCAGCATTAACTCTATTTTGGCGGGAACCTGGTATTTTTCGCGCGTACCCTCCAACTCCTCCGCAGTAACAGTCGACTTGTCGGCTTTCGTATACCAGTGATCTGGTTCCGCTTGGCTGATTGGCTTCGTGTAACAACCCCTATCCGTAATTAGCCACTAATCGGTAATTAAGGATGTTAATGAGAGGATTAGAATAAATTATGGGTTTATTATGTAATTTGCATGATATTTGGCTTTCTATTTGTTACTTGTAGAAACATCTGTTTGGAATTCCGCTTTAATATGAAAATTAAAAACCTTATCGGCGTCCGAAATCGGAATTGATTACATTAATATGATATTTGGAATTTTTAGAACACCATGGCAAATTTTATTAAAAATTGATTCAGTCTGATTCGTTAAGTCATGTTTGGTTAGCCTAATACTATAATTAATGTGTTTTAGCACTATAAACTTATATGAGCCTAATAAGCTTATTTGAGCTCATTTCTTTCATCTCCCTTGAGTGGAAAAAAATCTGAGAATTCATTTTAGAGAGAGAGGGAGCACAATTCTAGTGAGAGAAAGGAAGAGATTGTAGAAGAATTGAAGGCTATAACTTGAATTGATCAAAGATTGTGCAAGTACCTAGCTAATTGAAGACTCTAGGTAAGGATTTAAGACTTAATTATGACTTTTAACCATCAAGTAGATCATTTTAAGAAGAATTTTTGATTATGTACAAGAGTTGAACCAAAGATGATGAATTTAGAGTTAATTCATGTATGCATGCTTAGTTTATCTTAATTTCATCATCTTGAACATGATTCATATCATTCATGTTTGC
The DNA here is from genome assembly GCA_036172215.1 of Camellia granthamiana. Lineage (NCBI taxonomy): Eukaryota > Viridiplantae > Streptophyta > Magnoliopsida > Ericales > Theaceae > Camellia > Camellia granthamiana. Next base: position 32,340,486 of record CM069915.1, on the reverse strand, counting down.
ATTATCATGTTTTGAACCTTGAATTCATACTTTGAAAAGGGATTTCTTACATGCATGGAGCTTATGAGCTCAGATTACAAGTTTCATGAGTTTTGGAGCAAGGAGATTGAAAAGTTTTGCATGCATATACATTTTCTTACAAATTGAGCATGATTTCCATAAATCCTCTCTTGCATGTTTGAAATTCATCTTCATTTGGGGAAATCATCAAGTTTCAAGTTGTTTTGTGGTGTTTAATCATGTTTTGAGAAGTTTGATACAAGAAAAATTCATGCATGTTGAGTTCATAAACATTCTTGAAATTTAAGTTGAAATTGGGAACTTTTGGCAAACCCTTGGGCCATGATTTTATGAAATGATCCTACATTCTTCATGTTTTACAAGTTTACTATGTTGTCTCTAATTTTGGGGCCCAAGAGATGTGTTTTGGATGGTTGAATTCGAGTTTTGAGCTTGGGAGGTCAATATGGATTTTCCAGAAATTTGACCCACGTTCGAGCGGGGACTTTCACGCTCGAGCGTGAACCCTGAATTCATGTACCACGCTCGAGCGTGGGTCGAGCGTGAAAATATTGCATCCAGTACTTTTTAGAGTTTACAGTCCGCTCGAGCGTGAAAATGCACGCTCGAGCAAAGCTTCATTGTCTGCATGTCCGCTCGAGCGGGGAAACCCACGCTCGAGCATAGACCTCATTTTCAGAAAATTTGACTAAGTGTTCCAAGGCATGTTTTGGCATCCTCATTGCATCTTAGACATTTCTAAGCCTTAATTAAGCCATAGTAATGAGGTTATGGATTAGAAACACACTAAGGAATGAATGTACTAAGTTATGAGATTCAAGAGTGTGTTTTGAGCAATGTGTTAAGGAAGAACAAGAATCAATATGATGTAATCTAAGCCGTGTTGGCCACATGAATGTGTAACGATAAGACATGCTTGTGTTATTTATTTTGTGATTGTAGGTCATGACTCGAGGATTGATTGACCACTTACTAGAACCACTGTGAGTAACATTTCTGTAAAGATATATTGATATGAATTATGTTCTAAATGAAATGTGATAAGCTATGATTTCTGAAATTATATCTGTTTACGTAAACGAACATTCCATGTTTGAAATCTATTATGGCATCTATAGATAGTCCCAAGTCATGAGGGACGGCATGAAAATGTGGGTCCATGACATACAAGTTTACGAGATCTCGTTAGCCACTCTATTGTGGTGATATGTGTTTAATCGATATCCGGAACCGATTACTCTAGTCGGAAGACGTTATGTGATGTGTTCTATGGATGTACCATTATTATGTTCTGATATGAGAATGATTATGCTATGACCTATTTTTAATTATGATATGTTTGGATTTTGTTCACTAACCCCTTTACCTTAATGTTATTCACTGGGCTATAGCTCACTGTGTGTATATATATATGTATAGGTGGGCATTCTGGAGATCAAGCCCGAAGGCTTTTGCCCGAAGCCTGTGTTCTGTTGTCAGCCAACCATTGTGCCTCACGTGGAGGTTCTCGAAGCATCCTGTGTTTAAGTATTGTGGTTTCTATTTATATAAGACTTGACTTGATGTCGTTGGCTGTACTTACAATACTGTAATGTGTGTGGGTATAATGTATGGTTGACTACCGGTTATGTATATAAAGTTTTAAATATTCTATTTCATATAAGTCAGCACAGCTGATTGGACAACTATATTTATGTTTTTGTTTCCGCTAGCCCCTTAATTTTGTTAATTTGTTCAGAGGCCTTCGGTAATCCAAGGATTACTGGGCGGTTACGATGCCAAACGTATAGGGGCGGGTTTGGGTCGTGACACTTCGGAGCCGCTATCATGGTGGACGAACGAGGTCGTCTCGCCGGTTCCCCCCCTTTCCCCACTCGCCCCTCCGTCCTGTATTGCTCCGCCAAATCCACCACATCGTCGTCCCCTAACGGGTCAACCCTGGTGGTTGCAGCTTCCTCTTGGGCCATTTCTGTGGTATGTCTGCGAATGGCTTCGGATACGAGCGCGAGAAAATTTACAAAGTGTCGCAAGGGTGTATCACTAGCAACGAAGGAGTTTGCACTTAGAATATTTTGGTTGTTTGCAAAGAGGTACATAAAACGGATAATACCAAATGCCCAAGGTTTGCCCGTATTCTAATGGTCACAATTAATTTTCGCCAGTTTGAAAATTTTCAAACATCCGCCAAAACTGTCTTTTCAATACCCTATAATGACCTATTGTTTCACTTATTACCCAACGCCTAACCTCCCCCACTGCGCGATTCTGCCACGTGTACGACCACGATCCACTGCCCCTTTCCCCTTCCCTGTCTATTCCACTTTACTTCACCACGTGCCCCGCCGTCCCTCGAGCCCCGCGCACCACCACCCACCCTTCGCGGTCGGCCTTTCCACTCGACCACCCTTCGCGGTCGGCCCCTCCACTCGGCTACTCTTTGCGGTCGGCCCTCCTCATGGTCGGTCACTCCCCTCGGTCGACCTTCACCTTGCTGGTCTCTCACCACCTTCCGTTTCTTGATTATTCCCTTCGTTGGACTAAAGCTGCACTTGGGAATGAGGAACTACTGACATGGATAAGCCCATAAAAATCATAGCCCACTATTTAGGGCCCAATACACAACTCAGATACTAAGGCCTAGCACTCCCGAAGCCCCATGTAGCAATAAGAACCAATGATATCAAGACACATGTCAAGAGAAGGGCAAGCCACATAAGCAGACAAAGATCTGCAAAGTTATTGTCACTGCACATCGCCATTAATGAAGCCCCTCACAGCATTTATTGCGACAAGCCCTCTCCGTCGGGACAGAACGTCTTCACCATGAATAAGGTAAGTTAGAGCATAGACTTTCGGCCAAGGTGACAGGTCGGAAGGAACAACGAAATGATTACCATAGAATATAAGCAAAGGTTGAAGACGGAAAGAAGGTTAAGCTTTTCTATCTCTAATCTATCTCTACAATCCACTTCTCTTTCTAACTTGCTCGTCGGAGGGTTCGCTAGGGGATTCCCCATTCCCCGTTGAATTCTTGTGCAGGTTCTCTGATGGGCTTGATCACCCGAATACCGGTTGGAAAAGTGTGGATCAGTCTGACCCGTCCAAGTCTCTTATAGTAATATCAAAAAATAAATAATTATTTTCAAATGCATACTTGTTACCTATTTTTTTGCATACCATTGAAATGAATTAATGTCAAATCAATATAATAAATGAATTAATCAGATAAAAAAGTGAGATCGATAACAAAATTCACAGAGTTGGACTGGGTAATCCAATCAATTGAAAAAATCTCTTCTCATTTTCAGAAGACTCAAATTGTCTTGAATACAATAAATTGGATTGAATTGTTAGTCAAGCTTTATAACCCTACCACAAGAAATATCTCAATGATCTATGTAAAAGAAATAAAAATAAAAGGATATATTACACTTATCTTTCTTAAGATTTTAAAAAAATATATATTAAATAATTCTATAATTTTAATATAATTACACCGATCTTGCTTACACAACGTTAATATAATTGAAACTGATGCAAACAGTGTGACGATAACAAAAATAAATAAAGAAAAATATATATTTTATTATAAAAGAGACAACAATATAAATTTTTTATTCATATAATTAATGAAAAGAGAACTATATATTATATAAATTAAAATTATAAAAAAATTAAATATAATTACTTCAAAATTATAAAATTTATGATATATATTTTTTAAATCTCAAACATAATTTACCCAAAATAAAAAATTGACATTCGATCTTTATTTTATTTTTCTCACTTTTATATGGCCACAAGGAACACAAGCAGCACATCAAAATGCCTTTATTTCAATTTTTTGTCGGATGATGACTTTCACCTAATCTGCAACGTGGCAACTTAAGGACTGCGCAAAGTCTCCCGTTACAGTCTACATAACTCACACGCAAGACCCAAAAGAAATTATTTGATAGTTTTTAAGCAAGATAAATAAATATAAAAATAAATAATATTATAATGACTCTGTTTGGTAAGATTTATTTCTAGTTTATTTTAATTTTTAGTTTAATTTAAACTATTTTGATATATTTGGTTCAGTTTAACAATACAGCTTATAACTTTTTATAAGTCAAAAATTAACTTATTCTTTGAGTGGGGAGGAGAAACTTAATTTATAAGTTAAAAATCAGCTTATGTTCACAGTTATAAGTTATAAGTTGTTAGATTATAAGTTATAATCATTTTCTCACAATTCTACCAAACGGGACCAATATGTATGTTGTATAAATAGTAAGAGTGTTTTTATAAAACTCAAAATCTTTGGTTTAAATCTTATTCATACCTTTGAATAATATTTTTTTATTTTAAGATATGAAAATTTGTCACATGACAGTAGTTTAAGCCACCAAACTATTAGACATTAAATCATATGCTCACATATATAATAATAGCATAGACGCTTTCACCCATTAATTGTGTGACACTTGTTTAATTATTTTTTAAAGTGTAACATAAACTCTACAGTTTAATAAATAAAAAACAATATTACATTCATTGTATTCAAATCATTTGAATTTGTACATGTCAATTATTTGGCCAATCATTCACCCGGTCATTCCAGGGATTGTGTGGCTAGTTATCTGACATATGTTACTTGACATGCCAATTAACAAAGGCGACCACCACAGTTGATAAGGGTGACGCTAATCATCCGACCGATCGTCTAACTTACATAGTTCGAACGACTCAAATAAATTTAAATTTGATGTATCAATCATTTTTCAGCAATAAAATATAAATTAAAACGCCACATATGTTTGCCCCAACACCACCATATGATTCCCACAAGGTCCCATAATCATAATCATAATCATAATCATGATCAGTGTGTTTGGTTTGAGTTTTCTGGATTAAATTTTTTAAAAATTGACTTTTTTGGTTTTCGTGTTTTTTTTATTTTTAGTGAATATTTTTTAAATTTTAAACATTTTTTTTAACTTTTTTAGATGCACCTTACTTAAATGTATCTAAAAAGTAAAAAATTTGTAAAAAATTTTTTTAAAAAATTAATAAATACATAAAAATACAAAAAATGTACTAAATTCTTATATTTTTTTTGTATTTTTGATATTTAGTGAATTTTTAAAAGATTTTTTTAATAATTTTTTTACTTTTTAAGTGTATTTATGTTAGGTGTATCTAAAAAGTAAAAAAATTACTTAAAATATTTTAAAAATTCAATAAAAATAAAAAAATACGAAAAATAAAAAAAATAAAATTTTCTAAAAAGCATTTTTTGAAAAGTAGAAACAAACGTGAATATTCCAAAAATCTAAAAGAAATATACCCTTCACCGCTACGTTATATAAACCCCACAATATCATATACGGTACAAAAATATATTATATGTAAACTCCACAAAGCTTTAACTACCTAGAAGACAACTTTACCCTTCTCCCCGATCGCCGCCCCATCACGGTGCCGAGTCGCCGGAAAACATGATTCCACGGCGGCGAATCGCTCTCTCCGCCGTCTTCTTCCTCTACCTATTGGCTTCGTCTCACTCTCTCGAGTTCGCAAAATCAAAATCCAAACACAAAATCGATGGACCCATCAAAACCCTAGTCGTCGTGGTCATGGAGAACCGGTCCTTCGATCACATGCTCGGATGGTTGAAGAAAACCCGACCCGACATCGACGGTTTAACGGGAAAGGAATCGAACCGGTTCAACGCTTCCGACCCAAACTCCCCTGAGGTCTTCGTCTCCGACAACGCTATCTTCATCGACTCCGATCCGGGGCATTCGATTCAGGCGATCCGGGAGCAGATATTCGGGTCGAATATAACGACCGCTAACCCGGCTCCGATGAACGGGTTCGTCCAGCAAGCGTACAGTATGGGGGTCAGTATGCCCGAAACCGTGATGAGCGGGTTCAAACCGGAGGTTTTGCCGATATACACTGAGTTGGTGAACGAGTTCGCCGTGTTCGACCGGTGGTTCGCGTCCGTTCCCGCTTCGACTCAGCCGAACCGGTTCTACGTCCACTCTGCAACATCACACGGAGCTTCCAGCAACGTGAGGAAGGACCTCATCCATGGCTTCCCCCAAAAAACCATCTTCGATTCTTTGGACGAAAATGACCTCACTTTTGGGATTTATTACCAAAACATCCCTGCAACACTGTTCTTCAAGAGCATGAGGAAGCTTAAGCACATCACAAAGTTTCATGAGTACAAATTGAAGTTCAAACTACATGCTAAGAAGGGTAAGCTTCCGAATTACGTGGTGGTGGAGCAGCGTTACTTCGATGTGGAGCTCTTTCCGGCCAATGATGATCACCCTTCTCATGACGTGGCGATCGGACAGAAGTTCGTGAAGGAGGTGTACGAGATCCTGAGGGCTAGCCCGCAGTGGAATGAGATGGCTGTGTTGTTTACTTATGATGAGCATGGTGGGTTCTATGATCACGTGCCTACCCCTGTCTCTGGTGTGCCTAACCCGGATGGGATCATTGGACCCGACCCCTGGTACTTCAGGTTCGATCGGTTGGGGGTTCGAGTCCCGACGCTGTTGATATCGCCGTGGATCGATAAGGGTGTAGGTAAGTCTTTCTGTTTACTAGTTTGTTTAGTTCAGGTTGCAATGTTATTGTTTCAATTATGTTTATCTCTGTGAATATTGGATAGTTTCATTCTAGGAAGGAAATCCTAGTGAATCAATTTAAAGATTGTAATTGCTTGTTATAGGTGGAATTTGCTGGCTACTTTCATTTATTTATGCTTAGTTTAGTTGTCTAGTAAGGAAATTTTGTTGAATTGAGTAATGATTATAGTGAGTTGTGGTTTTGATGGTCTATTTAGGCTTGTTCCACTTGGTGTTTTTAAAATGTGGATGATGGAGTGGTGGCAATACAAATAAACAGAAGTAAGAAGTGAACATTTTCACGGAATGAAATGAGAGTTTGTTGTAATTGATATGAGAAAATTTGTGTTTGGTGGTGCTATGAGGACAAGAGTGGCTTAAGGAGAGGAGGGGTTATAGTGGTAAGGAAAGAAGTCATGGCTGAAGATGAGAGGGATAACTGAACTTAAGATGGAGCAGATGCTAAAAGTGAATTTGTGCAGAGTATAGACTAGAGGTCAATCAAGTCTTTCTTCTCGAGTTAACAAGTAGGTTTTTTGTGGTGCCTGCAGATTTTGTTGAATTTCCCTACTATTGTTGCGATTACATATATTTTCCTAGTTGTCTAGAGCTTGTTCTTGTTACTTTGTTGCACTTTTTTTTTTTTTTTTGGCATATAGAGGAGAAATTCATTTTCTACTTGTTTTTTTCCCCTATGATGTTTACTCGTATGGTTAACATCCTTATCTTTATTCTGATCAGGGTGTGCCTCATATGTTGGTGTTGTAACAAATACTATTGTAATTCTGAAGTGGTTGTCAATGTAGATATCAAAGGGGTCAGGGAGATGCTTCTTTATCAATTTTTTTTTGGGCGTTGGAAGTGCTTAATAGAAGTGTCCTAAAATTGAATAAAGCTAGAGAGATACATGATGCGCTCAAATTGTAAATGAGTAACTTTTTATCAAGAATGTACCTTTGCCATTGGAACCCACCATCTCTTCTCTTATCTCCTGTCCTAAGTGCCAAAAGAATCCCATGCCACTAACCCAAGTCAAGGGAGGATTGTCCTGCATCATTATTTCAGCCATTAGCTGACTCGTAACTAGCAAAAGTTGGAATTTATTGTTGAAAAAACAATCGAGAATAGTTATGTGAATGATAAATTCAAGTTTGCTATCGATGAAGTAGCAAAGATAAGTTTCCTTTTGTGAACTTCCAGACTGGTTCTTGTATTTTATTTATTTATTTATTTTTGAACAATTCCAGAACTGGTTCTTGTCATTCCCTTTATTTGTTGGGGGGCAGGGCGGGGGCGTTGGAGGGGTTGGGGCAGCACACTTGACATTGGGGAACTAGCATTGGAGTCTGAATGAGATTTTCCTGCCAACGTTTATTACTTATTTAGGTCCGGCATGTTATATAAACCCTTTATTTTTATGTCAGATTCAAATAAAATACGGTGATATCCTTGTCCAATGTTATTGACTGATCATATTTTTTATGCTTAAAATCCATGATCATCTCAGGAGTCCTGACAAATTGGCATATTGCCCCTTCCTTATCTAGTCTGAAACCCTTTCTTGTTACTCATCTTAGTATATTGGAGAAGGAGATTCTTAAACAAGTCATCTAAATGTTTATATGAATGTTCTCAGGTTGCAATTATGATTGGAGTATTACAGTTTTCGGACATTTCTTGTATATTTCTAAAATTTTATTTTACTTTGGGATTTGAGTAATCTGTCTTTAAGATTTACTATTTGATTATTTGGTGCAGTAATTCATGAGCCAAATGGGCCAACACCAGATTCACAGTTTGAACATTCTTCTATCCCTGCTACTATTAAGAAGCTTTTCAATTTGAAGTCTAATTTCCTCACCAAAAGGGATGCATGGGCTGGAACGTTTGAGAATTACTTCAAACTTCGTGATACTCCACGTGATGATTGTCCAGGTTTGCATCATTGCATTTGTTAACTACTACTGGCTTTTCTATGCTCTTTGATTGATGAAGCTTGATAAATTTGCCATGTGTAGTTGATTAGTGAAATCGTAACTATGAAGCCTTTGTACATTGCCTAGTGTGACCTTACTGCTACCCATTGTTGGTGCCTTTTCTTTGATAGGGCGATATATTTATGATATGATGCTAATTGTCACTCATGATCTGTAAGAATAGAAGCCTATTAGAAAGGTTCTTGGGGTATTAGAAATAGTGATAATCTAATATGAAGAGATGATATTACTTTATTGTGAACTTAAAATGTTATATACAATAGGAACAATGTGTAATAGAAATGAATAAAGAGAGGTAATCCTAATTAAAGTTTAATTATGGACTTAAGTTAAATAAAGGACTTGTTGCAATTAAAAGTTATTTGTAAAAAAACTTAATTCTTTTGTAAGACAAAAAAAAAATACCAATTTTTGTGAGTCAAGATAAATAGGAGAGCTCTCACAAGTGCTAACATTTACTGATTGCCTTCTCCCCCTGAATCTTTATGGTAGTGAGTGTGTCAGTGTTTGTGTTCATGAATTGCTCCGTGTGCATTCTTTTAAAGGTTGAAGCCAAACAATTGAGACTTTGGAATTGGAGTCGGTGAACTAAAAGGATCAAACACGAAATTGAATTTTGCATTTACGATCATCTTCTATCTACAATTGATGTTTGCTTGTTATATATGTTTTTTATACATTATAAACATGATCATGAGAATTGTAAATCAAAACAAAATTTAAATTCCGCTGTGCGTGGGTATAGGATTCTCGGCAGTTTATTGGACATGGTTTTGAAAGTTGAGCATTCATAGTTTTTCCTGACATGTAGATTGAAATATGATTACCTAGAGGCCCCCCTTTTGTTATTACAGTTGAGTGTTGAGAATCTCTTCAAATTGATTTTCCTCATATGAAGTCCTAAGTTGGGCTCAGCTAATGATATATAGGGTTGGATTGATATAATCTGCCACATCTTAGCTCTCAAGAACCCTAGAATGGAACATGACACTCGTGTGAGTCTCATCTCTTATTATAGTTTTGATTTAAGTAGCTATATACTCGCATTGAATTTAATCATCTTGAATGGTGAAATTTGTTGGCTATACAGTAAAGCTCCCAGAAGTTAGGAGGTCACTCAGGTCACGCGGACCAAAGGAAGATGAGAAACTCTCTGAGTTCCAAGTCGAGTTGATCCAGCTTGCATCCCAGCTGGTCGGTGATTATGTTCTCAATACCTACCCAGATATGGGAAAATCCATGACTGTGGGTGAAGCAAACCGTTATGCGGAGACAGCAGTTGCAAGGTTCTTGGAAGCTGGAAAGACAGCTTTGAGAGCTGGAGCAAATGAATCCGCTCTTGTCAGAATGAGACCGTCCCTCACTAGCCGAACTTCAGGGGGTTATAGCAGCTATTGATCAATCCCCCCCTACATTAGCGAGTTGTGTATAGTATATACATATTGAACTTTCCATACTGGTGTACGTAAATTTTAGTAGTATTCAAACTTCTTAGTACCAAAGCAAGACCTGTTGGCCCGATCGGCCAATTCTAAAGTCTTAATAGTAAACATGTAAACCACTCTGTTGTGTATGACACTAGTGAACTTTGTGTATTGAGCTTAGGTTCTTCCAGGTGTTTTATAAAATAATTACAAACTCCAATGGTTGAATAGTAAACATTATTTCGCCAAGAGATTGGTCAGTCTTAAATTTATTTGACCACGTACTTTCTTTTTTATCTTTCTTTTTTAATTTGACCATGTGCTTGTTAAGTGGCTTCTATTATGATATTTTTAGCATTTTTATTACTGCATGTTACATTTAATGCCCAATACTCTTGCCTTATTATGCCAATGTCAATTTTGGAACAATAATGCTAGAGGGCCACAATTTTTGTGGCCACAATGGTTCAAAACTCACAATGGTTCAAAACTGCCAAAACGACGTCGTGTTAGTAGTTTTGAGCCATTATGGCCACAAAAATTGTGGCCCTCAAACATTTTCCATTTTGGAATAGGCAAAAAGCTTTCGGATCCTCTAAAGTGAATGGCTAGGGTGATCTGGTGGAGCCGAATGGTGAGGGCATGACACTTGTCCCACTAATAAAACCAATGGCTAAATTACTAAAATCGCGTCTTTTTGGTGGGTTAAATCTACCCAAAAGGGAGGAAAAATGTATAAATCATTTTATTTTTTTTGAAACACAACGTATAAATCTATTGTGGGGTGTTTTGAGAACTTAATTAAAAGTTAATTTTTTTAATTTTTTGGCTTTTTGTGACTTTTTTGTGTAAAAAATTTGGTTTTTTTTTTCTGATTTTTTTATATAAAAAAGTTAAAAAGTCAAAAAGTTAACTTTTTAAACTTGTTTCCAAAACACCTCTGTGAGTGCATATTTGATTGTCTTTTAAGATTGTTACAAGCTAGTCCTATTTTCAAGCGTTAGTACCCAATCGGTCCTTAATGGAGACTCTTTTGTCTATAGATCCTGAATATTCTTGTTTATTTCATTTTTGCCCTCAAATTTTTATACTCAGATTTAAACATTTTTTGTCCTTCAAGGGTTATTACTCTGTGTGTGTGTGTGTGTTTGTATGCATATTTCTTTACAAATAACCATCGGCATCTCCAACGTTGTCGACCACCGCCGTCTTCATTGTCGTCATTGTCAGCGACCTCAACCGATATCTTTTTCCACTTTCACCATTGCTTCTACCTTCACTGACGTCTTCGCCTTCACTGTCGTTGCCGACCATTGCCGCTTCTACCTCCATAGTCGTCGTCGCCTCCACCTCTAGATCTAGGATCTAGGCTCTTTGCCGTCGAGTCTTCTCTCTCTCTCTCTCTCTCTCTCTCTCTCTCTCTCTCTCTTTGTGTGTGTATATTGGGGAAGATCTCAGTGATAAATCTGTTGAAACCAGTGATAAATTTGTTTAAACTAGTGATAAATTTGTTAAACCAGTGATAAATTTATTTAAACTAATGATAAATTTGTTTAAACCAGTGATAAATTATTGATGAATTTTTTCAAACCATTGACAAATCAGTGATAAATTTGTTTAAACCAGTGATAAATATGCAATGATAAGTTTAGGAGTAAAAATGAAAAATATCGTTTGATTTTTTTGACTAGGACCTGTTAGGTAAAAAGACTAGTCCATAGAACCGGTCCGTAACTCTCTCTTATCTGTTTTGGGTACTCGTCTTTTCTCTTTTCTCTGTTGAGTTGATTGATCAAATTTAGGCATCCAATTTGGGCCAACTTAGCTTGACAAACTTAAGTCTAGTTTGAAATGTTTTTAAGATTTGGAAGAAATATTTTTAAATTTGGTATGAATTCAGATAAAAATTTTAAAATTTGAATTAAATTTAGATGGACTTGAGTAAAGATATCAAACAATCTGAGCTTTCGTTTGAGATGTGAGTTGATTTTTTGGCTTTTTAATTTTTTTGACTTTTTTAACTTGGGATTAAAAAACCTCGTTTGGAATGGTCTTTTTGGTTTTTTCAATTTTTGTGAGAAAAAAATTAAAAGGATTATGGTTTAGATATGACATTTTGTCTTATTGGATTAAAAAACTTATTTTGTCTTTTTATGACTAAAATTGCTCAACTCAACCCAAACTTTCATGCCAAAAGAACCCTAAGCAACTTGAGATCTGAATTATACATATATATATATATATATAAATTATTAACTATTACATGATATTAAAATAATTTAAATTATTAAATCATATTGAATATATATTATATACAAATAACATTTTTTTTTTTTATTCACACTCATAAATGGTAAAGACTACTATAATTATATGTCTTTTACATTATATAAATTATTTATTTTGATGTTATTAATGATTTTCTTAAAAAATATATAATAAAGTCAAATTTTAATAATTTAATAATGTAACTAAAAAAAAAAATTTAAAATCCATTTACAGATAATTCGGACAATTCAAATTTATCAGGTCGGATTGAGCCAGTAATCTCAGATTATAATTCGGATCTTGACAAGTATTTGGACAATCTGAACTCGGCCGAGTTGCACCTCTAACCAAATCCTGATTATGGAAAATCATAAAACATGAAACCCAATTTATTTTCAGCATTTTCTTAGCAACAAAACAGAGGGACAACCCAGTGAAGATGAAAACCAGCGAAACAAGGAAATGTACGCAGATTTAGAGAGAGAGAGAGAGAGAGAGAGAGAGAGAGCATTACTCTAAACCCATCATCGTCCTCCGTCCTCAGCCTCACTCCTACCCCTTCCATCTTCCCTCCATCTCCCTTCTCCTCCCTCTTTCCACCCTGTGCAAACCCTTACCCCCCGATGCCCCCACCCCTTTTGTAATCCCCGCCACCGACCTCTACAAACCCACAATCGGCGCCTCCAAGATCCACCGGACGACTTCACAATCTGGGTTTTAAAACCCTAGATCTGGAATCTGCTTCTCTCTCTCTCTCTCTCTCTCTCTCTCTATATATATATATATCTGTATCTGTATCTGTATCTGTATCTGTCACCGCCCACCAGAAGAAGAAGATGAGGCGGAGGAGAGAATAAGAAGAGGAGCTGGTGGAGATGGTGTTGGCGAGGAGGGGTATCTATCGGCGTTTCTCTCCCGTTCTCTGTTTCTCTCTCTCTCTCTCTCTCTCGTTTTTTTTTTTCACCAAAACGACGTTGTTTGGTGAAGGGTTGACTCCATTAGTGGGACAGCTGTTGCGTTCTCACCAATTCACTCCATCATTTCACTCTAGAGGATCCGCACGCAGGACAAAAAGAGCATAGGGTAATATTCTGGAGCTGGTTTGGTTCAACGATGTTGAAATAAAAGCTGCTTTAAAAGCTTTAAAATTTGTGTTTCAATTAATTTCCCAAGAAAACAGTTGTTGGAGCTTCTAGGTGCACACCTACCATTTTTAAGTAAACTTTTTTATTTTTGCTTGTGTTTCCATTCCAAGAATAAGTTTGGTGAAAAAAGAAAAAAATTGAAAACACTCATTTTTATTTTTTATTTTTTTTTTGGGGTGAAAAAAATTAAGATTGTGTTTGGTTGTATTTTCTAAATATATTTCTATCATTTTATTTGCGTTTGACGTTTGTTTACGGTTTCAAAAGTTAATTCCACATTCAATTTTGAAAATATTGTTTAAGGCAGGAAAATTTGAACTAACCGATCGTCCTATCGATTGATCGGTTGACCGGAACAGTAATTTTTTTTTTTTTTTTTGCATTCGATACGTTTTAATTTTTATATATTCAATAAAAAATATTTTTCGAATTTTTTAAAATTTTTATGAGTTTTGAGTTGTGTGTTTGATTATGAGTTATAAGTTTTTGTATCGAATATCATATATGACATTAAAAATTTTCCACTCAATTCAAAACTCTTTTCAAAACTTATTTCAAAACTCATTCACTAAACAAAATTTTCACACTCAAATCATAATTCCAAAACTCACAAATTCAAAATACAATTCTTATTCTCAAATCAAATTTATAAAACTCTACCAAACACTACCTAAATTTTTTTGGGGGGCGAAGGGAATTACAAAAAATATCCTAGGATTTCCCATGTTTTTCAATTTAAATCTCATAGTTTCAATTTTGACAAATTAAACTCTGGAGTTTTTTCCTTGTTTCAATATGACCATTCGTCTATATCCGTTTGATTGAACTAACAGAATCTAGACAAGATTCTTAGATTCAAGCACACATGTTCAAACACTTGTGTCTCTCTCGTCGTAACTCCGTTTCGCCTCATTGTTGTGTCGTTGGATTCACCTCATTGTCTAGTTTTCATTCCGTCCCTCATACACCTTGTTCCACCTCTTTTTGTGCGTCGTTGGAACTTCGAAAGTTGGAAAAAAAAATTTCTCTTTTACGAAAATTTTCAAATTTAAACACACATGTTCAAACACTTGTATTTTCTTCATCGTAACTCCGTTTTCCCTCATTTTTGCATATTTGAATTCACCTCATGGCCTAGTTTTCGTTCCACCCTCATAAGCCTTGTTCCACCTCTTTTTGCATATTGTTGGAGTTCCGAAAGTTGGCCAAAAATAAGATTTTTATTTCTTTGGGCAAAATTTTTATACTCAAACTCACATATTCAAGCACTTGTATCTCTTTCATCGTAACTCCGTTTTGCCTCATTTTTTGCTTTGTTGGATTCACCTCATGGCCTAATTTTTATTTCACCCCTCATGCGCCTTATTCCACCTCTTTTTGTATGCCGTCAAAGCTCCAAAAGTTTGTAAAAAATAATTTTTTTTTTCCCTCTATTTTTCTATCTTCATGCTTCTTCCTTCCTACTTTCTTTCCACAATTATTCTCCTTTTTCCCTTTCCTTCATGGCCTTTCCACTGAGCTCATGGTGACCACCGAACCTTTGACGGTGATGGTGTCATAGAGTATGAATGTATATGACTTACAAGAACGGAAAGAAACATAAGAGTAGAAGAAGGGCCATAAAGGAAATGGAAAAGAGAATAATTGTGGAAAGGAATGAGGAAGGAAGAAATATGGAGATATAAGATAAACAAAGAAAGAAAAATCTTATTTGTGGCCAACTTTCAGAGCTCCAACAGTGTCACGACACAAACCCGCCCCTATGGGTTTAGCACCGTAACCGGCCAGTAATCCGGGATTACCGAAGGCCTATAGAACAGTAATACAGTAAAACAGAGTACAGGGGCATGGCGGAAGCCAATACAGTAAATAAGCTATGTCCAATGAGCTGTGACAGTCTGTATGCCAAAAAGATTTTCCATACATTATGCAGATCAGTATACAAAACATTTACAACCATTCAGGACAGGGATCAAATCCCTATTAAACGGTACAGTAACAGACTATACAATATTACAAAAATAGTCCAAGATAGACGGGGAAATAAAAACACCCCCAAGTCAAAGCTTGGCAGGCTCGGAACCTCGCAGTGAGGCACAATGGTTGGCTTGACAAAACTGGAGTTTACCCCGACGCTCCTAGCTGCGGTCTGGTGCCTGTGCACCTACATACATATATATGAGCAGTGAGCTAAAGCCCAGTGAACAACATAAAGCGTAAAGGGGTTTAGAATGAATGTCCTTACAGTAATGAAAACAGTTCGTTTCAATCAGTATATCAGTTGTTCAGTACAGTAAACGGTCATATGTGGTACATCCACTAGCATAACAGTACAGTAAGCATTGGGTCTTAAAGACCGAACAGTAATGATGGCCATCAATCCATAAACAGTAATGGTTCCAACGTGGGAACCGAATCGACTAGACAAATCCACCCGTTCATAGACCGTCGGTGGGGCCATCCGTTCACAGACCGTCGATGGCAGAGATTTCTCAAAAGGTAGCAGTAACAGTAAACAATAGTTGCTAAGGATGCCACAATACAGTTCAGAATATAGGACATGCACTCATTCAATAAACAATATCAGTTCAGTAAACAGTTCGGAAGATAATCATTCGAACATATCTTTACACAATTGTTACTCA
Organism: Camellia granthamiana; assembly: GCA_036172215.1. Taxonomy (NCBI): domain Eukaryota; kingdom Viridiplantae; phylum Streptophyta; class Magnoliopsida; order Ericales; family Theaceae; genus Camellia; species Camellia granthamiana. The sequence goes on along the minus strand of CM069915.1, from coordinate 32,324,357 downwards.
CAGAGTTTTGGGCTACAGTATGCTAGAGCGTGTCTCCCTGGAATGCCAACCCTATACAGTTAACAGAGTGAACACACACTAAGTTCATAGTTGGGGAAAGATAATAACTTAATCCCTAAATGCCTCGGTGTGTTCTACATCTATGTCCCCATAAGGATGTCTTAAACTAGGCCTAAGAATGCCTAGGATGGAATGGGGATGCAAAGATGTACTTAGAAAATATTTTCAGAAATTTCAGTGAAACAGGGTCCCGCTCGAGCGCAGGTTTCCCCGCTCGAGCGTACAAGCAAACAAAGGTCCCTGCTCGAGCGGACCAAAAAGTACTGGATAGGTGAAACCTCCGCTCGACGCCCGCTCGAGCGCGTCACCCAGTCCTCCGCTCGAGCGCCCAATACTCCGCTCGAGCGGACTGATGCACAGTGCAAGATGCTGGGAGCTCGATTTTCCCGCTCGAGCGGACGACCAAAATCTGGAAAACCCAGATTCAAACTCCAAGTTCAAAACCAAGTTTTCAACCACCAAAACCGATCCTCTTGGGCCCATTTTCTGGAAAACCTTTGTAAATACATAGAATAACATATATCAAACCTCAATTTGTAAAATCAAAACCCAAGGGTGTTTAATCAAACTCATTTTCAAACCAATCTTCATGAACATGCTATACACACGACATGCATGAATTTTAAATCAAATTAAGGCTTCAAAGTTTGCTCAATTGAGCTCATTTCTTCAAGAACATGATGAAAACATGGATTATAACAATATTATGAGCATGCACGTGAGGAATGATGAATTACAACCTCAAAACTTAGCAATATGCACATGCATGCAACAATTGAGCTTCAAAACAACATTACAAGCCATAAATTGGCTCTAGACTTCACTTAGCTCTAAATCATGCAAGAGTCTAACAAAATTACAAACAAAAGGATAGTTATTCTACCTTAGGTCTTGAATTAGAGGTGTAGGAGCTCAAACATGCAATTACTCTTCCAAATCTTCAAGTCTCCAAGCAAATCTCAAGAAGAGACCCAATTTCTCTCTCACTAGCTCTCTTGGACGGTAAGAACAAGAAAAATGGGCTGATGAAATGTTTTTGATCAAGTGTAAATAGGATCAATATGTTTGTAGGTAATGGGCCACTAAGTGGCATTCTGGTAATTAAGCCTAACTTTGTCATACATCAACATTTAATCTAATTTAATCATGCTAAATCACATTTCAGATAATTGCACCCCTAATGTGAATGTTCACACCGTCAATGTGAATGTTCATATCGTCAATGTGTAGGGGCCCGGCCCATGTACAATGTGAATATTCACATTGACATGTTAACATTCACATTGATAGGAGTGTAAAATTAGCCCGCGGCCTGTGGGCGGCCCGGGGCGAGCCCGGTCCGGCCCGTGACAATGTGAATATTGACATATTAACATTCACATTGATAGGAGTGTAAAATTGGCCCAAAGCCTGCCCGTTGCCGGGGCGGGCCCGACCCGTTGATAATGTGAATATTCACATTGACATGTTAACATTCACATTGATAAGAGTGTAAAATTGACTTGTGTTCCATAGGCGGCCCGGGGAGAGCCCGGCCCGGCCCGTTGACAATGTGAATATTCACATTGACATGTTAACATTCACATTGATAGGAGTGTAAAATTGGTCCGCGGCCTGTGGGCGGCCCTAAGCCCGCCCGTTGCCGGGGCGGGCCCAGCCCGGCCCGTTGATAATGTGAATATTCACATTGACATGTTAACATTCACATTGATAAGAGTGTAAAATTGACTCACGTTCCATGGGCGGCCCGAAGCCGATGGGCGGCCCGGGAAGAGCCTGGCCCCGCCCGTGACAATGTGAATATTCACATTGACATATTAAGATTCACATTGATAGGAGTGTAAAATTGGCCCGCGGCCCGTCTACTGCCCGGGACGGGCCTGGCCCGGCCCGTGACAATGTGAATATTCACATTGACATATTAACATTCACATTGATAGGAGTGTAAAATTGGCCCGCGGCCCGAAAACGACAGCCTCGGGTTGGGCCGGTGGGTCTAGGCCTAGACTCGAGCTTAGGCCGGGCTTGGGCGGGCCTGGCCATTTTTTTTTAATTTTTTCTACCAAAATTTTATTATTTTCCACAAAAAAAGACATTGTGCCTTAGGCGGCTGGGCCTCGGGCCGAGCATTGAATGGGCCTTAAGCGCGCCGATGGGCCGGGCCGGGCTTCAAAGTGATGGCCTAGGCTCTAGCCTAGGGTCTCGGACATGCTCGGGCCTAGACCCAAACGAGCCTGCCCCAGACCGTGGGCGGGCTTCGAGCAGCCCACGGGCGGCAAGCCAATTCTACATTCCTATCAATGTGCATGTTAACATGTCAATGTGAATATTCACATTGTCAACGGCCCAAGCCGGGCCTACCCCGGGCCGCCGGCGAGCTTCGGGCAGCGTGCAAATTTTACACTCCTATCAATGTTAATGTTAACATGTCAATGTGAATATTCACATTGTCACGGGTTGGGCTAAGCCCGCCTCGGGCTGCGGGCCAATTTTACACTCTTATCAATGTGAATGTTAACATGTTAATGTGATTATTCACATTGTCAATGTGAATATTCACATTGTCAATGGGTCGGGCTGGGCCAGGCCCGCCCTGGGTTGCGGGTGGGCTTTTGGCCGCCCATGGGCCGCGGGCCAATTTTATACTCTTATCAATGTGAATGTTAATATGTCCATGTGAATATTCACATTGTCAACAGGCCGGGCCGGGCCCGCCCCAGGCCGCCTACGGGCTGTGGGCAAGTTTTGAGCAGCCACGGGGCACGGGCCAATTTTATACTCTTATCAATGTGAATTTTAACATGTCAATGTGAATATTCACATTGTCAACAGGCCGGGCCGGGCCCGCCCCGGGCTCTCCTACCGGCTGTGGGCGGGTTTTGGGCAGTGTAGACACCCCATTTTTGACCGACCTTAAGACTCAGACGTCACCGATTGAGCGCTTGGTGATGTTGCATACTGTGCTCGTTCAGAAGTTTCAGAATCGCGGCCGTGCGCCCTGCCTCCGGACTTCCGAACTCTCTTCTGTGCCTTGTCTCGGTTTGCGAACCAGACTCGGTTTTTCTCTGTTTTCTTTCCTGAGGGAAGGGAGTGGTCCCGTAGACTATCTCCCGGTGGCCGTGAGCTACGTTTCGTGGCCGTAGGCTATTTTGCCCATTTCGGGGCCCGGTTCCCGGTTTTCGGAGCCGTCAGGCCGTGTGCCTCGGCTCGGGACCACCCAACCATCTCCGATTTCTCCGGTTTTTGGCATGCACCTCTGTTTTATCATTCCGAGGAACACTGGGGCCTCTGATGCCCACTTCGTGGCTGAATGCCACTTTCAGTGCCTGTAGCCGGTTTTCGGGACCCCGAACTGCGTGATTTGGGCCCCGAGCATTCATTTTGCATCAGTTTTCTCTGATTTTTGGCAGGAACCTCTGTTTTGTCATTCCGAGGGACACTGGGGTCGCAGATGCCCACTTCGCTGCTGAACACCACTTCCGGCACCTGCAGCCCATTTTCGAGATCCCGAATTGCCCGGTTTTGGCTCCGAGCGTTCATTTCTCATTAGTTTTTGTTCAAATTTGGCAGGTACCTCTGTTTCAACACCAGGAAGATCACTGGGGGGTGGGAGGCCAGCAATTATCCCAGATAACCAGTTTCGCTCCTCCGGCGCCCGTTTTGCTCACTTCCGGGCCAATGTTGAACACCCTGGGGGTATTTTCTTCCAACCAAAGCTACATATTTGTGATCAGGGGACATTGGAGGACCCTAAAAACTACTGGTCGGCCAGCAATTGTTGATTTCATTTTTGAGCCTCTTCTTCAAGCTCTATGTTGTGGCTCCTGCTTCAGTGTTGCCAATTTCCAACCTTGGAACCTTGTTCTACACACCTGGGAGGACACCAAGGAGTGGTGGTCGGCCAGCAATTTTCCTCTTCAATTTTTGGCTATGGCCGGGCCGGCCAGGGTGAGTGGCTGGCCGACCAGGTGGGGTGGCCGGCCGGCCACCTCCCAGAAATTTACCTGGCCGGCCAGCTTTCTGCTTTCCAGCCCTTTCCAGCTGTCCGGATATTTCTTCAAAATATCCCGGGCATCCGGGGGATATTTTGGGAGGGAAAGCTTGGGTGCATTTCCCTCCCCTTTTACACCTTTTTTTTGCCTATTAAAGGGGCTGCCCTCCTCCTTCCCTAGGGTTACAAAAATCCACCTCAAGACTCCCTCTCCCAAAACCTTCATTTCCATCTTCAAAATCCTAAAAAACTTCAAGCTTCCCTAGCTAATTCCTTCATCAACCCTAAGCTCCACCATCACCACCTCCATTCCAGCAGCAAAGGGGTGTTTTCCAGAGGCCAAGAAGCAACTTTCATTAAGGCAAGAAGAAGCAAAAGACTTGTCTTCAAGGGTAAGTCTTTAAATCCCTTTTTCTAGCATTTTCTTCCATCAATTCTTTACCCTATTTCCTTTCTGTTTTAGGCTTTGGCCCCTACTGATTTTGTGCTTATTTTGAGCCCCTCTACAACATTGTAGAAGGGCTCAACTTCATTTGGTGTCTCCATGATATAGTTCCTTCAATACCATTCTTTAGGCCATTAATTTGCATGCTTTATTTGCCTTTTGAGTGATCTGATTTCGAGCATACTATAAACTGTTAGTGGGCTTATTTTGAGCCCCTCTTCAACATTGAAGAAGGGCTCAACCATGTTTGGTGATTCTAGCATGCACTTGCTTTGTATTTCTTCCAATTTACCGTAAAATTGCATGCTTTATTTGGCCTACTTGTGATCTGAGTTGGAGCATGAAACCTACTGATATTGTGCTTATTTTGAGCCCCTCTTCAACATTGAAGAAGGGCTCAACCTGGTTTTCTTGCTCTACATGTCACTTGCCTTGAATTCATGTTCTTTGCCTATCTTGCATGCTTTGTTAGGCTTATTTGGATTCTGATTTCAGCCTTCATCAGGCTTAGAAAGAGGCTTATTTTGGTCTATTCTTCATGTTTTGTTAAGGACCTTAAGCCATTTGGTGAATGGTTTTGCTACTTTATGTTATATTGGCCTTATTTCCCGTAAAATTGCATGTTTGTTTAGGCCATTTTAGCTTCTGTTTTCGGCCTCCATCAGGCTTAGAAAGTGTCTTTTTTTGGTCTGTTCTTCAAGTTTTATTAAGGGTCCAAGGTTGATTGATGCATGCTTTTGGTACCTTATGTTATAGCCCCTTTTGGCACATTATTTTGCATGCTATGTTTAGCAGATCTACACACTGAATTGGGGGATGTCATCTACTGTAAATATGCATATTTTTGGCTCCTCTTTAATGTTGTAGAACTGTGTTTTTCAGTTTGAGCATTGTAGATACCACTTGCTTTGTAATTCTCCTCTTTTCCCCCATTTTTGCAAGCCATTTTTATCATACTTGTGGTTGTTATTTATCAATGATTTGTACTGGAAAAATGCCATATTTGGGACTGCCTTGCTACTGCTTTTTCTGTCATGTATCAATTTTGCATGTTTAGTGTAGCTGTAGGCCATTTCGGGGGCTTAATATCGCATTTCGGGATGATTTCATGCATTTGGTGTCATTTCGTATCATTTCGGGGCTGTTTTCCCCTTTATTTAGGTGCTGAAATTTGGTTTGCATGCTTGCATATCATTTCCCGTGCCATTTCATGCCTTCGGGCCATGCCTCGGTTTGCGTGCCCGTGGGCACGCATTTCGAGGCATCTCATTTTCATCTCTCGGCATCTTATGTGGGTGCGGCTGAGGCCCTCTCATGTAAGTGTAAGCCCAATTTGCATTTTCATGCCATTTCTTGATTCTATATCATCGCCTCGGTTTGCGTGCCTGCGTGCACGCATTTCGAGGCATCTCATTTTCATCTCTCGGCAGCCTATGTAAGTGCGGCTGAGGCTCTCTCATGTTGGCGTAAGCCCATCATTGCATTCCGTATGCCATCTTATGCATTTCTCGGTTTGCGTGTCCGTGTGCACGCATTTCGAGGCATCTCGTTTTTATCATTCCGGCATCCCTATGTGAGTGTGGCTGAGATCTACTCATGTTAGTATAAGCCCAATTTGGCATTTCCATCTCATTTCATCATTGCCTCGGTTTGCGTGTCCGTGGGCACGCACTTCGAGGCACCTCCATTTCATCCGCCGGCATCTGATGTGAGTGTGGCTGAGGTCCACTCATGTTAGTATAACCCCAATTTGCATTTCCATCTCATTTCATCATTGCCTCGGTTCGCGTGCCCGTGGGCGCGCATTTCGAGGCACTTTCAATTTTATCCGATTTGCATTTTACCATTGCCTCGGTTTGCGTGCATGTGGGCGCACATTTCGAGGCACTTCGGTTTATCCGATTTCTATTTCATCATCGCCTCGGTTTACGTGCCTGTGTGCACGCATTTCGAGGCACTTCGGTTTTATCCGATTTGCGTCTCACGTCATGGTCTCGGTTTGCGTGCCCGTGTGCACGCTTTTCGAGGCATCCCGTTTTCATCTCGTTTTCACCAGCATAGTGCAGACTAGGTTGTATCTTAGATTGCATTCACGCATTACCTCGGTTCGCGTGCCCGTCGGCACGCATTTCGAGGCACCTCATTTTCATAGCATCGTGCATGCTAGGATTGTATATTAGTTGCATTTCATGCATATCATGCATATTGCACGGGAAACGAGGTATGTTTCGCACTCCGAGTGACGGAACGGGTCTCAATTCCCAAGTCACCGACACTCCGGATTATCCATGATGGAGTTAGGTTTTGTTGTAGCATTCATGTGCATTCATTCTATATTGAGCTGTGCAATTCGGCTCCTCGGCCATCATGCATCGGTATGCGTGATTGGTGGCACGAGGATCGAGGCATGCATATATTTGTGAAATACATTGCTATGTCCCTCTCCTGCTCTCTGTTGCAGCAAAATCCAGGATCGGCAGTCTTCCGGGACTTCGCACGCATTTCGAGAACAGGTGCAAACAGAGGCTAATTGGGGCATCCCAGTGGATTTCCGCGCCAAGGCAGCCCAAACAGGCGGCATTCATCAACAGCGAGGCAGTCCCTGGCTTGCACGCCATTTTTACAGTTTTCTTGTTTAATTTGTCAATTAATTAGGAATTTGTATATTATTTCAGACTGTAATATTTTGGATTGTATTATTCTTTTATTTCGGACTGTATTATTATTTATTCGGACCCTCTGCGCGAGGGCATAATTGTAATAAGGGTGTGTGAGTGTGATGTATGTCTTCCAACCCCCATTTCTTTCTCCCTTTTATTTATCCGCTTACAATGGTTAGATATAGGGCATATTTCAATTAGCATACAGTATGACAGCATGTTTGCATCATTCATCTGTTTTGCACGCACCGGGCTCGGCGCATCATACAAACTGCATCTGTATTTCAATTCCAAGTTGAGTACTTGATAGCTGTTGCATCTCATATGTCATATTTAGAATAGCCGAGCCTGCTATAGTTTGCATCTTTGCATGTGTTGCATTAGGCATTTCTGCATACTTAGGATCATGCATGATTTCTAATCGGTTTCTGTTTTGGCTTGGAGTACTCGGTGAGTTTTATGCTTTAGCATCCTTGCATGCGTGTGAGTGTTGCCATGATAGCATGCTTGCCATGAGGCTATTTGCTTATGTGATATAACTGCCTGAATGCCTGTGGGTGAAGGTTGGGTTATCTGAATTGGAATAATGCATTGATTGTTTGTTTTAAGCCCACTAGATAGTGGCAACATCACTGTTTCTAAGCCCACCTGAGGGTGGCAAATCCACATTTTAGCCTACCTGCGGGTAGCACCATCACATCATTTTCAAACAAACAAACATGAAATGTTTTGTTCCAATTCAGACGGCCCAGTCTATACTTGTTTGCTGCGAGCATCACATAGTAACCTAGGCTAATAACCGGAATAAGAGCATACAAAGTTTTCAAAAACAGATATCATGGTTAGTAGAGGCCGGTCTTTGACCGGAGCGAGCGGGGGGTGCTCACGATGTGACCTTCCCCAATCGTACCCAAGTTCCCGAGCCAACTTTGGTGATGACGGACACGTGGCCTTTGGCACCGAGTTAGGGTTTCCTAAATTTTCCATTTAAAAAATATTTAGGTGGCGACTCTGTATCTGGTAAAGCAGTCCATGTTTGGCACTTCTTTCAAAAAATCTGTTTTTCTTCAAAACGATTTGCCAGAGTTGGACTCTTTGGTTCAGATTTAGAACCGTGGCACAAATCGAGTCCGAACTGTAACGAGGTCCCTCGCGGGCTTGTTACAGGCAGCCACGGAGCGTGAGCTAATCTTACACTCTTATCAATGTGAATGTTAACATGTCAATGTGACTATTCACATTGTCAATGTGAATATTCACATTGTCAATGGGCCAGGCCGGGCCAGGCCCGCCCCGGGCTGCGGGCGGGGCTGCTTTTGGCCGCCCATGGGCCGCGGGCCAATTTTATACTCTTATCAATGTGAATGTTAATATGTCCATGTGAATATTCACATTGTCAACAGGCCGGGCCGGGCCCGTCCCGGGCTGCCCACGGGCTGTGGGCGAGTTTTGAGCAGCCACAGGGCACGGGCCAATTTTATACTCTTATTAATGTGAATTTTAACATGTCAATGTGAATATTCACATTGTCAACAGGCCGGGCCAGGCCCGCCCCGCCCCCGGGCTCCCTACAGGCCGTGGGCGGGTTTTGGGCAACCACGGAGCGCGGGCTAATCTTATACTCCTATCAATGTGAATGTTAACATGTTAATATGAATATTCACATTGTCAACGGGCCGGGCCCGCCCCGTGCCGCGGGCGGGTTTTGGCCGCCCACGGGATGCTGACTAATTTTATACTCTTATCAATGTGAATGTTAACATGTCAATGTGAATATTCACATTGTCAACGGCCCGGGCCGCGGGCGGGCTTTTGGTCGCCCATGGGCCGCTGACCAATTTTATACTCTTATCAATGTGAATGTTAACATGTCAACGTGAATATTCACATTGTCAACGGCTCGGACCCCGGGCCGCCCATGGGTCGCGGGCGGGTTTCGCGCCACCACGGGACGCGGGCCAATTTTACACTCCTATTAATGTGAATGTTAACATGTCAATGTGAATATTCACATTGTCAACGGGCCGGGCCCGCCCCGGCTCGCAGACGGGTTTCGAGCCGCCCACGGGCCAATTTTACATTCCTACCAATGTGAATTTTAAAATATGAATGTTCACATCATAAAATTGCTAACCGTTCAAAAAATATTTATAAGGGTATCAAAATTAAATATAAGGGCATAAGTGTCCAAGAAAATAGTGTAAATCAAGAAAAAGGACTTTATGGAATAAAAGTATACATACATGGGACTAAATGGGTTAAAAAATTCCTTTATGGATTTCTTGAGTTAAAACACTTCTAAATGGGATTTATCAATAATTTTTCCTTTTTTTTATGGTTAGATATGATGTTTGTGAGAGAAAAAATAAAATAATTATAGGATTTGATATGACATTTTGTTTAAATTTATTTTTTTTTAATTTTATAATCAATTTATCTTTTTGTGAAAAAAAAAAAATCTAAAACCCAACTTCCCAAACAGGACCATGTAGCAAAGCAACCCACATATTAGCGTTTGGAACGTACGAGTCGAGCGTGAGTGGCAGTCTGAGTCTGATTCCAAGTTCAAATCCGAGTCCAAGGCCTATCTATCTACACAATATAAAAGTGACTGAATTAGAATGAACCACCAATCAACTACATCAACACTCAACTAGTGGGCCGTCCAACACTGTTAACTACCATTCAACTTACCCTTTACATCCCCCTATAACGTGTCTCACCTATCTCTCCATCTTCCTTCAACACCAACCACCTCTCTCTCTCTCTCTCTCTCTCTTCAATGGAGGCCTCATGGGAAGCCAGCGTCACCGATTCAATTAACACCATATACCTCCTTTTCTCCGCCTACCTAGTCTTCGTAATGCAGGTCGGCTTCGCCATGCTCTGTGCCGGCTCTGTCCGAGCCAAGAACGCCATGAACATAATGCTCACCAACGTTGTCGACGCCGTTGTCGGCAGCATCTCCTACTACCTCTTCGGCTTCGCTTTCGCTTTCGGCGACGGCTCCAGTTCCAACCCATTCATTGGCACTGAATTTTTTGCTCTCAAAGACATCCCCAGTAGTTCATATGACTACAGTTACTTTCTCTACCAATGGGCTTTCGCTATCGCTGTCTCTGGCATCACTAGCGGCTCGATAGCCGAGCGAACCCAGTTCAGCGCCTACCTCGTTTTCTCATTTTTTTTAACGGGGTTCGTTTACCCGGTGGTGGTTCACTGGGTTTGGTCATCGAGTGGCTGGCTTAGTCCGAGCTCAACTAGTTTGATTTTTAGTTCGGGTGCAATTGACTTTGCTGGGAGTGGAGTGGTGCATTTAGTGGGTGGAATTGCTGGGCTTTGGGGCTCATTGATAGAAGGCCCAAGGGTGGGCCGGTTCGATGCCTTTGGCAAGCCCATGCCGATGCGAGGCCACAATGCAACTCTTGTGGTGCTAGGGACCTTCTTGTTGTGGTTTGGGTGGTTCGGGTTCAACCCAGGTTCGTTCGACAAAATTCTTGTTGCGTACCCTGACACATCCAATCAAGGAAACTGGACCGGAGTTGGCCGAACAGCGGTCACGACCGCACTTGCCGGTTCGACAGCCGGACTCGTAACACTATTCGGCCGACGGTTACTAGTGGGCCACTGGGATGCATTAGATGTGTGCAATGGGCTTCTTGGCGGGTTTGTCGCGATCACATCTGGCTGCGCGGTGGTGGAACCATGGGCTGCCATTGTATGCGGGTTTTTTTCGGCGTGGGTATTGATTGGGCTGAATGTCCTGGCCCTGAAACTGAAATTCGATGACCCGTTAGAGGCAACCCAATTACATGGTGGGTGTGGGGCTTGGGGTCTTATTTTTACAGGCCTGTTTGCAAAAGAGGAATTCATTGTTCAGGCCTATAATTCGGGTGAGACTGGAGTGGTTCGACCCTATGGGCTTTTATTGGGTGGGGGATGGGGCCTACTAGGAGCCCAAGTGATTGAGGTATTGGTTATTGTGGGCTGGGTTAGTATAACAATGGGCCCACTTTTCTATGCACTACACAGGCTCGAGATTTTGAGGATATCTGTTGATGAGGAAGTTGCAGGGCTTGACATCTCTAGCCATGGAGGTTATGCCTATACTGCTCATCCAGAGGACACCCCACGCTATTATGCTGATTACATGAGGCTGCAAAACCAATGATGATTCAAAACCCCACCCCCCCCCCCCCCCCCCCCTCATTTTTTATTATTTTCATTATTGTCATTTTGTGAAGTTCAAAATTCTTGAATTTGATTTTATTTTTATTTTTATTTTTATTTTTTTGAGAAAGTAAGTTGTAACTCTAAGGTGTGCAATAAAATTTCATTGATAATTTTTTTAATATTGTCATTATTACCGCCTCAAAGCATCTTTTTTATTCATTAGATAGGAGATGAAAAATAACTCACTTCCTATATTTTTTAATTTTTGATTTATAAAAATACTATGTAAATAATATCATATAAATACTCAATAATCAAGATTATCTAACAATTTTGCTTGCTGAATAACTCAGTTGATCAAAACCTTACATCTATTAGAAGATCAAGTCAACGATTCAAAACTTGTGGCAAATCCAAGCTAGGGATTAGATGTTACCCACCAAAAAAAAAAAAAAAAATACTAGATACTTTTGTTCATGATTTTAACATATACTGAGTCATAGTATTTCATCAAAGACTGAACTATCATCTTGAAAGCAACAGATACCATCTTATCCAAAATTGGACTTGCCGCATCATCTTGAAAGGAATATATATACATCTTATTACTACAGATTTAGGATTATATTGGGAAGTTAATTAAAAGCTATTTTGTTGACTTTTTAAACATATTTTTAAAAATATATATAAAAAAAATAATGAGGTGATACAAGTTAAAATAAATTAAAAGCCTAAAAGTCACTTTTACCCTTCAATAGATCAAACATATACAACAACTCATCTTCATGTGATAGGTCAAACATATACAACTCATCTTGATGTGATGAGTTCATGCATCCCCCTTTCTTTCTTTCTTTTTTTGAAAAAAAAATTAAATACATGCCAAATAAAATACTAATTGTGAAAAATGATAATTATATCCAACCGTGTATCATTTATTTCATTAAATTTGAGTAAAAATTTTATATGGTATTCAGCACTCCAACGAAGCAGAGTTTTGACTGTCATCAACTCATAAGTCAACTGGGAGGATGATCGGCTGGTTTATCGACAACAGCAATCTATCACTTCCTAGTAAGGGTGGGCAGCAGATATACCGATCCGCCAAAACCGACCGAACCGAACCAATCTGCCGCATTTTAGACGGATGCGTGATGACGAGCGGACGGTTGCGAATTGATTTTTTTCAATCCGCCAATTTGGCGGACGGATGACGGATTTGAGATTCCTTTGGCCGCAACCAAACCGCCAAACCGGGAGCACCTCTAGTAGTTTATAAGACTTTGTGTTTTCAATTTGTTTAAATATTCAGTTTGTGTTTTCAATTAAAAAAGAGTTTAAATATTCTATTGAAAAAAAAATTTCAACTTGAACATCTTTTTTTAATAGAAAAAAAATAAACGTAGTATTTATCTATATTTTTTGGTTTTTAAATCTATCTCTAAAAATAATAAATAGAAAATATAATATATATGCTGGTCGGTTTTTGTTTTCAAAAACGGATATAGATGTAATAATACAGAGGCATACAATCTCTACTACTGCTCTGTTTATGGTTTTGGTGGTTTGAATTGTTTTTATATTTTAAGAACCATAGATTGTAATACTTTACGTGGACGAGACATGTTGTGATTGTGATATTCTAAAATTTCAAACTTTCTTACCTTTGATGAGGCATGCAGTGATTGTAATATTTTTTTACGTCATTGACTGTAATATTTTTATTTTTTTTATTTTTTTAGGAAGTGCACAAGTTAAATTATGTTGAAAATTTATAAAATTTTAAACCGCCAAACCGATTCGCATCCATCCGCCAAACCGCCAATCCGCTCAATCCACATCCGCCGGATTGGCGGACGGATGCGGATTGATTTTTTCCAATTCGCTAATCTGGCGGACGGATGGCGAATTGGAGGTTCCGTGGCCACAACTGACCCGCACCCACCCCTACTTCCTAGAATATGCTTTGCTATGGAAAGTTTTCAAATAACTGGATAACCAAGGGGACAACCAGTCGGACATCTGGCTAGTCGTCCAGTTTTGCAAAACCAATGGTACCAAACAGTGAAATGCTAAACGCTCCCAAATGTCTTATATTTGGTGAAATATTTTTGATATTCTCGATTTGATACCATTTTGATTTTTGATATTCTCAATTTGATATTGTTTTGATGAAACTATTAGAGTTGAAAAAAAAACACATTTTTCATCAAATTCAAATTTGATGATGAATTTGATACACGATTGGAGATAGTTTTAGACTATATTTGGGAAGTAAGTTTTGGGGCTTTTTTGGCTAAAATAACCACAAAAAATAAAATAAAATTTTTAACCCAGTAAGACAACATCATATTCAATCCATAATCATTATATTCTTTATCTCACAAAAAAGTCAAAAAAGTCAAAAAAAAATCAAAAACCCTTCCCAAACCAGACTTTTTAGCCTCAGACAAAAATAACTAAAAAAATCAAGAAGTCAAAAAGTCAATTTACTTCCCAAATGAAGCCTTATTGATTGTATTTTACTATTTTTATTTTCTCACTCATGTGCATCAATGCAAATTGCATTCAAGTTTTAAAATTCTGATAAAATATTTTAGTAATATATAATAGTCCTCGTGTCCTTGAACTCAACAAAATGCAAAGGAAAAATATTACGTTAATAGGAAGACAATTAAAATCTGATTTTTTGACTTTTTAATTTTTTTTTTACTGTTTCATATATATGACCCAATATGAATTAAAAGGTTGACTTTTAACTTTGTTTTTATTTTTTTAGTGGATAGCCAAAACACCCCCAAGTGTAATATTTAAAGCTGCGACAAATGGTGAGCTCCTACATCGTAGTATTAGAACTATGGTACACATTTGAGTCAAATAAGGCTGCACGAATAAAGAGGAGCAAGAAGTAAAACCTGAAACATATTTATATTGATAAGAACGATCCAGAGATCAACGGAATATTGAATCCCACCTATACAAAAGCTAGCAGGGATTTACAGTTGTTAACTGTTTATATACAAAGCGGGTTTCCATCAGCAGGATGATTACAGAGCAATAATCCCTCACCTCAGATGAGAATCATAGGGAACAAACACGGTATCTGGGATAACAAGAGGCAACTTTTCTATGTACATAAATAGCCTTTGTAAGTTCTCTCTCAAGATTATCGATAAATCAATAGTTTCACTGTTGTTGGTACAAATCCAAAGGTTACCTGAGTTCACCCGTTTAAGGCTGTCCCGGCAAAAGGGGCATGATTGAGATCGTCCACGCCTGAGGCAAGCAACAAAAAACACAGAAGGTCCAAAGTAAATATTTACAAAAGGAAATGCAAGAACTGTTCCTGCAGAATAGCAGAAGGAAAATTCTAAACATACATAAAATTCGTACAAAAAATCGACAAAAATAATGTGGCAATGCCATTATTATAAATAAATCTGTCTTTAATGGTATTTGTTTTGAAGTAAAAGATCCATAATGAACCACATTATTATATATGGATTTTGTTTGTATAACACTACTCATAGCAGAAAAATATCAACAACCATTATGCCACGTGTATGGTTTGACAGTATCAGAATATGATTCCCCATCTTGTACTATGACGGGATAACCAAACGTGTAACAGTCAAATACACTTGGGGTCCTAGTTACCATGGAATAGTGAAAGACACTTCTCTTTACACATTTTCTTTTAGAATTGCTTTCCATACATCAAACTCAATCAAAGAAAGATTATAAGTGGGCGCCAAAATCAGGGTACCAATTAGTTTGTCCAACTCAATCAATGTGCCACCAATATACAGCAATAAGTGGTCACAAATGATTTAAATATAAAAAAAACTTCTCATGGTCAATGAGCTAAGAGGTAATGGCAGGGGTGGGCAGAGTTTTTAAGAGTTCTGTTCCTAGAGTTACAGAAAATTGAAAACAGGACTGAAATTTCGTTTCATTTGTTGTTCACGGAATCTCTTTTTCGAAAATGGAGTTAAAAATAAGTAATTTTCAGCATACACTGGAATGTTTAGTTTCAGTTCTTTATTTTTTGTTTGTGGCTAGGGATACAACCTTGACAGTTATTAAAAAACATGCTTCAGAAAACTGATTTCTGAGAAGAGTGTTAAAAAAGTCCAATACCTTTTGTTTTCCTATCCTAATAAAATGCTAGAGAAGTTTCAAATGAACAAAATAGGGAACTTACCAATCCCGATAGCACTTCATGCACAATGAATGGCTGCAATTAGGCAACACGACCTTGCTATTCATTTCCATGCAGATCCCACACTCCTCTTCTCTCTCAATATCGGCTTCAGTGAGTTTTCCCTTGTCTAAATCATCCTTTCTAGAGTACCTGAGTGAGCATATCTCTTTCTGTTTTCTATCTTCCAAATCAGTTATCCCACTTTGAAGTTGCAATAAAGAAGGAAATATAACAGCTGTTCATAGAGAGATGAACATGTAAGCACATACTAATGTAATATTGAGTATACCTATTTTCTGAATAAAATCACATTTTCGATGATAGTGGTGCTAAATCTATTATTTCAAAACAGCAATCAAAAAAGAAAGGGAGAAGTAAACCAAAAAAATACAATGGTACGTCTTTGATATTGTAAAGAAAAATTCACTTTCTCATATCTTACCATAAAATTCTCTGATGCTAGCTTTTCTTTCTTGAACAGACATAGTGGTTTTTCCATCTGCATACGTCTGCATCAATCCACCATTGTGCCACACCCCAACAAAAAATAAGTAATATTGGAATTACTTCATTGTTGAAGAGGACAGAGTTCTTAAGTAATTACAGAAAGAACAATAAGGACAGTTAAGAAAGGAAAGGTAGGTGCTTCAACAGCCAAGCAAACAAATGTCTGGACAAAGACTAGCAATACAGCTAAGTGTATAATGTAAAGGAATTTACCATATAAATAAGAACTCGGAGCAACCCAAGGGCACCAGCAAGGTGACAATCAGCCCACTGAACAAAAAATAGAAATAAGTTCGCAACTGGACTATAAGACAGTCTAATTTGAAGGCATGCTCCATCTTTCTCCCTCGGATAACCTAAAGCCCTGGAGTAACAAAACAAAGAAAAAGAAATAAGAAATAAAAAGAAGGAGAACACAGGATAAACAATATTCAGAAAAGTTCATATCATTAGAATAATATATACTCTCTTTATTGTGCATTTCTTTTAGTTATTCTGGTTTGTTCCTTGTAGAAAACATGCTAATGCTGTGTTTGGTTGGGACATTTGGGAAGAAATTTAGAAAAGGAAAGGAAAAAAGTGTATGAAATTAGGTGAAATATAGGTATATTTTATTCATATTTCACCTAACTTTTTCCTTTATCTTTCCAAATTCCCCAACCAAATAGAGCGTAAAAGGGTTAACTGATATGACAACAAGTACAAGTTCATATCATTAGAATAGCAAAATGATTGACATTACTAAAAAAGACCCAAAAGGTTATAAAAAAGAAGCAATGAAGGTAGTAAGGAATTTGTAGAGTGCATTTAAAAAATATGTATATATAATGTTCTGTTATGTGGGTATTGCAGTTCTTCTGCTTGAAAAAATCAACATTCATTTACTTCACAATTGGCTAGTGCAAATTTACATAGTAGGAACAGGCAGTCATCAACAGTGTAGAAACAATTTGTAAACCGTAATGCGGCTACACATTTTATACACAGGCACTAATTCTAGGTCTAATTACCAACCCTTTTGAAGACACAAAATCCTGAAATAATCTGCTAAAAAACAACTAGGGTTCAACCATCTCTCAAAACATGATAAAAACTTATCTTGTTGATAAAAAAAAGTTCATGCACCACTCAATATCAGTCAAACTAGAGTTTGACATTATTTCCAGAGCACGTAATTCACATGGCCAGTGAAAAAAGTTTAAATTATTTTGCTACTTAAAATGTACTTTGGTAAGCACCTTGATGTGCAACAATTGTTAAAAAATGTAACATTATTTATAAAGGCACTTATTCATAAATCCCTCATCACCTAATTATGTTCCACCTAATCCAAATTATTTTCTTGTGGTCCAATAACATAAGTTCTAGACATAGTTACCAAAATACATCTAATAATATTCACATTGTGATGTGAACATTCACACAGACTCTGAATATTATGATTTGAAAATTGGTACTTGAAAAAGAATTTCCTAATAAATCTCCCTACTTATAATGATTTGAAAATTTCTCTTTAAAGTAGCTTGTTTTAAAAAATGATTTTGGAAGTATATAAACTAAATTTGTGGAATTCAATGCACTATAATACTGATCAAACAAGCTAAACAGACAAATTACCATGCCAAACAGATCGTTTTAAACACAATCATGACATTCAAAATTCAAAGCAAAATCAATCAATTAATCAGAGACAAAGAGAGAGATATACAGAGTGTTGGCGTGCTGAATATCTGCTTCGAGAGCTTTAAGAGAATCCTTGAATGACTTTCTCATTGCCTTGATTTTCTCGGAAAATAATTCCCATCCAACAACAAGCAAAAGAAAAAATGAACAAAAACACAAACACTAGAAGATCACCGTCGTCGTGAAAACAGAGCTTTTCTCCGCCTAGGTTTCCTCTCACAATGACCGAGCCGCTCTCTCAGACTTCTTATACAAAGGTTAGTACTCCGCTCCGCTCCACTTCCATTATTATTATTATTATATTATTAGTGTTTATCCGAAAGCTTTTTAAATTTTCATTTTTTTTTCAATGTCTGATTAAATCCTCTGCGGCCGAGCTTATTTTACTTTGTGTGCGCTCCTTGAAAAGGGGACACGTGGGCAGAATGCCAGCCCCGATGTCGATAATTCAACCACAATAGGTTATTGTGGGGGTACCATAGAGGATGAAAGCCCCCACAAAAATCAGATGGCGCCGCACCGTGGTTTTGAGAATTGGCCGCCATGTCATAGTTCTGCCAAACTTCTTTATGTTATCCTATTTTTCTTGTTGTGACAAGCGGCAAGACTAAGGATTTGTTTGAATATTTTATGAAATAGGTATTTTAAAATGGATTTTTCTAAGGAGAAATAATAGTTGAATTCTAAAGTTTATAAATTTTAATTTTTAAAATCATAATTTTTTTTTCATGCGTAGGTAATTATCTTTAGAAGATACATCTAATTTGTAATTTATTTTTTTTAATTCAATAGTGTTATAAATAGAAATTCTAGAAATAACAAAGAATAGGCTCGGCTGGTCTCCAGTCCCAAATCGAACTAGAAAAGTATTGTTGGGCCTATTAGGTTCACTTTTAGATCTCATTTTGATAATTCAAACGATTCATATTTTTGAATTTATCGAGTATATTATCCCTGCAAAAAATTAAGTTGATCGGAAACAACAACAACGTGTTCGGGTCAATTTTGTATTAAAAAAAAAAATGAATGAGAAGAAAATAAACAATTCATATAAAATTGATTTGAATACATAATTTTTATTATCTGATTGATTTGATATTCTGCAAGCATAATATAATAGACAAATTTTAAAATATGAACTGTTCGAATTATAAAAACGGACCCCAAATACAAGTCCACTAAGTCGAATTAAATGGTCCAATTCAATTTGGACTGCAGACTGTCCAAGTTCAAAAAAACAAAACAAACAAGCACTTAAGAATTACGTGGTTCATAGGCGAAAAGTGACAAAAAAATTCACTAATTATGAATTAGTTCTCTCACGTCAGTCATAGATTCCCAATTAAACCAACCAAAAATAAATAAATAAATGATGAAGCGGTTACTTCAACTGGGGGATGGGTCAGACCGATCCACGCTTCCAACTGGTCTGCTGGTCTCGACTTTCGCAAAGCGTGCTTACAAAACAGTCCAAGGAAGAAGATAGTTCCCGGGTGGACACTTCGACAATCAAATTAGATGAGAGAGAGAATGTAACTAGGGATAGAAAAACTTAACCTCGACATATCTCCAAGACTTTCTTATACTCGTTGCTCATCATTTCTTTGTCCATTCCAAGCTATCCTGTTGATCGAAAGTCTATAGTTTAGTTAACATCATTCATGGTGAGTCTATATCCTCCGCCGTGGAGGGATTGCTGCATTTAATGCTATGAGGGTCGTATTAATGGCTGATGTGTGGGTGCAATAATTTTGCAGAATTTCTATCTATTTTCGTGGCTGATTTTCTGCCTGACAAGTGTTTAAATGCTATAGGTCCTGGTTCGATATTGGTTTCTCAAGGATACTGGGCTTTGGTATCTGGGCCTTGGGTTGGGGGCTGGGCCCTCTTGAGGCCCATCAGTATCAGTAGTCCCCATTCCCAAGTGTAGCTTTAGTACAACGAAGGGAATAAGAAAGGGATTGGCTGTACGGGGAGGAGGCAGGGGTGGGAGGTGGTGGAGTGGTGAGAGAGAATCGAGCGACCATGAAGATGGCCGAACGCGAAAGTGGCCAAGCGTAGATGTGGCCGATCGTAAAAGAGGACCGTCTGACTGACCGAGCATGAAGGATGACCGTCGGGCTAGACGAGCATAGAGGGAACCGATCGTGGAAAATGACCGTCAAGGTGGCCGAGTGTGGTGATAGTCGATTGTAAAAGATGATTGTCGGGCTGACCAAGCGTGGCGGTGGCCGATCGTGGAAGATAACGGTCAGGCTGACCAAGCATGGCGGTGGCTGATTGGGAAAAATGATGGTCAGGCTGATCGAGTGTGGTGGTGGCCGATCATGAAAGATGAAGGTTAGGCTAACCAGTCGTAGCGGTGGCCGATCGTAAAAGAGGACGGTCGGGCTAACTGGTCGTAGCGGTGGGCGATCATGAAAGAGGACGGTTAGGCTAACCGGTTGTGGCAGTGACCGATCGTGAAAGATTACTGGCGGGCTGACCAGTCGTGGCAGTGGCCATAAATGCAATGATGGTGCACGGGCTTGAGGGGTAGATAGGTACGTGGCAATATGAAGTGGAATAGACAGAGAAGAGGAAAGAGGAGGGATGGGGTGATGGACGAATCGTGACCGTACACGTGGGGTAATCGAGGCCAGTGGTGAGGGAGATGATGTGTTAGTAGGAAGCGAAGGGTTAGTATAGGGGGTGACGTGGGAAAGGCGGGGGTTTTAACTTGGTGAAATTTTCAAACTGGCAAATTTAATCGCGATCTTTGGAAAATAGGCAAACCCTGGGCCTTTGGAGTTGTACGCTTTACCTACCTAATTGCGAAAATTCATCACATTCCAAACTTTAGTTCCTACGTCGCAGTGGGCTCTCTCCTCTTTCAAATCGCAGATTTCCTAGCTCCCGCGATCGAAGCGATATTAAAAAACGTGACAGAAATGGCCCAAGACAAAGCACCATCCATGGGATTAAAGGCATTAGGAGAGGATGACGCAGTAGAGTTGGCGGAGCAGTATGAGGCAGAAAGGTTGATGGGGAGAGGGTGGAACGGCCGATGCGACCCTTACCAGTGATGATAATTTCAGTGGTCCAGCCCATTAGCCAAGCGGCGTCCGACCATTGGCAAACGAAGGCGGACAAATCCGTGTTAACGGTAGAAAATCTAGAGGAGATTCGGAGCAGATATCAAATTCCAATGGAGGTGGAGTTAAGAGTGCCAACGGCAATAGAGAGGGTGTCGGACGCACGACTGATGGAGTTCACGCTGTACGAAGAGGCGTTGCATGGAGGCCTAAGGCTGCCCCTTCCACAGTTAGTGGTCGACGTGCTAAACTGCCTGGAGCTAGCCCCAAGGCAATTAATGGCGAATACGTGGAAGATAATATTTGCCTGTGCGATCGCGTGGCCACGGGGTGACTGGGGGGGAGGCGATGACGGTGGATGAATTTTTTTCATGCTACAAAGCTTCAGGGCAGCAGGAGACCTAAGTGGCGCTACAGGCGGTGGCAGAGAGAGGACTGGTGGCAGGGTTGCCTTCATCAATAAAGGGTTGAAGGCCGAGATGGTTTTACGCGTCAGTGAATAGCGAGTAGGGGGTGCACACGAGCTGGAAGGTTCCCACCAAGTAGTTGGAGCCGAAGTTGGCGGTAACGGCGGAGAGGAGGGTGAAGCAGGTGAAGGAGTGGAGGGAAAATGAGGGACTGAAGTGGGACCACCTTGTCCAACCTTCGGCCCTATTTGCCCTGAATCTAGGGCCTGAGCCAACCGAATGAGACCCAGCTCTAGAAGAGGTGGAGACAAAGAGGAAGGTGTAAGAGGCGGAAGACAAGCGTGCTTTCGTGATGGTCAAAAAATACAAGGAGTAGCAATTAGGTCCAGCGCCTAAGTTAGTCGCGAAGAGATCTGTCCGACCACGACCGAAGCCCTTTGGCAAGAAGGACTTAACCGATTTCGTGCCCTTTGCAAACGCCGATGGACCTGTTGAAAGAGAGAAGTGAAAAATAGGTGGAGCTAGTATTGAAGAAAAATAAGAGGAAAGTGACCGCAAAGGGCGGGGAAGAAGGGCCCTTGGTGAAGAAATGAAGGAGGGAGAGGCGGAGATACCCCCAAAAGCAGGGGAAGAAGAGACTAGGGTTGGTGGGGATGGGGAGGGAGGTTTGGCCGAGCTCCCGATTGGCCAAGTAAGGAGCAAAGTGGATGAGCAAAAAGGGTTACCAGAAGGCGATCGGTCAATAGATCTGCCCCCCAAAGACGTGCCCTTCAGAGAAGTACCCCCAAGTTAGGAGTTGGGGAGAGGATGAGTGAGCGAAGCAAACAGGAGCGTCGCGTTAAAGATCGCCATCATCATGTTCGTGTGGTGGTCCGCTGCTTAGGAGGTGATGGGGGCGAGGCAAGGCTAGCAGCAGACCGTCTGTTGGGCGTTGTGAAGGACGCGGCCATGAGGAGTGTGGCGCAATTTACAGAGGTCGACCTTATGAAAGGATTCTACTCAGCGCAGATAGAAGCAGCAACCCTGGCGACTGCCCTTCTAGGCAAGGTAGTGGGGGCAAAAGTGGAAACGAAGCCGCTGAAAGCCCAGTTGGAAGAGGTACGAGCGCAAGTGCAAAACTTAAGGGAGGAGATGGCTGGTTGGAGAAAGGCGGCGTGGAGTGCCTGTGCAAAGGGTCTGGCCTACGCTTAGAGGGCAAAAAAGATGGAGGTGTTGGCGGTGGTGTAGAGTTACTTGACTGAGCGCGCCAGGATAAGCCAAGCCAAGGTTACATCCGAGCTGTTAGTCGCCAAGTTTGAACTGAAAGTGGTGCACCACAGGGTGATATCACTAGAGTTTGAGTTAGCAAGCAAGTAGAAGAAGACTGATGAGGCCTAGCAAGCCTGTGCCCCTGCCAATGAGAGATTGGAAAAGGCCCTTGTGAATAATGAAGAGCTGCGCGACCTGGCCGTGAAAGATAAGGAGGAGGCGGATGCATGAGCCGCTGATTTGGAGAGGGCCTTGGAAGAAGAAAAGGCCAAGACAGCAGAGTTGGCCAGAATAATGGCATTGGCATCTGAGAAGGCTGCCTATCCAGATCTGTGTACTGCGGCAGTGGAACAATTTAAGTTATCCTCTGAGTTCCAAATGGCCGTGGACGCAGCTGTGGCGAGGAGCTTGGCCAGAGAGGGGGATAGGGGCGCTAGACCATCAAACGTGGCCGTTGTTGAGCTGGTGGAGGAACAAACCAAAGAAGAGATAATTCAACGATTTCAACAGTCAGATTATTATAAGCACGAGATAAGCATGTGTTGGGATAGTGGCTGGACAAGCTTTAAGTATAGGGCAGAGGAGCTCTTCCCACGCATGGATTTCAACAGTGTGAGGCCAGGAGAGGGGGACATTGCCCAAACCCCGTTGGATGAGGGCGTCGAGGAAGAAGATTTGGTATCCAACGAGGGCGAGGAAGGGGGAGGCGGGGCAGTTTGAAGATTAAGCTTAGGTTTAAGTGTTGTTTTGTAGTAGTTTTTTTTTTTTTTTAAAGTTGAGAGAGCTACTTGTAAAGAATGGTTGAAATTTGTAAAGAACTTAAGTTTAAATTGTAAGGATGGTTTGTGCAGTTTGTTTGGTGTTGGCTCTTGTAGTGTCTTACTTGGTATATAATAAATCTGTGCATGGAAAGATGTAAGATTTGGTAATGAAATTGTTTATAAAATAAGGAAAGGTTGTGGATATTGTGAAATTGCAACGATTTGTTTAAGGAGACCTATAAGTGAATTAAATGAAGCATGAGTAATAAAGTTAAGTTATAAAACTGTTGTATGTTTTGTCTTGGGATTGTGTTTAGTTTGGCTGAGGCTTTGCTTAACTTAGTCTGGCTGAGCTCTTCAGGCTCAGTCTAGCTGAGGCTTTTTCTTGACTCAGATAGTACAAATAATGGAGAGAGTAAAATGTGTTTGTCATTAATGCGCAGTGGTGCCATTGTCAGCGTATACATTGCATTGAAATGTCAAAAACGAACATGTCAATCTGCTAGTAAAAGGAACAAAACAATAGGAAAGAGCTACATGTTATTGGAAATACTACTTCAAGTGCTCAGTATTCTACGGGTGGGGAAGGAACTGACCTTTCATGTCTTGTAGACGGTAGGTGTCTAGTCGCAGCCTAGATTTGACAATGTAAGGTCTTTCCCACTTAGCCGCTAGCTTCCTTTTAGTCGGGTTTTTGGTGGGAAGGGTTGCTTCTCGTAAGACTAGATATCCGACTGCGAACTCCCTGGGTCGGACTCGGTGATTGTAGTGCCGCCTTACTTTCTATTGGTATGAGGCTAGTCGGACGGCGGCTGATTCTCGCAGCTCTTCAATAAGGTCCAGGTTGACCCTCTGAAAGTCTTCGTTCAGTTGTGGATCGGGTGGATGACCCTAGGCGTCGACAGGCCAACTTCCATGGGATGACTGCCTCGGCACTATATGTTAAGCGAAATAGGGTCTCCCCAATTGGAGTTCTGGCAGTCGTCCGATAGGCCCAGAGGACCTTTGGCAACTCCTCTGCCCAGAGGCCCTTGGCGGTCTCCAACTTGGTCTTGACAATTTTTAGCAGGGAGCGGTTGGTGACCTCCACTTGACCATTAGCTTAAGGATGGCCTGAGGAAGAAAAACAGATCTTGATGTTGAATTCATCACAGAATTCTTTGAATTTGGCATTGTCAAATTGTTTGCCGTTGTCAGAGACGATGGCTTGAGGAGTTCTGAAGCGGTATACAATGGACTGCCAAATGAACCTGGTAGTATTTCGCTCAGCAATTTTGGCAAGGGGATTTGTTTCTACCCACTTAGTGAAGTAGTTAATAGCGACCACGGCGAAACTTTACTTGGCCGCGGCAGGTTGATAAGGGGCCTATAAGGTCAATGCTCCACTTGGCGAAGGGGTAAGGGCTGCTGAGTGTGATCAGCTCTATTGGAGGGGCATGAGGGATGTTGGTGAAATGCTGGCATTTGTCATATTTGAGTACAAAGTCGATGGTGTCTCGATTAAGCGTGGGCCAAAAGTACCTTGTGCGAAGGATTCTATAAGCTAAAGACCGTCCCCCAGAGTGGTTACCGCAGACTCCTTCATGTATTTCTCTCATTACGTAGGTGGCTTGATCATTATTGAGGCATCTGAGGTATGGCCATGAGAATCCTCTTTTATACAAGATGTCTCCGATAATGACATAATTTGACGACCGAGCCCTGACCTTGGCGGCCTCCTGCTTGTCTGTGGGTAGTGTTCCCTGTTCTAAGAATATGATAATGTCTTGGGCCCACGGGATAGGTTCGTTTTGGAGTAGATGGATCATTTGCTGATTTAATGAAACTGCTAGATGGGTCAAGTACTCAACCCGGACGCCATGGCAGAGGTCTGATTGATTTGCTGAGGCTAACTGTGCCATTTCATCTACTTAGGAGTTCTTTGACTTGGAGACATGTCTGATATGAAAGCTATTAAAGAGGCGGGTCAGAAGAAAAGCAATGTCTTTGTATGATCGCATAACTTCCTCCTTTGCATTAAACTCGCCTGTTATTTGTCCGACTACCAACCGAGAGTCACTAAATATTCGGAGATAGTCGACTCCGATGTCTCTAGCCAGTTGGAGACCCGCTATGAGAGCTTCATATTCGGCCTAGTTGTTACTTGCTGCAAATAGGAATCGGAGGGCGCACTTAAAGTATTCTCCTTCTGGGGTGGTGAGGATTAAACCGGCTCCGCTATCCTCTTTGCAGGATGAACTGTCAACACTAAGAGTCCAAGAGTGGGGATCTTCCACCTTAGTGGTGACGTGTGCTGGTGGAAGGGGTGCATACGAGGTAAGATTGGTGAACTCCATGATAAAATCTGCGATAACCTGGCTTTTGATGGCTATTTGGGGTCGGTAAGAGATGTTGTACTGGCTTAGTTCAATGGACCATTGTATGAGCCTGCCTGATGATTCTGGTTGCTGTATGACCTTTTTCAAAGGCTGGTCAATGAGGATCACTATAGAGTAAGCCTGAAAATAGGATCGGAGGCGTCTAGAGGCGATGACCAGGGCTAAAGCCATTTTTTCTAACAGAGGGTAGTTATGTTCGGCTCCCCTGAATGCACGGCTGATGTAGTAAACTGGGCGCTGTACTGAGTCGTCTTTCCTGACGACGGCAGCACTGACTGCAGTGTTGAACACAGCTAAGTAGAGGAAGAAGGTCTGTCCTGGTAATGCTTGGGATAAAAGAGGGGGTTGGCCATGCACTGTTTCAGTTGTTGGAAAGCCTCCTCAGACTCGGTGTTCCATTCAAAAGCTTGCCGGAGGACTTTGAAGAATGGAAAACATTCGTCAGTCGTTTGGGAAATGAAACAGTTGAGGGCGGCAACTCTGTCTGTAAGCCTTTGAACCTCCTTGATCGTTCTAGGAGACCGCATTTCTATCAAGGTCTTGATCTTTTCTGGGTTGGCCTCAATGCCTCTTTGGCTGACCATGAATCCTAAAAACTTACCAAACCCAACACCGAAGGCGCACTTCTCCGGATTCAGCTTCATTTGATACTTGCGCAAGGTCTAGAAAGTCTCTCGCAGATCTGCCAAGTGATCGGAAGAGAGTTTGCTTTTGATGAGCATGTCATTGACGTAGACTTCCATGTTTCGACCTATTTGGTGTTTGAAAACGGCATTAACCAACTGTTGGTAAGTGGCTCATGCATTATTCAAACCGAATGGCATGACACGGTAATGATAAGTCCCTCTGTCAATGATGAAAGATGTGTGCTCCTGGTCAGCTGTGTGCATTGAGATCAGGTTATAGTTGGAGAAAACATCCATGAAGCTAAGCATCTGATGTTTCGCCATTGTATCGACTAATAGATCTATCCTAGGAAGGGGATAACTATCTTTGGGGCAGGCTCGATTGAGGTCAGAGTAGTCGACGCAGAGTCGCCATTTGCCATTGTTTTTGCGGACCAAAACCACGTTAGACAACCATCTGGGGTAGTCCACATTTCTGATGAACTGTGCCTCCAACAACTTGTCTATCTCAATGGCGATGAGGCTGTTGCGTTCTAGATGGAAAATGCGTTGTTTTTGGCAGAACGGACGGAATTTGGGTTCAATATTGAGACGATAAGGAATAAAAAAAGGATCAATACCTGGCATGTCTGAATGGGTCTAGGCGAAGACATCGTTGTGCTCGGCTAAGTGAGCCGAGAGGTTGGCCTTGGCCTGAGAGGACAGCTAGCTACCAATCTTAGTCGCTTTTGTTGAATCGGTAAAATGGATAGGCACTTCAACAAGTTTCTCTACTGGTTCCCTTCTAACTAACTCTTCCTCGTCTCTAACATCAAGGCCTTCAATGATTATAGCCTTCCTCATCTTGACTTCCTTCAACGAGGCGACATAGCACTCTCTGGCTACTGTTTGTTCACCCCTTACTATACCAACCCCTTGATCAGTGGGAAACTTCATGGCCAAATAGTACGTGGATGTTACGGCTTGGAGGGCATTAAGGGTGGTGCGTCGTAATATGATGTTGTAAGCAGAAAGGGCAATCGACAACGAGAAAAATGAGTAGTTTGGTAGATTACCCAGGATATTCTTCGATGGTGATAGGAAGGTCGATGGAGCCTATGGATGTCACCCGATCGCCAGTGAAACCGACTAGTGGGGTTTGTAGGGGTGACAACTTCTCTTTCCCGACCTTGAGTTGGCGATAAGCTTTGAGGAAGATGATGTCTGAAGAGTTACCGTTGTCAACAAGAACTCTCTTGACTTTGTAGTTTGATAAGAAAGTAGAGATGACCAGGGGGTCGTCGTGTGGATAGTGAACACCAGTGCAATCTGCTGCTGTAAAGGCGACCGGATCAAACCATTGCCTGGGTTACTTGTAGGGTTGCCACTTCCATATCAGAGCCTTGTCTAATTTTTTGGAGCTCAGCTCGTTGTGCTGACCGTGACGGTCCGCCGCATACGAGTTCGTCGGCAATGACCCTTATTTCACGTAGCGGGGAGGTAGGATCACCTTGTGCTCGAGGTTGGTGTTGAAGCCGGTTATCATTCCATTCAGGTTGTGCAGGTTTCCGGGGGGTGTATGTCGGTGGTTATGCCTTGAGGGGTCAATCCTAGGCCTTTGTTGGGGACAGGCTGTTGTGAATCGACTAAGACGTCCCTGGCGGATCAGATCCTTGACTTGGTCTTTAAGGTTGACACATTCTTCAGTGTTATGGTTGTGGTCTTGATGGAAATGGCAGTACTTGGATTGATCCCGTCGGTTAGAAGGAGAACTTGAGGTTTGAGGCCATTTCAAGTTATAGTCTCATTGAATTTGGTTCAGAACTTGTTCTATAAGCGAATTGAGAGGGATGTACTATTCGAACTGACTAGGTGGGCGGGTTGGAGCCGGTAGGTCCGAGCATGTTAGTCGATCTAGATACGGTGGGGGTTGGTGTGTATATTGTGAGGACCGGGGCTCGGGCTCTTTTCTTTTGTCCTTAGAGGATGGGGTTTTGGATGTGAAGTCTTGGCGAGCTATCAGAGAGTCTTCGGCATTCATATATTTTTGGGCTTTGGCAAGAAGGGCAGCCATGGTGGTCGGGGGATTTTTGGAAAAGAAGAAGAGAAAGTCAGACGGGAGCAAGCCGGCCATGAAGGCTGTGAGAATGACCTTGTCATAGTTTTTCTCCACTTGTAAGGCTTCGATATTGAAGCGGGTGACATAGCTGCATAACGACTCCCCTTCCGTTTTGTCGAATGTTTAGTAGTTGGGTCACTGGATATCGTTGTCATTGAGCACCAATGAAATGGCTTAAGAAGGATTTGCTGAGCTAGCGGAATGAAGTGACCGAGTTTGGAAGAAGCTGACTGAACCAGAGGTGCGCCAACCCCTTCAACGTGACAAGGAAGGCGCGACACATGATTCCGTTTGGGAAGGCATGGAGGATCATGAGCGTCTAATATGCTTCTACATGGTCGACGGGATCGGTGGTACCATCAAAGGTGTCGATCGATGGCATTTTGAACTTAGGGGGGAGAGTTTTATCCCTGGTGGAAGCGATAAAAGGAGAGTTGACGGTAGATGAAGTGTTATGTTGTATATTCTACATGACCTCCTGCAGTTGTAGCTTCATGGCCTCAGTTCTTCATCCCATATGGGGGTATTATCCCCACAAACAGGAATCAGGGGTTGAAGACTGCTAGCCTCGCCTTCATGGGCGGCAGTGTGGAGTGGTAAGGAGTGGTTATGGAAAGGCGGCGGTATATCTTGGCGAAGTTGCGAGCCTGATGGAGGGGGGTGTAGACTGTCAAGGTTCGACGGTTGAGGCTGTGGTGCGAAGGGTGCATATATTCCTTGGGACACATGTGGTAGGAATTGGTGGTGATTATGGGCTTGTTCTTGGTTCGGGAGAACTATTGGTGGCGGTGGAAGGGGTTAGGCAAGTTGCGCTGGAGTAAGGCGTTGATCAGGGCTTGATTTTGTTTAGTCAGCTAGTTAATACTATTGGTGAGTTTTGCGAAATATGGAGGTGTGTTATTTGGGTTGGAGGATTTAACTTCAGGGTTACCAGTATTGTGTTATGAAATTATGGACCTGGTCGTGACCATCTACCATGACTTAGGAGATGGGTGATGACAAATTTCCCTCTGGTGATAATGAACACAACTGTCGACCAATGGTGCGGATTCTTACAAACAGTGCCAACTGATGAAGCGGTTACTTTAGTTGGGGGATGGGTCGGACCGATCCATGCTTCCAACTTGTTTGCTGGTCTCAACGTTTGCAAAGCGTACCTGCAAAATAATCCAAGGGAGGAGATAGTCCCCCAATGGACACTTCGATGATCAACTTAGATGAGAGAGAGAATGTAACTAGGGATCGAAAAACTTAACCTCGACATATCTCCAAGACTTTCTTATACCCGTTACTTATCATTTCCTTGTCCATTCCAAGCTGTCATATTGGTTGAAAGTCTATAGTCTAGTTAACATCGTTCATGGTGAGTTTGTATCCTTCGGCGCGGAGGGGTTGCTGCATTTAATGCTATGAGGGTCTTATTAATGGCTGATGTGTGGATGCAATAACTTTGCAGGATCTTTGTCTGTTTTCGTGGCTAATTTTGTGCCTGACAAGTGTTTAAATGCTATTGGTTCTGGTTCAATATTGGTTTTTCAAAGATACTAGGCTTTGGTATCTAGGCCTTGAGTTGGGGGTTGGGCCCTCTTGAGGCCCATCAGTACCAATAAAAATCAATTAGTGTGTTCATGAATCAATTTGATTCGGTTTAATATTAAATTTAAAACCAATCCAATTATGATTGATTTTAAAATTTTGAACCTAGAACCAAACAAATTATACATTAGAACCAATCCAACCTAACCCAATCTAATGTAACTTGAGTTGGTTCAGGTTAAAATCACGATTCCACTATATATAAATATAAATGAATCATTTAATAATAAATAATTAAAATAAACAAGTTGTTAATATTTAAACATAACACAAACAAAGATAAATATTGTTTAATGCAAGTCAATATAAATTAAATCCAACTCAAACTTAAACATAACCAATACTAATGAAATTAAATGAACTACGAAATCCAACTTAAGCTTATAGTACTTCATTCCTTGACCTAATAATTTTTGTATGTGAAAATTATTAAGTACAATCAAGTACATTGTAATAGTCTAATTAGGTGAAGATGTGTTAATATAAATAAAATTTTAAAATTCATATATAGATTCAGTTTTCGGATTGGTTTGGTTTAGACAAGGCCTAAACTAAGAACTAACTTAATCTTATCGGTTTGATATTTGAAGACCCAAAACTAAATCAATGCATTAAAAAACCAAACCAAACCAAACTAATTCAAAAAAATCGATTTGATTTGATTTTTCAATTCACTGATAATTTGAACACCTTAAGGTCAATCATATGTTACAGAAGTTGTTGAGGCCTAAAATTCTAGAATTTTGAAAAAAGGATCTGAATAAAACAAATTATGTCAAAATATATTTAAATGCAGATATTGAATTGAATTCAAAATAAACTCACAACAACAAATAGGGATTGAGGGATTTAAAATATGGAATTTGAGCTGGATGGATTTGGAAATTAAAAAAAAAAAAAAAAAAAAAAAACTATTTTAAAATGTCTAAATTTTCATAGAATTGACATGATGATAGCAACTTTATAATTTTATCATATTTATCTTTTAAAAAAATGATTATAAGAATGATTTTGAAACTAAACCAATCAATATTGTTGCAGTAGAGCAAATGTGGGGGAAGAAAAAAAGAGATTTAAAATGCAGCAATAAAGATTGTGGATTTAGTTTCTTATTAATTCTTTATGAAAAATATTATTAAAAAGAATTAAATTTTAATAGTAACAAACATCATGAGAAAATCTCATGGTTAATCAGGCTACAAATTAGAGCAATGCACAATTGATCACACTCTTCATGCCCAGCCAAAAAGGGGGCCAAAACTTACTAAATTTGTCATCATTTTGTAATCTCTAGACTGAGAAAATTATAAGTGAAATTTATTTCAACCACAGCCAACAAAGACAGTTGATAATTAATGAAATGAAAAACTTAGGACACAGGAGAAGAATTAATTTCCCTAATAAGAAATGGATTATCCTAAGGCCATGTTTGTTTGGGTGGACATGAACTTGGGATTGGACTAATAGTCCAATAAAATTATTAATCTGATATTTGGTTAAACAATTGAAGTATGGACTAACAATCCATCTGGATATGGTATCCCACATATGATGGACTATTCAATCCCACAGAAAGGGATAAGATATAAATTGAAAGACTAAATCAAAATCTGGACTATTAATCCTCCTTATAATCTTAACTCAATTCAAACATAAGATAGGATATATAATTCAAAGGATTCGTAATCCTAGGACTATTAGTCATAGGAATGCTAATCCAACCTAATCCAGTCCGCCCAAACAAACATGGCCTAAAAGTATAATTTTCTATCCCTCCAACTTATTTAGTGCACTTTTAAAATCTGATTAATGCCAATTAGTACTCATAAAAAAAATCATGTGGGTGTCTCATTGTTTTAGCACTCAGGTTCAATGAACTATCACCTTATCTCTAAATTAAATTTTTTTTTTTTTTAAAAAAAGGTCTTATAAAAATAAAAAATAAAAAGTTAAAAAACTCGACTTCAAATATCTTATATCACCCTAAACTAAGCATACTTTTTAAAGCAAATTATTGTCATAATGTCATATTATATAAGACAGTAGCCTCCTAAAAAACTATATTGAAGATCTGGTTGTTACATATTTAAAAAACTGAATTGGAATGTCAAGGGTCGGTGGTAGAGAGGGAAGAAGAAACATGGCCAAACAGTCAACCACATGAATTTGCATCCTCCAAAATGTTCATAACCTTGACCCCATTTTGGGATGGGCTTCTATGAAGTGGAGGTGCTGTTGGGCCTTGTGGAGTTTACTATAGATCCAATTTCGATAATCTAAATTGTTTATTTTGTTTGAGATGAAGTGAGGTCCCCAACATTGCCCCAAAAGCAGCCATAATTCAAGATACATAAGTCACATATAATACTCACCATGATGACTATAGTTGTACATAATTGTTTCCCTGAAGACACCTCATCCTCTTGGACCATGTGAGTGACAATATATCAAACACATCATCACAAAGGCTTCTTCTTAAGTGTGCAACCCACAAAAGGTGTAAGTGGGTTGCACACCATGTGCCACTCACACAAAAGGTGTAAGTGTAAGGTGTAGGTGTAAGTGTAAGTGGAAGGTATAAATGAAATGTATAAGTTGCACACCATGTGCCACTTACACAAAAGGTGTAAGTGCAAGGTAAAAAAGGTGTAAGTGTAAGGTGTAAGTGAACACAAAAAGGTGTAAGGTGTAAGTTGCACACTATAGCATTACCCCATCACAAAACCATTATTGTCGGTTCATAGTTCAAACGGTGTTTTGAGAAAATAGTTAAAAGTTGACATTTTATTTATTTATTTATTGTTTGCCTTTTGGACTTTTTTTGTGAGAAAAGAAGTGGATTAAAAGTTGAAAAGTGACTTTTAACCAATTTCTCAAAATAGGACTGGCAAGTTAGACTTGCATGTAATATTATCATGGTAAATATGCAGTTCAAGATTTATGAATTGATGAATGAGGATATTACTTTTTGATGGATATATACATTATTGATCACAGGTAGTAGTAATAGGACAATTATTATCATTTTTTTTTTGAGAAACCAAATATGGGAGCTTCACATCTAATTTGTACTGTTGATGTACTTTTAATTATAAGATTCTCCCTGTAATTTTAGAAGAACTCAATGATTTGAATCTTATCCTCAAATTATTGGACAATGGACCCCCACCAAACAGACTGGACTTTGGGTTTGGCAACAACAAATGTATATGTGCATAGGATATCAATTTGTGCTTCAACAAATATGGCAAAATAATCCTCATCAGTTCCCTAACCGGGAAGCTATTTGCTCTTAAATTGTTGGATTTTTCTTGTTTCTTATTTTTATCTTTTTTCATTAATTATTTATTCACGACCACCATAACCTTATTATCAAAGAATATAACAAAATACAGAGATTTTATACATCACAGTAGTGCTGTTAGTGACACAGGGAAGCAAGATATTACTTTTGAATCTAAACTTATAATAATGTGAACAAAAAATGAGATCGGTTTTCAACTCGAAACAAATACAAAGTTGGAAGTCGCAGAGTAGATATACCAATTGGACATAAGATGTCATGTACCATACAGATTATTTGCCCCTGCACAAACAGATTATGTTTGATGAGCAGAAGAGTTACACAGATCACTTTGGCCAAACACTTCTAGCAACCACATTCTATGGAGTGCCTTGGCACATATTAGCTGTAAACATAATACTCAAAACCAAAACCAAACCAAGCCTTAAATCCCATCAAATGGGATTGGCTACATGAATCATTCTTCTCCACTCGACCCTATCTAAAGCCATTTCATTAATCAAATTAAGGAGATTCAAATTTACAAAAATGATCTCTGTGCAAGTAGGAACCTATCAAATCTTGTGAGACAACATATCAAATTCTTGCAATGAAAGAAGACATGAAAATAGAAGGAGATCCAATTCCCATGTGTCCATGTAGTTGAAGTTTCAGATCACGAGAGAGACTATTAACAAGAAGTTCACATCCTGAAGTTTTGAACGTCCTCAAAAGGTATGCCTCTCGTGCTTAGTTGAGCTTGAATAATAAGATGATAAATGATTTTGATGCTATTAATCTGATTAGAATCAAACATGAAGTTAACATTTACCACAAACACTTCCCTCACAATTAACAACAGAATAGTAAATACTAACAATGAAAGGGATTGGAAATCGAGTTAATAAGCTCTGATGGCAAGGGATTGCGATGATAAAGAGGGTTATTAGTAATTTATTTCTTAATTTCCTTGAAAACATAAATAAAAATCTCATTTAAACTAGTGTAACAGCACAAAAAGATTGAAGGGAAACAGCATGCCAAAGTAGTTTTGTTTCTTCTAGAGAACCTCATGTCACATGGACTAATAGAATTTAGGTGTGCTTTGAACAGCTTCCAAAGCATCAAATAAGCTTTTCCTAATGACACCATGCAAAATTTTATCAACATATATTTTTATCAGGTAAAAATAACAAAATTATTAGTGGGAAACAATGGAATTTCTTGATGAATACTGACACCCACCTTACAAAATTATCCAGCTCTGACTCCATTACTCTTTCAAACAAACTCATCAAAAAATCAACCTCCAGTCTAGCTCCAATTTGGTTCTTTAGCATTTGTTTTAACTACGTGATTTTAAATTCTCAGACCCTTAAATTATTACTAGTGAAAAGAAAAAAAGAAGAAGAAGAAATTCCCAGAAAATTGAAAGAAAATAAAAGAAGAAAAAGAGAGTACCTTGGGTTGAATCCAATTATCACAAGAAAATGTGAATACAGTGAAAACCCTAATTCTCCATTTGCAGCATTGCTCAGCGAGGGTGTGCGAGAATGATTGATTAGGGTTTGGATTTGAGAGAGAATCTGAGTTGTGCAATGATTTTGCCGCCATAAACACTTACTTCGGACGAACAGTTGGACTTCCAGCGCCCATAATCCCTTCAAGATTGTGGGCCGGTCCTGGATGGGCTACTTGGTGAGCTGACTTCGGCCCAATTGGCATAATTTAAATTGGAGAAATTGGGTATACTAAATTTTAGACAAATTATACCTCAGTTCAATAATTTGTATATTATGTCAATTTAATTCTTGCAATAAATGATTGAATCCAATTTTATTTATATACATACATATATTTTGATATATATCATATTTTAATAAATGATTGAATACAAAAATGGTAAGATTTATCAGTCTATACTTTTGAATTAATCATATTTTATATATTATTCACACACTTCATTTTCAGTTGAGAATGGGTATTGAAATCCTCTTGGCAT
The DNA here is from genome assembly GCA_036172215.1 of Camellia granthamiana. Lineage (NCBI taxonomy): Eukaryota > Viridiplantae > Streptophyta > Magnoliopsida > Ericales > Theaceae > Camellia > Camellia granthamiana. The sequence goes on along the minus strand of CM069915.1, from coordinate 32,289,161 downwards.
TCTTCCACATATACATGTACTAGTGTATATCCGTGCCTGAAGGCACGGGATAAATAATGTTGAGATTAAAATATAATTATAATTTAAACGTATCATGTTAATTAATTAATTAATTTAATGCATCCTCAACATTTAATTAGTCATGGGGAACATGAATATATTAGAAACATTATAGGCTGCCACACATAAGCCAATCTTGTTTGAATAATTTTAGGTATCATTAAAATTTAGGAAAAATTACCCCCAAAAAAAAATTAGAATTTAATACTTGTAACAAAATAAACAATGTTTTTAATTTTATCAATTTAATATTAAAATTTTGATTTATTTTCAATCTAAACTATTTGCATGTTTTCAATCTAAACAATCTAAGATTCTTTCACATTTTACTAAATAATAAATAATAAATAAATACCATTAGTAGTCCAAGCGATTTGCCGGTGGAAAGAAGTAGCCATCAGTCTTTTGCGGAGTCTGGCTTTCACATATTTTTTTGCATTCCTATTGAAAAAAATAATAATATACCAACACAACTTGAATAGCATATAAAATAAATAAAGATGTGATAGTGGCCACCACTATCTCTTTCCTTACCCTGTTTCTTTTCAATTTCTTCACCATGTCTTCAATAGAGATGAAGAAATAGTTCATGAATTATGGGTGAAAATATAAATTGGGTTATAGAAATAAAAAAAGCAAAAAAAAAAAAATGTCAAGACCCATGAGAGACATGCGGGTTGAAGAAAAAAATAATAAAAAGGAAAACATTGAAATATTTAAAAAGTGTTGTGTAGTTCACTCCCAAAGGCAACCAAGCTCTTCTTTTCAACAGCTCCCACAAACCAATGTCAAGACCCACGCCTGACAACACACAAAAAAAAAACAAAAACAAAAACAAAAAAAAACATATCAGTTTAAGGTTCAAAAACACCAACCCAAATACATAACGAAACTTAACACCAACCCATATAAATTGAAAGCTGCATAAATGAAAGATGAAAAAGAAAGAGAAACCCAAATACATATCGGTTTAAGGTTTAGAAACACAAATCCAACACAAACAGATCAGTTTAAGGTTTAGAAAAACAAATATAAATCCAAATCTTAAAAACACAAACCCAAATTGATGTGTCTCTTTTGCTTTGATTGAAAAGAAACATAATGATTTTCAATGCTCTGTTCCAATGCTTTGTGTCTCTTTTGCTTTGTTTCCAACTTCTTTTCTGTGGTTTCCTTGAATGCATACCTAATCACACAAACCCAAACAAAAATCTTGGAAACATTAAAGGTTTAGAAAAATAAATATTAGAAACACAAACACAAACCGAAATTGAAATCTTAGAAACACAACCTAATCAACAAAAATAAATAAATAAATAAATAACACAAATCCAACACAATGAAACATTTCGATGAAATGATGAAACATTGAAAATTATTTGAAAAATCACTTAAGAATATCTTAAAAACCATTTGAAAACCATTTCATGAGGATCAATTATTATTTCAAACCCAAGGATCAGTTTGTATACCTAACTACAGAATGAGTCAAAAAAAAAAAAAAAACAAAAAACAAAACAAAACAAAACAAAAAACTGCTCTTTCAACCCACCTAAATATTTTAATAAAGTTGCTCCACTAATTTTTGAGCAACTTCACATCTCCTTTCATTCTTACCTTCGTAACACAAACACAAAGTTGCTCACTATTTTAGAAACACAAACACCAATCCAAATCGTACCCAAACACGTACCTAATCAACAAAAATAAAAAATCACACAAACCAATATTGCAATGAAATGGGTTTTGAAACCCATTTCAAAACCATTAAACACAAATTTATCCCTAAATCATCAGAATGACAAATAAAGGGCTACAAAGGTTATAACTTGGGAGCCAATATAAAGATAAGCCTGGCCATAAAGTCACATGTCATTAGTGTATATATGAAAAATGTTTCGTAGCTCGAAAGTCTTTGGCTCGACTGGCTTGAAAGTACGTTTTCTCTCTCCTCTCCTCTCTTTGGCTTTCCATCCTCCTCTCTTTTACTATATTCTCGAATGAAAAAAGGGATTGAAACACGCTCACCTCTCTCGCTACTCATCCCTCTCATTCCACAGATCTCTCTCATCCCTCTCATCTCCGGTAAGCCTTCCCATCGCTCTCTAGTTGCGGTAGGAGAACAAAACGAACAACGACGGACGGCGGACGACGGACGGCGGACGACGGACGACGGACGACGAAGCAAGACGAACAATGACGGAGGAAAAAAAGAAAAAAAGAACAATTCTTAAACCCCTTTAATAGGTACTAGGCATAATTCTTGAACCCCTTTGTTTTGAAAATTTGAACACTTAATTGTTTGATGTTTCCTAACAAAGTTGTTTTCAGTTAAAAAAAAAATTTGGAATCAATTCACCATAGCAGAAATGTGTTTGGTAATAGCTACCAGATACATTTATAGCTTTAAATTTGTGAAAGATTAAGCAATTAACAAACAAACTGGTGTTTTTTTATAATAATAGTACAGAATGAATATGAACAAAGGCTCAAGTAAGAGTAGTGACTATCATGGTCATAGACAAATGAGACGGCACACAAAGCTCCTCCTCTTCCACTCCGATCAAATAGTAGCAGCGGCGGCACACAGAGACCGTTCCGCTAGGTTTTACGAAGACACGGTGCTCTTCTCTCTCTCTATTATATTCTTTCTTTTTCTTTTTCCTTTTTCTTTTTTCTTTTTTGTTTTTCAAATGAAATGTCTAGGTGTATTGCACGATAGCAGCAAGTTGAGTACAAAACTAAATTCGGGCCTCTCGAGCAATCACATTTCGAGCTACATAGCGCCACCGGTGTATATATATCTTCATTTCTAATCATAAATAAATGAATCCTAACCCATAATGCATTCTTCACATCCAAAATTATCTCTCAGATCATTGCATAAAAAAAAATCAAATTATTTAGCATCAAACCAACACATTTAAACAATTAAGCAATACACATTTAAACAAAAAAAAAATTTATATTTGAAAACACATTTAAACAATACACACATGATTGCTCCCCAATATTATTCAGCATCAAACGAACACATCAAATTGGGTAAGCGCTAACATATAAAATTATATGTAAACAACAAACCTCATTTACCTATAACTATATGGTTCACGAAAAAAGTAGTAGTTAAAGGTTGTTACGTAGTTAAGTGAAGAGATAATTCATCAAACACCTTATAAGCATAAACCAAGACTAATCCCATCTGTATCAATGGATTTCCAAAAATGGTGTAATCGTATATAATCAATGCAATCAAAACACAATAATTTACATAACATTACTAAACAATAAATCATCCGAAAAATACATCTTCGTAATTTTTGATTTCAAAATCAAAACAACAATTAAAACAACAATCAATCTTACAATCAAAATAACCTGTTCACAGCCCGAATGTTAGGATTACAAACCCAGAATAAACAATGGAAAATAGCTCTAAAACAAAACCCTAAAATAACGAAAAATAGCCATAAAACAAAATCCTAAAATAACATGTTCACCTGACAGAGAGAATTATGAAACGGGAAAAATGCAAGTTCGAGGACTGGAGATGCAGACACAGACAGAAAGAGAAGGGGGAGGCAGAAATCTTACCTTGCGAGACTGGAGAGCAGAGTCTAAACAATAAATCATTCGAAAAACTCATCTTCATAATTTCTGATTTTAAAATCAAAACAACAATCAATCTTACAATAAAAAAAAATAACTTGTTCACAGCCCGAATGTTAGGATTACATACTCAGAATAAACAATGGAAAATAACCCTAAAACAAAACCCTAAAATAACAGAAAATAGCCCTAAAACAAAACCATAAAATAATCTGTTTACAACCCGACAGAGAGAATTATGAAGTGAGAAAAATGCGAGTTTGAGGACTGGAGAGGCAAACATAGACAGAGAGAGAATGGGGAGGTAGAAATCTTACCTTGTGAGGTTGGAGAGCAGAGTCGGGAGCGAGCGAAGAGAGAGGGTAGGAAAGAAGAAGAACAGAGATGGAGAGAGAGATAAAGCCGAGTTCGAGAGACAAAAAGCAGCGTCGGAAGAGATAAAGCCGAGTTCGAGAGACAGAAGACTGGACAGCAGTAGAAAATGGAGGGTAGGAAAGAAGAAGAAAAGAGAGGGAGAGAGAGATAAAGAGGGAATGAGGAGGAGAGTGGGTGAGAAGAGAGAGGGAGAGAGATAAAGAGGGAATATGGAGGAGATGTGGGTAAGTAGAAGGCTGAGGGAGAGAAATATTTGGACAAGAACTACATAGATCTAAGCCATTAATATATACCCAGGATTGATATAGACCATTTGATCAAAATATATCTCTAAGACAAATTAGACATTTTCAAAAACCCTTCACCCTTATTATATAGATATACATATCACTTAGGGTTGGTTTGGGGTGTCCTAAAAAAGTGCACTTTTTGTCTTTTTACGAAAAGATGTGCAGAAAAGTAGAGAGGTGATGTGATGGAAAAAAATATAAAAAGATAAAAAGATGGATTATATAGGTTATGCCAAACCTAGCCTTAATCTAGTGGATTCATGCCTTCAAATCCCTTGGTCATCTCATCTATCTCTTGAAATTTAAGCAATGTAGTTGACTTTCATTAAATCAATCAGAGAGTTGTTTAAAGAAGAATATCGACGAATTAAATCATTCTCCTTCTTCTTCATATACATTATACTCACATTTTATCTATAACACACTATAGATTCTCACTCTATCTCTCTCCAAAAAAAAAAATCACATTAATGAATCTGGTGGGTTCATGGGTCCAGAGTCAGACATGTTCAATCCTTGATCATCATCATCACAGCAAAAGATACACATCTTCAATCCCTTTAACCCACAAACCACACAAAATTACCCAAAACAGACCTTCCTCAATTTCTGCAATTTCCACTAACAAAGAAGAACAGAGACCCAAACAAGACACTACACAATTCAACTTCACATCTTACATGATCCAAAAATCCAATGCAATAAACAAAGCCTCAGACGACGCCGTTTCCCTCAAAAATCCCCACCACCTCCACGAAGCAATGCGCTACTCCCTCCTCGCCGGCGGCAAGCGCATCCGCCCAATCCTCTGCATTGCCTCCTGCGAGCTCGTCGGTGGCCACCACTCCGCCGCCATGCCTGCCGCGTGCGCGGTGGAGATGATCCACACCATGTCACTCATCCAAGACGACCTCCCTTCTATGGACAACGACGATCTCCGCCGCGGCCAACCCACCACCCACAAAGTCTTCGGCGAGGCCACCGCAGTCCTCGCTGCCGACTCCCTCCTCTTATACGCCTTCGAGCACATCGCCACCGCCACAACCGGTGTCTCTCCAGCCAGAATTCTCGCCGGAATTAACGAATTTTCTAAAGATGGAGCCGAAAGGCTTGTAATAGGGCAAGTTTTGGATATTGCTTCGGGTGGAAAGCTGGGTCTTGGGTTGGAAGAGCTTGAGTTGATACATCTGAACAAGACGGCGGCGTTGGTGGAGGCTGCGGCAGCGATCGGAGCGATATTTGGCGGTGGAAGTGGGGAGGAGGTTGAGAAGTTGAGGGAATATGGGAGATGTGTTGGGTTGATGTTTCAGGTGGTGGATGATATTCTTGATGTGACAATGTCGAGTGAAGAGCTTGGGAAGACTGCGGGGAAGGACTTGGTGGCGAATAAGCTGACTTATCCGAAAGTAATGGGGATTGAGAAGTCGAGAGAGTATGCAGAGAAGCTGAAAATGGAGGCTGAGGATCATCTCTCTGGGTTTGATGAGGAGAGAGCAGCACCGTTGGTTGCTCTGGCTGATTACATTGCTCATAGGCTATACTAGTTATTATTTTGTTCAACCTAATATTTTCGATCGTGGTATAAATTATAATCATATTTCTTATTAGAGAAATGTTAGGGATCATAAAAATTTTTTCATAAAAATGATCATGAAAAATTTGTGATTCTTAGATTATCTTGACTAGTGTGTTGTGCTTTATTATAAGTGTAATATAAAGGTCATAAATCTTTCATGACCATTTTCATGAAAGACTTTTCATGATACTTAGCATTGCTATTCTTATTATTGTTGATTATTTGAACAACAATGATTCATCCCCCCTTTTTAGGACCCCTTTGGACCCCCTCTCTCTCTCATTGGTCACCTTTTCTTTTTCTTTTTCTTTTTTTTCCTGTTCCTCCAATCACCTCTTGCCACGTGACAAAGGGGGGTAAAGGGGGTGACCTCCAAAGGGGGTCCCAACCTTTATTCTTATTTGAATTTGTAACATCATGTTATGTGTATCCAATTTATCATCATGCTCATTTTACATGCATGTTTCTCTAAGTAGGAAGCAACAGCAAGCCAAAGGTTGCTTGTTAGTCAAGGAAATATGTATACGTACAATAAAATAATTATCTTATCGACATGAGCGATATATCCATTCTTTAATTTAACGAGAGTCCACGTATCAATTCACGTAAATTTATTTCAAAAGTTATATATTTTTATTGAGGGGTAGATTCTCACCGATCCATAATTTAGATTTCAGAGCATTATTTAGGCTGGTGAGATTCATTTTGCGTATCTTTTTGATAATTTGAAATTTTGAATTGTTCATTTTATGACACTTTATGTATGTCATTAATTTAAAAAATTAATTCTATTTAATAATTAAAATTTATTTAATTTATTATATTTGTTATAAAAAAAATTATTTTTAAAAATACAATTATCGAATCTACCTCCTTCGTACAACTCTTTGATACAGCATCATCCCTTCCACTTCCACTCATAAAATGTAAAAACATTTTTATTTTAATTAAACCAAAAATGAATTTTAAAATTCACTAACACTCAGAAAGTTTTCGACAAGTAAAGCAGATTCGAAATTGACATAATTTAATGGCTAAATTAAATTGATACTTCCTGTATTTTGCTCTTTAATTTACTTTGCTTCTTCACATTTTAATTAGTTTGCTTTTGATTTTTAACTTTAAATTTTGTATTAATTTGATTCAATTAATAATGTCAATTAAAGTTTTTAAAATAAAATGGTCACTGATTCAGTTGAGTTCAACTCAAATAAATTAATCAAGCTTTTAATTTTGCGTATAAAAAATTATACATGTCGTTTATGTGCACATTTTTTATTAAAAAATACTAAAAATCATAATCAATTTAGACCAAATAAAAATTAAATTATAAATTCAGAATTAAAATCCAACCAATTAAAATCACAAAACTAAAATAATACAAGGGCCAAACTATAGAGACTGCTATTATAATTTTTGCTAAATTTATTCATGGAACTAAGCTTGGCCACCGTATCGCCTCTGCCTCTGCTGAAAAGACCTCAAAGCCTCCACAAAATCTGATTCCTCAAAATCAGGCCACAGTTTGTCTACAAATAACATTTCAGTATTAGCTAGCTGCCACAACATGAAGTTGCTAACTCTGATCTCTCCACTTGTTCTTATAAGTAAATCAGGATTTGGGTACTCTGTACAATTTGTTTCTAGCTCTTCTTCGATTAGGTTGTTGTTTATGTCTTCCACCTGAATAAGCCCTTTCTTCACTTTTCCGGCGACTTTTTTGCAAGCTTGGGTTATGTCCTGTTGTCCGCCATAGTTGAGTGCAGCGATGATATGGAACTGAGTGTTGGCCTTTGTGGATTCCTCTAGTTCACATGCGATGTTCTGTATTATCATGGGAAGCTTTGACTTGTCACCAATTATAGAAACTCGAACACCTGTCCTGTTATATTATATATTAAATGAATAGTGTTATACGGATCCGAAGGATCAAATTAAAATTATAAATAAAATAAAAAAAATAGAGAGAAAAGAGAATTTTTTTGACTTTTTTATATATTTGGTTAGTTTTTCAATAACTATTTAACTTTTAAATTAAATTTAATATTGTCGAACAAGACCTTACCCACATTGTAAATTGGACAAATGATGTATTTGAACACGTTACCTCATAGCCTCCCCGAAATATGATATCATCTGCTCTCCAAAAAGGTTCATCAAAATGTCAACCTCCTCCTGCAAAAACATCAATGATCCAACTATAGTCATTTACAAATCTGATGGGAATTTCACAACCCAAAAAAACATTTCTATGTCACAAGGGAATAAGCGAAAACAAGAAATATAATTTATATTGGATAAAGTTTTACTATATTAAAATAGGAGAAAATACAATAAACCTGCATGTAATGGGAGTTTTTTTTTTTTTTTTTTCCTTCACCTAATACAAAATCTGTGAAATAATTCGTAATGTAGAGCAAGAATACACCAAAAAATTGGGTCAAACTTAGGTCTCATTTGGAAAGCGACCCGTTTAGTCAAAAAGTCATTAAAAAAATTAAAAAGTCAACAACCCATACTAAAAAGTCAAAAATTCTCTTTTCTTTCTATTTTTTACACATCTTTTCGTAAAAAGTCAAAAAGTCATCCCAAACAGTTTTTTTTAGCTCATATTTTAGCCAAATAACTAAAAAGTTACTAAATTAGCCTGTTCCCAAAACGAGGCCTTAGCAACATTGAGTGGGTTGTGTTATGTATCAAACCGACTGTAACATAATCAACATGATATTGTTATTCATTGATACCATTATATATACAACAATGATGAGATATGACAAGTTTGTTTGAAGGAGTATGAAATGAAAAAACAAAAACAAGCATATTCACCTGAGGGCGAACCCAGTTTTCAGTAGAAAATGCGAAAACAGAGAGAACTTTCACTCCCCATTTATGACAGAGGGAAGCAATCTCTCTTATTTTCTGTCCACCAGCTCTGTGGGTTTCATCAACCGGCAAACCTCTCTGCCGCCCCCATCTCCGGTTACCGTCCAATATCACCGCCACGTGTTTCGGCATCAGATCTCGTTGGAGACCCTCTGGCAGCTCCTCTTCTTCAGCTGACAAATGTCCGTTGTTGGAAACCACAGTTTCTGTCTGTTGTCCTCCTCTGGCAGCTGCATTTGGAGCACTCGAAACGACTGGTTTGCGAAATTTGGGAAGAGAATGGGAGATTTTTATGTTTGTTTGATTGGTTTTGGATATTAAAGAGATTGGAGGAGGAATGGGTTTGTGTTGGGAAGAAGGAGAGAGACTGGTCTTACAGGGAGGAGGAACGGGGAATCGCAGGAGCAGCATTTTGAAACGTTTGTGTTCTCTTTCCTCTGTTCTATTGCTAGTTTTCTTTGCCACTACAATTCGAATTTAAGGCAAACAATTTTTTGAGACAAGTATTTAAAAAAATCCAGAGTTTGAAATATTCTTAAATTTCTAATTTATTTTCAATTTAAATTATTTATCTATTTTTATTAACTAAAATCGACGGAAAAAAAAAAAGCATTTTATTTATTAAATCAATGTAGATATATATAAAATGTTTAAAATATCATTTTCATTGAGTTTAATAATTAAAATATCTATTTTTTCATCAATTTTACTTAACAAAAATAGATAAAGGTTTAAATTGAAAATAAATTAAAATTTTATTTTGTTATAAGAGTCAAACTTTAATTTTCTTTTATTTTAATTTTCTCCAATTTTTTATATAGACAATGTGGTGGTGATATTTTGAAAGTAGGTGTAATGATAGTGGTTTTTGTTTGAAATCACATAATTTTGTACAGCAATACTAGGTATCATGAAGAGTCTTTCATGAAAATAGTCATGAAAGATTTGTGACATTTGGATTACACTTACAATAAAGCACCACACACTAATCAAAGTAATTTAAGAGTCACAAATTTTTCATAATCATTTTCATGAAAAAAATTTCACGATCCCTGACATTTCTCAATTTTGTATGGAAACCCTGATTGTATAACATTAATTACGCTATGAACTTCAAGTAAGCAACTAATTAAACTAGCATGGTATAAACAAGGTGGACTAATAAATTTTAAAATATAATTTTATTAATTATTTATTTATTTATTTATTTTTATGAATCCAAAGATTCTATTGAAGTGTGAATTACGCTGGATGATAATCATTTACATGTTTGAGTTTAATTCTTTAGGAATAAAAGTAGTTTCTCCAAATGTAAAATTATATATATAGGCATTTTATACTATAGAAGTTTTGAATTTTCACTCTTTCTAGAACAAATTTCACATTATTAACAAAAACTTAACACTCTAATATAACAATCTAATAACGTAACATTCTAATGTAACACACTAAAAAAATTTTGATGTACTTTTTCCAAACGTAATAACGTAACAGTAAAAAAAATTCCTTAATGTATTTTTATCAAACGAAACACTCCAATATAATACAAAAAAAAAAAAAAAAAATCTTTAGTGCATGAAAACCAAACATAACACTTAAATCAATGTAATCTCAATCGTAACATTTCAATGTAACATACTCTAATATAACACACACAAAAATATTAAAAAACTCTTTATTGTAATTTTTCTAAACGTAATACTCACAATTTGAAATTACAAATTTGCCAAAACTTACAAAGGAATTTTTGTAATCTTTTTAGAATAGTTTTTGAATAATCTCATTTTTTTTAGAGTGTTACGTTTGAAAAAAAGTACATTAAAGAGTTTTTTTGTATGTTATATTAGAATATTATACTAAGGAGTTTTTTTATAGTGTTATACTGGAGTATTATGTTTGGAAAAAGTACGTTAAGGAGTTTTTTGCTGTGTTACATTTATACTAAGGAATTTTTTTACAAGGTTATGTTTGAGAAAAATACACTAGAGAATTTTTTTGTGTATTACGTGGAAGTGTTATACTAATGAGTTGTTTTAGAGTGTTATGTTTGAGAAAAGTATACTATGATTTTTTTTTGAAGAATCTCATATTTCAAGTCATTTTTGTACTTATTTTAAAATATTTTCCAAATAACAAATATTCTCATATAAAAATCCATCCAAAATTTGATTCCCATAAATTGTGTACCTTACTTTTCTAACACAAAAGAAAAAAAGAAAAAAAAAAAACAATGAGACTAATGGGTATAACCGTACATCTAATTTTCAAATAATATATTAAATCTACTTTTTCAAAATCAATGAGACTAATTGATCTATAAAAAAATTCTTAGAATTAAATGATTCACCATTTCTCAAGTTGAGATTTATAAATAAATTTTTCAATAAACAATTCAAAATATTTTACAAACAGAATTTTCATATAAAAAAAAAAAAAATCTGTTGGAGAAGATGTGACAATATATATATTTTGTAATTATAAATTGAAGTGAGTAGTTTATTTTAGAGTGATTACACTAATGGTCCTTATGGTTTGAGACTTGTATCGCTTTGATTCCTCACTTTTCAATTGTGATACATATGATTCTAAATTTTGAATCTCGTTCCAAATAAGGACAATTGAAGACACCATTCCTCCATTTCAAAGATAAAGTCATCAATTTGATAAAATATAAATTATTTTGACAAACATAAACGTCAAAATTATTTTTGAATTTTTTTAAATTGTTTCTACTCACTAAAAATAAAATTATATAAAAATGATAAATCTTTTATCCTTTTATTTTTTTATTTGTTTCTAAATTAATTTTAGTATATGTTTGGATGATGATCATGTAATGGGAGGGTTATTTTTGTTAATATTTTTCATAGTTATCACGTAATAGAGAGTTGTATTTGTTGTTAACAAATATTTTTAGATAATTATCATATAATGGATGGTTATTAAGCTTTTAATGTATAATTGATATGTTTAGTATATGAAATATTTTTAGTTTTAATTGGTTTAATAATGATATCAAAATTGCCGCCATGTTTGACTTTTGAAAAAATAAAAACTAATTTGACAAAAATAAATATAAAAATATATATATTTTAATTAAGAAAGTTCTAACATTATTCATTAAAAGAAAAAGTCATTACATTTCAAACAATAGACAAATTAACCAACACAAAATAAGTTATATGACGACTTTACCCTTGAAATGAAATGTTTGCAAAGGAAAACATTTGTGATTGTCCTTATTTGGAATATGATTCAAAATTGAGGATCAAATGTATTACAATTGAAAAGTGAAGATCAAAATGACATAAATCTCAAACTATAATGACTGTTATTATAATTCACCCTTTATTTTAAAATGATAAAATTATAATGCAACATAATATTCTATATAAAAATTTCGTTGGAATAACATTACTCATGTACAATGATATTAACATTTGAGATTTTTAGCTGTTTGAGAGTTTAATATGTACGAGATTTAAAATAGAATTACAATTTTTAAACTAGTTAGTTTTTTTTTTTTTTAACTACAATTTTATTTATTTATTTTTTTTTAAACTAGTTAGAAGATAAGATATAATTAATCAATATTTATTGTAATTTTTATATTTTACGAGAGTATAAATATATAATAGTAATTTGTCATTGCTTTTATTGGGTTTGCTAGAGTCAACCCTACACATATCCATATGGGGTGAGTTACTCGAGTTCGAAGACAGGTTTTTAATGAACAAACCCCGTGAGATTTACGCTAATTAATTACCTGCACGTGGAAGTGAATGAATTATGTCCACCAAGATACTGGCAAAGTTTGATTTCTTGTGTTCCCAAATCATTATATGGTTCTACATTCTAAATTCAAATTCAAATAGTTCTACATTATAGTGCAAAACGTTTCACGAAAATTTCATACACACAACTTGATAGAAAAACACATAAGGAAAAGAAACAAATAAAATAGGAAATAAACCCAACAAGAGAAGATACATATTAAAGTTATCAAGAAATTTAAATTTAGGGTGTGAATTTAATTTTAATTTTGTTTTTGTAGGCACCTCTATAAATGAATCTTGGTTTTTGATTAAAAAATTGAGAAATTTTTTCGTAATACTTCAATACAATAGTAATATCATGTCATTATTAATACATGATATACATAAATCCTACTATCAAAATGTAATTACCTTGTTCAATTTATCCCACTAATTGACACAAATGTATAGTGGGGTAAAATACATCACCATCTGTTTCACTCAATTTTTTCTCCTATTTCTGGTTTGTAGAACTGTTGATTGGTTATATTATATTTTGACAAAATTTGAGAAAATAGTTTATTTTAATTGACTATTATCAATATATATATATATGTGTGTGATTGATGGTTCAGTTACTCATCATTTACTAATCCAAAAGCGCATCTTATGAATTGTTTAGTATATAAATCAACTTGTTTAATTTATTTGATTAAAAAAATTTGATTAATGGTGTTCGGTTGTAATTTTATATTATAGCTTATTTGACTTAAAAAAGTGAGATTTTTTAAGTAATAATTTTATAACTTTTTTAGCTTATTTCAAACTCTTAATATATATGGATAAAAGAATTCCATCTCTTTTGCCTTAATTATAATTTTAATTTCGAGGTTATCTTGAATATTTACAAAACAAAAAAAATTATGTAACAACTTATTTAACCAAACAATTTAGCTTCTTCTTTTTTTTCTCTACAAATTATGAAAAATTGCACCAAATATATTTACAATTTATTTTAGATCTTTTAGGTTAATTATTTAAAAAGTTATAACCATAAAGTGATACCAAACAACTCTTCAATATGATTAGCCAAGTTTGGCAACACCAAAATAATCCATCTTTTTATCTTTTTTCCATCACATTACCTCTTTATTTTTCTGTACATTTTTTTGTAAAAAGATAAAAAGTACACTTATTTAGGTCATCCCAAAGTCTTATGGACCCAACTTGGACCCAACTTTCAGTCTTAGATTTGTGTCAAGAATGCGAATTAATTTAAATTACGTATTGATATTTTTAAATAATTTTTAGGTAAAAATTATTTTTATAGTATTATTACTCTTCATAAAGGTTGGAGTAAATAATTTTTTTTATTATAATAAATATTGTTTAATATCTATCAATTAATACATTTTAACTAATTACTTTTAACATGTTATTTTAGTATATTATTTTATTGGGGTTACAATCATTTTATTTTGGTCATATCACTTTTTTATCACATCATTTCAAACTCAATTTATATTTTACGCTTTTTTATAAAAAATAAAAAAATATATTTATTTAGATCATCTGAAATACCCTTGAGTGATTTATTCAATCAAAACATGGATGGTTATTGAGTAATTTTGAAACACCATGGTGACCATGCGATGTTGGTTATTAAAATTTTTACAGATGAGTATGCTATTCATCTTTGTTAAGTTGTCAATAGATAAAAATCTCATTTGGCAACTCAATCTTTTAACTTAAAAATGAAAAAGTTATCAAAAAAATCAAAAAATTAACATCTATACCAAAAAGTTAAAAAAAAAAAATTTTATTTTATTTTTTACACATCTTTTTATAAAAAGTTAAAAAATTATTTCAAACATATTAATTTTTTTATTTTATATTTTAATCACAAAGTCAAAAAGTTATATTCCCAGACGAAGAGTAAAGCAGATCCGAGAAGATATATATATGTATATACATTCTATACTATATATAAATTGAACAGCTATGGTGATGTGCTGAAACTTTTCTCGCTCTTATCACCTAAGCATCTAAATAATTAAGAATTTTGTCACCCGAGCCATACATAATATATATGTTTTTAAATTAAAATTAAAATTTGTATTTTATAAATTTAACATCACATTCATAAGCGACCGCACACCACTAATATATATAAATTTAGAACATTATTATTTAAGTGTAAAAAGTTAGACCCACTTTTTAATTCAAATGATTTCACAATCAATTAGAATATATAAGATAATATTTTCTCTTATATTTTTTATAAGGACAATGTTAGAGACCATTAAAAGTTGTGTTCTAAAGTAACTACTAATGATGTGGCACTCATTTTTTCAAAAAAAAAAAAAAACAAATAAACAAACAAACACAACAACATTATGACAGTGGGTGGGACCCACTGCCACATCATTAGTGGTGGCACTAATTAATTAGTGCTCTCACTTATTTTCCTTTTTATAATCATGACTAATCATTTTACTTACGCTGTGTTTGATTGGAGAATTTGAGGAAAGATTTGAAAAAGGAAAGGGAAAAAGTGTGTAAAACTAGGTGAAATATAGGTATGATTTACTTATATTTCACATACATTTTTCATTTCCCTTTCCAAATCCCTTCTCAAATCCCCCAACCAAACACAGTATTACACATCATTGATTTAAAAAATAGACTCGTATATCATTTTTTATAAATTTATTAAACGAACTAATTAAGCTTGGGCGCCATATCGCCTCTGCCGCTGCTGAAACGCCCTCAAAGCCTCAGCAAAATCTGATTCCTGAAAATCAGGCCAGAGTTTGTCTACAAATAACATTTCAGCATAGGCTAGCTGCCACAGCATGAAGTTGCTAACTCTGATCTCTCCACTTGTCCTTATAAGTAGATCTGGGTTTGGGTACTCTGCACAGTTTGTTTCTAATTCTTGTTCGATTATGCTTTTGGTTATATCTTCCACCTCAATAAGTCCTTCCTTCACTTTTCCAGCGACTTTTTTGCAAGCTTGGGTTATGTCCTGTTGTCCGCCGTAGTTGAGTGCAACAATGACATGAAACTTTGAGTTGCCCTTTGTTGCTTCCTCCAGTTGTGATGCCGTTTTCTGTAGTATCTCCGGAAGCTTTGACTTGTCACCAATAGTAGAAACCCGAATGCCATGCCTATTATTATTATTAATCAATTAATGCTGTCCTTGGTTGGAAGATTTGGAGAGGAATTTGAGAAAGGAAAGGGAAAAGATGTGTGAAATTATGTGAAATTTAGACATATTTTATTCTCATTTCACCTACCTTTTCCATTTCTCTTTCCAAATTTCTCCTCAAATCCCCCAACCAAACATAACATAAAGAAAATTACTCTTTGATATTAGTTTCTCACATATCATTATTATATATTTGCTACTTTTGGTTATGATCAACTGCAATACACACACACACACACACACAAAGGTCTTGCTTATTATCACCAAGACAAACATATGTTTTGGATTGTATATACTATTTCATGTTTAGATTTTACTATTATGAAAATAGATTGACAAAATTTTATTATTTTTGCAATTTGATTAGTTAATTTGAACTTTCTTCTTAATTTTAGTAGTCCCCAATGCAGGATATTATGTTTAGATGAACTATTAATCTAAACTCTAATTTTGTTCACCAAATATCAAAGTTTGTAATATATTTATATATATATATATATTTTGAGATTATTAATCCATTCTCAATGCCAATTTTCATCCAAACAAACATGACTTAAATGACATGTTCTTTGTCTCTCAAGTGCCTAATAAAAACGAGAGTCAACATATTTCATGAATAATGTTAGGACTACTCACAAATGTTTAGATAAGTACAATATATTAGGTGTAGAAAAACAAAACAGGTGTACAATTCCAAATGGTATATGTGTTGGAATTGGAAATGTCCCAGAACTATCAGAAATAAATACAATATATTATGTGAACCTTACACACAAGTGTTGTGTAATAAAATAGTATGTTTATTGATATACTTGTTAATATTTTTAGAATTCACAGATTAAAATTAAAAAGTTAATCAACTCGCTTAACTTTTATTTATTTATTTTTGTTCTTTAGGATGAAGATAACCAACTAAGAATTTATTTTTGTTGCTGCATCTACCCTTTAATTACTACAAATTCACAATATCTCACCCTCCATCTCATTACCATATATTTTTAACTATTAATTTTTATGGTATGATACTGTGGGAAAAATATATGACAAATGATCTATGTTGATTTGTAACTGCTAATTACATCATACATGGACCAATTTTTTACTCTTGGAAAGTAATTTAAAAAACATAACTAGTTTTAAACAAATTTAAGTTATACATACCTCGTAGTGTCCCCTAAATATGATGCCATCTGCTCTCCAAAAAGGTTCATCAAAATATCAACCTCCTCCTGCAAATACATCAATGATGAAACTGTTGTCATTTACAAATTGTCTTACTTGGGACGTTAACTATTTTCGTTGGTTAGGTTTTTTTTTTTTTTTTTTTACTATTTTAACTTGATTAAAAAAATTGTGTTTTAGAAGTTGGTTGGCATTTTTTAGTTGATTGGATGATTGTGAGAAAAAAAAGTGAAATGATTATGAGTTAAATGTGATATTTTATCTTATTAATTATTTTAACTTATTTTATTTTTTAATTGGCCATTTTAGCCCAACTTTCTATCTAAATCACCACCACCCAAAAACATTATAAGAAGGAGAACTCATCTTTCAAAACACAATTCCCCACTTAAATCATGATTCTAAACGAAACGAAAATTTTCATATAAGGATGAATTAATATAAATATATATATTAATAAAAAATTAAAATAGAAAGTATGAATTATAATATTAATTTTTTTATCGATATAAAAGTCAAAAAAAGATGAAAAAAATATATAAATAAATATTTTTTTAATTACAAAAGTGGTGTTTAATACTCTTTCATGCTATTAAAAACATCTATAATGGAATCGATATCAAATTTATTTTTTTATTAATGAAAGTCAATTATTAATAGTTATATTACCACATATGAGGGTTAACTTTCTCACCCTTGCGAAACACCAAATGCATTGAACCATGACCTCTCCCTTGTAATTAAGTCCTTAGTAGAATTGATTGATATTAAAATCTTATTAATGTTTGAACGTGATCAAATAACTAATTCACACCTTGTTTTATTAGAAATAATATTTGTAAGTAGTTATAAGAAACAAATTTCTTTTATTATATATTTTGATAATTTTTTTAATTTTATACTGTGTTTTATAGAAGAGCAATAAATTGAAATTTATAAATAAAAAAAATTTAAAGTGGGTGAATTAAAAATAATTCTTTTTTAAAATTAAAGAGGTCAACCTCTATGATTTAGAAATCAATTGTGATTGGGAGTTCTAAAAAAACTGCTCTAACAGTAGCTCTAATGAACTGGCATGGAGTAAAAAAAAAAAACATAAGGAACATACATCACATTAGCAGTAGATAGGACCCACTTTCAACTCATTAGAGCTGATTTTTGAACTTAAGAATTAGAACTCTGAGATATTTTCTTTAGAAATAATTATAATTAATACCACTATATCGCCTCCATCCTTGATTAGAAGACAACAATGGTAAGATAAACAAGTTCTGTTTATATAAATCTGTAGATAGTGTATAAAATGAAGAAGAAGAAAAATTTTAAACCGCCATTGATTGATTCACCTTGGGGCGAGTCCAGTTCTCTGTAGAAAACGCGAACACAGTGAGAACTTTCACTCCCCATTTACGACAGAGGGTAGCGATCTCTGCCAGTTTCTTTCCACCGGCTCTGTGAGTTTCGTCCACGGACAAACCTCTCTCCTGCCCCCATCTCCGGTTACCGTCCAAAATCACCGCCACGTGTTTCGGCATCAGGTCTCGTCGGAGACCCTTTGGTAGCTCCTCCTCATCGTCTTCATTTGATAAATGTCCGTTGGAAACCACAGTTTCGGCATTTGATGAATTAGAAGCGACACTCCTCGCAACTACCACTTGCTTGCGAAATTTGGGAAGACAACTGGAAATGAAGAAGTTTTTTGTGTTTGTTTGAATGGTTTTGGATGAAGCGTGAAGCTGTAGAATTGAAGTAATGGGTTTGTGTTGTGAAGGAGGAGAAACTGGGAATCTCAGTGACAGCATTTTTGCAACGTTTTCTGTGCTTTTTCTGAGTTCACCAATCACCACCACAGCCTTGTTTAAGTCCCGCATTCACTTCGCCACCACCGTCTTACCATCTTTTTTATATCATCTTGAATATATTATCTTGGGAAGATTTTTTGGGGAAGTGCAATTTGGGGAAGTGTAATTTATCTTGGGAAGATTTTTTTTATTAAAAATATAAAAAATGCTACATATTTTTAAAAGAATATAATTTTATAATTCTCACCCACGCATGATTGGTCCAAGAAGGAAGAAAAGAAAAAAAATAAAAATATATGATTGGTTTATATCATTTTGGGAGTCATGGAGGTTCCTAATTTTGGGGGTTCTTGAAATTTATTTGAGTTACTCATAAATTGGTATTTCATTTAAGTTTCATGTCTTCATTTAGGAATTTTTCTCCTTCTTGTGAATTCATTACCTACTCTTTGAAAAGAAAACAAAAAAAAAAAAAAACCAACAAACAAAAAATTTGAATACATTCCTCTCTAATTTTGATTTATATTTTAATCTCATAATTAATTGTACCGTGCCTTCAGGCACAGGCATACACTAGTTATCATATAAGTTAGCATATTACTTAACATAAATATAAGTATTGGGATCATTACACTAATGATAGGTTAACCCATGAAATGATACATTCAAGATAGCATAAAAAAGTGATAAATCTAACATTACAATTTAAAGAAAAACGAAATATTTATTAAAAGTACCAATTTCTTCTCTTGAAAAATTATATATTTCATTACTCAAAATTTCCAATCACATAATAAATAATTCTTTTTATTAATGAGTAATTGTTAAGTCAAACTAACAAATAATACTATTTTTTTCTTCAAAAATACCTACATTAACTTTTATAAAGTTAAACACTTTATTTATTTATTTTTATTTCACCTTTCTTATTTTTTATTTTCTCTCAATTAGTAATACTATTTTGTCCAACCATTCCACCACTCTCGATCACTACCACTGTCATTATTGTCTATGACCCCGTTTGGGAGAGCTGTGGGAAAGTGATTATAACTTATAGCTTAACAGCTTATAGTTTATAACTGTGAACATAAGTTAATTTTTTACTTATAAATTAAGCTTCTCCTCCCCCACTCAAAAAATAAGTTGATTTTTGACTTACAAAAAGTTATAAGTTGTATTGTTAAGTTGAACCAAACACATCAAAATAGCTTAAATTAAGCTAAAAGCTGAAATAAGCTGAAAATAAACCCTACCAAACATGGCCTATGTCTACAAATATTTGGGATGTCACCGAGAAGGATTGAAAAATATTGCGGTGGTGTAGATGGTGGCCGGATGAAAAATGAGAGTGGTATGATAATTATATTTTGATATTAGAGGATATTTGGCTAATTTTTTTCCCGGTTAAATCAGTTACAAGAAACATTTTAATAAAGGGATATTTGTAATTTTTAAAAATTAAAAAGGAAGAATCTGTATTTTTGACAAATTTTAGGGAATGTATTTGCAATATATCCATAAAAGTAATATAATAGTAGGTTTTGGTTTGAAAGGCATATCATTTGTATAAAATTATTTTTATAAACTTTGATAAAACCAACTTGTTATAAAAATAAAAAAGTGTCAAAAATTGTACTGATAAATTTACCCATAATGATATAGTAAGGAAATTGGGTCTATGTCATTAGGTGTCTAACAAATTAAAAGTTGAAGTCTATTATGGCACATCATTGGTCAAATTGTGAAACTTTTTTAAAGTCTCAAACATTTTTTATAAAACGGAAAAACAATCAAATTTATATGAATATATTTATGCCACCTCATAAATATGGATACATTTTCTTAATAGGTTTTTTAATTTAAAATGAATGGATACATATACATTTATGCCAACTTATATGAGTTTTTTATATAATTTTTTTTTGTTTGTATATCTTCATTTAATCGTGAGAATCATGTTAATTAATTACTTCTATGTGGAAGTAAAATAAATTTATGTAAATTCATCTTCAACTTATAAATTTTTATAAGATCATTTATTTAATTTCGTAAAAATTTATATAATTTTATGATAAAATTACATATTGTATTGTGTGTATTGCAGGCATTTGTTTTTGTTTCTTGGCCCTTCTGTTTTACTGTGGCGGTTCCAATCTCTTCTTGAAAAGGCGCGAAACTTAAACGACGCCGTACTGTGTCCGAAATGAGAATCACGGTGTGGGGGTCGGCATCCGGCATGTATAGTGAATCTTGGGTTGTCTGATTCGTGAATCTCGTGAGTAATAAAACTCATTGACAATTTATTAATTTTTTTATTGTATGCGCGTGTCAAGGATCCAATTTGAGAGCTCACCTTATGCTCACCTCAAGTTCAACTTTTATTAAGTTTGTTAGGTTATGTGATTAAAGGGTGTGGCCTGATTTTTTAATTTATACTTCTATAATAGGCTGAAAGACCCCACCCTATGGTTCCCAATTATTAAGAAAAAACGAAAGAAGAAGAAATTGTCAAATTTAAGAACTTTTTTGGCAGCACCATAAATTAGTTACTTATTGGCTTATTAGCTTAAGATCTCACATTATTTTTCTATTTTTTTACACGTATTTTTGTAATAAACACAAAAATCAACTTATATGTTATATCCAAAATAATCCTGAAGCAACTTTCAATATTTCAAGGGTGGAGATACTATCATTTCATCATTAGGAGGTTTACAATTACTGAAAGTCTTGAGATCAGTCAAAATGAAATGTCTACCAGTGGTGTAATTTTTTGGGAGAAGGATTCCCTTTGGTTCAAAATCTAGATTGGAGGGGGTTTTTCAGGCCGGTGGGGCCAACCATGGGCTCCGTTTCGATGATCTGAACCGTTTATTTTGTTGGACACTTTGTGTATTTCATTCATAAAAAAAATTTAAATCGATGCAATAACTGCAACTTATTCAATTTATTATTTTTGTCATCAAAAAAATATATGGTTCATTTCTTAAAAACACAATTGTCATCTATTTTTTCAGTGAAAAATATAATAAATTGAACAAGTTATAATTATCGGATTGACTTAATTTTTTTATGGATGAAATACACAAAAATGCCTGATAACATAAATGGTTCAGATCATCGAAATGGGACCCGTGACAGCCCCTCCAGTCCAGATTTTGGACTGAAAGGAATCCCCCTCCATTTTTTTTTTATATATATGTATAGTGTAAGTTTTTTATGTGTTAGAGTTGCACAAAATAATTTCAATCTGTAAGTGCAATTATTTTTTTACTGTCTCACTTATCTACAATTTCTATTATCTGTGTCAGAGTAATTCTATGAGGTTTTCATGATTAGTTTGGATGAATGTAGATTTGAAATGTATAGATTTTGTACGGACACAAATATTCTCCACACGTTAACAACTTGTGATTAAGCTCGATTCGTTGTGAACCACACTGTTTACTTTGCAAAACAATTTAGGTGTGTGTCCTGGAGAGCCCGGATCCTCTGTCGTACTATCCTACAGCGCTTCCTGCGGTATAAACAAAATGATGCCTTTTTTGCGTCAAATTCAAAATTTTTCCTCCTTCCGTTTTTCCTTCTTTTCCACTTTCTCATTGTCTTAAACCCTAATCTATCAAACAGAGAGCAACAGAGGTTGAGTGAAATCAAAGGGCGATGGCGAACGAAGGTTGAAGAGGCGATGACAAACCGGCGAGGCTGCAACGACGAGAGAAGGCGGCTATGAAATCTGGGTGCCTGCGACGAGGTTTGATAAATTAGCCTCTGACCTTCTATTTCCCTCTCCCTCCCTCCCTCCCTCCCTCCCTCCCTCCTATATCCTTTGGATCCCACGTTTCTAAAGTTGCGCTCCTCTTCGCAAACACATTCTGCTTCATTCTCTGGATTTCTGAGAAACTTTCACATCCGGGTTTCTCTTAATTTTGTTTGGTTTACTTTTAATCTCGTAAATTAAAGGTGATGATCACTAGTCCTAGAGTAATCAGCTTATTGGTTATACAAGATGGTAGTTAGCTGGCAAAGGTCTTGATGATTCACCTTTATTAATTGATATGAATGAGGGTTTAGAATTAAAAAGGTTGTTGGGTTGATGGTCCTCTGCTTAAGCATTATTGAGGCTGTTTGTGAATATGTTTAGCATCTGATACTAGAATTAGATATTAGCCGAATGTAGAAGCTTGAACATATTCAATTAGGAAATAAAAAAGGCTGATGATCTTGAAACCTATCACACTTCAAAGATTTTTTTTTTTTCCCTAAGTCAAAATGATCTTGCTGCAACTGTAACTGAAATTTGCTAAGTTTTTAAAATTAATTTAATTAAAATTAGGTTGACATTATCAATATTCATTTTATTGATCAAACCATTCTGCACATTACCATAACTACTTCCTTGTGTGGATGTGTTTATGTGTGGGACTGTAGCTCATTTGTCTATCTTCTTTTTGGAATTAAAAAGGTCGCTGGGTTGATGGCCCTCTTCTTCTTCTTCTTCTTCTTCTATTTTTTTGTCTGGAAGTCTCAAAATGAGGGTATCAATCCTTTATGAATAGTCTTTTAAATGCATTGCTATTTTTTTTTTTAGTAGCTAAGCGATGTGTGTACTTTAACAATCTAACCTAGCTTTTGTTTTCCATGTTATGTATGTAGTGTGACAATAGAAATTTCAATCTTGTACTACTTGGGTTGCTGTCTATACAACATATTTTGTTTTGGGGATCATTTCAATTGAAAGGTTCATAATTTTGCTGATTATTTGCTTTCTATTTGGGGGGTATGAATTGATAACATTTCACATTCTAACTTACCATTGATTTATATCTCTAGCTGAAATACCTATTTATGGCTTAAATGGTGTTGTTTGATACAAATTACAATTGACTTCTTTAACTTCTTATATGTTTGCAGTTTGGTTGATCCAACAATGATATGGGTGAATAATGGTGATGATGTGAGCTTCACGGATGGGAGTTGACAAATGGCAATACTTGATAGTGCATGGGGATTAAAGTTCATTTTGTATTTGATGGGAGTCAACATTCAAATTTTTTTTGTTCAATTTTTTTTTTTTTTTTTGGAGAGAATGACACTTGTTTCTGATTTTTTCTAGAAATGTTATTGGAATAAAAAATCTTATTATCGAATTTATGTTGTGACCAAATTTTGTGTTTGTTACTGCCTTTTGCTTTTGTCCCCCTGTGAACCAACCCAATGGCAACCAGGACCATATGTACTGAATTGGGTAAATTGTCCCTTATTTGTTTGGCATACTTCACTTCGTAAATCTACTTTCTGTGTGGGATGTATTACCATTGTATTATAGGTTGTCCTTACAATGATATGTAACAAATCCTATTCTACAAATCTTATTTAGTCACAATCAAAATTGCATAAAAATATATGACAGATTAAAATTTTCTTTTGTCAAACAATCTCCTAGGACTCATTTGATCTATACAAAAATGACTTTATCAATCTCTTAAAAGACTGATCAGATCTATATAACCATCCTCAAATTTACAATTCGATTAATACAATAGAAGCAGAATAATGAGAAAAATAAAAACTATGGAAATGATATTTCTCAAAATTGCTTCGTTTCACATGAATATCATTAGAAGATCGTTTCAACTAGGTAGAATTAGTAACTTGAACAAAACATGCTCGGAGATCGATGCTTGATCATGAAATGAATTCATGACAATGAACTGTAGTTTATATGAGAAGCAACAATCCATATGTAGATGGTCCATTTCGTTGCTATCATGAAGCCGTCAGGACTCTAGAGAGAAAAGAAACAGGGTTTTCATGGCCGCGTAAAGTATGTTCCACTGTCAATTTACCTTGGTCGGACACCTATATTCAATGATCGAAATGAAGATGAGTCAAAAAATGAAAATTTTCAAGGATCAATGACAATCATTATTTTGCTTAGTACACTTCAGAAAAACATATATTGGCATGTCAGCATGTTTATATCAAATCATACCCATCTCTTAGTGTCACGACCCAAACCCGGCCCTATGGGTTTAGCACCGTAACTGGCCAGTAATCCGAGATTACCGAAGGCCTGCTGAACAGTAATACAGTAAAACAGAGTACAGGGCCTGGCGGAAGCCAATACAGTAAATAACTAGTGTCCATTGAGCTGTGACGATCTGTATGCCAAAAAAAACATTTTTCATGCATTCATACAGTTCAAGACAGTACAGTCTATACAATCGAAAACAACATTCAGTACGGGGACCTAATCCCTCGATAACAGTACAGTAAACAGTAAACGGTCTATACAGTATTACAAAACAGTAAGGAGACCGATGGGGGACACCAAAAACACCCCAAGCCATAGCATGGCAACTCGGAACCTCGCAGTGAGGCACATAGGCTGGCTTGACAAAACTGGGGACCAACCCACGCTCCTAGCTCTGGTCTGGCTGCTGAGAACCTACATATATATATAAACAGTGAGCTAAAGCCCAGTGAATAACATAAAGCGTAAAGAGGTTATGAATGAATGTCCTTACAGTAATGAAAACAATTCATTAAACAGTATTTCAGTCTTTCAGTATTTCAGTCAATCAGTCATATGTGGTACATCCAATAGCCTATAAACAATAGGTCCAAAGGACCGGGCCTTAACAGACCCAACAATAATGATGGCCATCAATCAGTAAACAATATGGTTCCACAAGGGAACCGACAGAGCTCTGTAACAGTAACAGTAATCAGTAAGTGCTAAGGATGCCACAGTACAGTTCGGAATACAGGACATACATTCATTCAATAAACAATATCAGTTCAATAAACAGTTCAGTTCAGTATTCAAAATATAACCATTTTGAACATATCTTTACACAAACGTTACTCAAAGAGATTGGGCTAATAGCAGCTAGAGCGCGTCCCCGAGAGCCAACCCTAAACAGTTAACAAGTAGAACACACACTAAGTTTCACAGTCGGGAAGGATGATAATTAAATCCCTAAATTTCCTCGGTGTGGTTCTATGTCTAAATCCTCATTAAGATGCCTTAAACTAGGCCTAAGAATGCCTAGGATGGGATGAGGATGCAAAAATACACTTGGAAGGCATTTTCAAAAGTTGCTGAAAACAGGGGGCTCGCTCGAGCGAGCCTTCCTTCGCTCGAGCGAGGTTGCAAAATCAAAGGCTTCGCTCGAGCGAGGAATCCTTCGCTCGAGCGGTCTACAGAAACAGTAAAAGTACTGGATGCTCGTTTTTTACGCGCGATACCACGCTCGATGCTCGCTCGAGCGGAGCCCTGAACAAAGGTGCTCGCTCGAGCGAGGAATCCTTCGCTCGAGCGAAGAAGCCAAATCTGGAATTTCCAGATTTGCCTTCCAAGCTCAAACCAAGCATTCCCAACTCAATACTCGACCTCTTGGGCCCAAATTCTGGAAAATACATCCTAAAACAATGTATAACAAGTTTCAAAAGCCAATTTATGAATTCAAGCCCCAAAGGTGAGTCAATTAAATACAAATCCAAACCCATTTTCAAGAACAATATGTAAACATGCAATGCATGAGTTTTAAACCAAATTCAAGCTTTAATCCTTGCTCTAAAGAGCTCAATAGTTGGAAAACATTTTGAAAACATGGGCTATAATATAAACATGGACATGCATGTATAACTCTCCAAGAATTTAACTTCAAAATACACTAAAATGGCCATGCATGCATGAATGGAGCTCCAATTCAACAATTATGAACAAAATCAAGGCTCAACTACTCTATAAGCATGATACATGCAAGATGGAGCTTAAAGATAACAAGGAGACAATGAATTCCTTACCTAGAGTGTCAACTACAAGTCTTGCAAGCTCAATTTGTCAATTTATGCTACAAATCTTCAAGTTCTTTAGCAAATTCACCAAATGAACCCAATTTTCTCTTAACTCTCCCTCTCTCTAACTCTTGGTCGGTTGTAAAGGCAAGAAGGAGCTGATCAATTGTTGATCTAAGTGTAATAAGGCTCTAGGATAATAATAAACAAATGTCCACTATAGGTGGCAATTTGGTAATTAGGCTACAACATGTAATTAATTCATTTTAATCTAGTTTAATCATTCCTAATCAATTTTCAAATAAATAGACCATTAAATCACAATTATTCTACTGATTCCAAAACTCTAAACGATTCCTAATTCGGCCGCCGATAAGGCCTTCAATTAGCAGGTTAAACACATGAATTCAAACAGATAATCAATCAATCAAATAGATGCAGTGTGCAATTCAATTTATAAACTTATTCAATTTCAGTTTCGATTTCAATCAGTCCATTCAGTACTTCAGTTAATTCAATTATCAATCATTATCAGTTCAGTTTGGCAGTAATCAGTAGCTAAGTCAGTAGTTTATCGGTAATCAGTACGAGGGTTGTTACACTTAGTGAATCTATCTTACCAAGTCAAAAATCAGAGCAACACAAACACAACCATAACCACAGAAGTGAAATATCGTACCCAATTTGCATTTGATAATACAGTAGTACTAGTTATATTGGATATTTCATTATATCATTTATATGTGACCATGATAATATCTCACTTCTATCCAAAACATTTGATTCATAAATTCAAAGTATATATAATGGTAGTAAAATCTCTTGATGTCGAGGTCAAGAATTCCCCATTATGTCAAAATTGAATAAACATAGAACTTCATTCTTATGGGACCTCAATCCCTGCAATATTTTGAAAACAGCACAACATGTAAAATAGTTCAACAAAAGAATTATACATCATCTGCGTTGCAAAACATTGTTTTGTTTGTCATGAAGATGAAATGATAATTTGAATATTAATTATATATACATATCTGATATAATTTTGACCAAGAAGTGTAAAATCAACATAAATTCTCCTAATATCTTAATCATATATACATGTCTGATATAGTTTTTGAACAAAAAGAATTCCACAACATAATTTTGTGAAATCTCTTCAGAATTCAAGAAGCCCTTAGAAGGAAAATCAAACAACAAAATACAAATCTAATATAAAAAATTAATCAAATAGATACAGAGTTTTAATTCATTAGTAACAAAGAAAAAATATAGAACTGAACTCCTTATGAACATAAGAACTGCCTCATCAAATTCAAGATTGTTCAAGTATTATTCAATTTGTTGTACTAATGAGTCTGTATTATTTACATTTGGACTGATGAATCCAGCCAAAAGTTCTTATATATCAAACCCATATTCTTAAAGATACAAAACTCTAAATTGTTGGAATTGTGATTTTTTATAGGCTTATTTTGGGCCAACTTTGTGACAACCTCGACTTATGATTAGTTGATAAACCATGATTAAATATGCCTAATAGTAATTAAGATGAAACTTTGAATTAATTTCATGTGTGTTGCATTCTTTGTGTTTATATTTGTTCACAGTAGGGATATCTATTTGTGTTTCTGTTTGTTTTGCGAATTGAAGGCATTATCGGCATCTGATCACGAAATTGACTTTGGATATGTGTTATTTGGAATTTTTAGAATTTTATGATAGATTTAATTGAAATTTGATTCAGAACGAATTAAGAATAATTAATGTCAATTTGATTAGCTTAAGTTAAGTTTAATTAATTCGCTAATCAAGCCTATATAAGGCTTACACACCAAGAGGGTTTGAGATTAAAACTTGAGGTTGGAAGGAATTTGCTAGAGAATTAAAGGAAATTGGCTTGGAAGCTCAAAGACATAGCAATCTAGAATTCAATTGAGGATCTTAGGTGAGTAAATGATTCTTAATCTTTGTATTTAAGTTGTTAATGAAGAGAATTCAAGAAGTTTTGGTGACTAAGTAAGAGAATTAAGCTAGAATTAAGGGAATATAAGTCATACCATGCATGCATGTGCATTTCATAGGGTTTTGATATTGTTTGCAAAAGAATTCTTTCATGCCTGTAATAATTCTAGCTTGGTTTTAAGAATTCATCACATTTTCTACCAATTGACCTTAATTGATCATGTTTTGGAAAGGTTGAGTTCACATTAATGCATACATGTCATGTTCTTTAAACTTTAAGTTTGATTTTGCTCAAAGATCATGTTTTTGGGCTTTGATGTTGCGACATGGTTTTGAATTCCCAATGTTTTCCAAGTTTACATATGTTTCCTTAAGCTTTTGGCCCAAAAGAACATAATTTGTTAGTTTGAATTCGAGTTTTGAAGCTTAGAAGCAAATCTGGAAATTTTAGAATTCTACTTTTCCGCTCGAGCGACAAATTCTGCACTCGAGCGACCATTTTTATTTTGCACTTTCACTAGAGCGACCAAAAGTTGACTCGAACGTAAATTTCATGCTCCCAGAAGTTTACACATTTTGCAGATCGCTCGAGCGACTAGAGTTTCGCTCGAGTGAAGACCTCAGTCTCACCGTCGAGCAACCGTCGAGTGTGTATCGAGCGGAAAAATCAAGCAACTAGTACTTTTGCAGAGTTTACAGACCGTTCAAGCGATGAAAGTTGCGCTTGACCCTCCGCTCGAGCAAGGGAAGCTACGCTCGAGCGAGGATCCTGTTTTCAGCAAATTTGACTAAGTGTTAAACAACATGTTTTGGCATCCTTATAACATCTTAGGCATTCTTAAGCCCTAATTAAAACATAATAATGAGGATAAGACTTAGAAACACGCTAAGAACGAAACGAAATAAATTAAGTACTATCTGAATGTGTGTTTCAAATATGTGTGTCTGTTATGTTTGTGTGGGTCACGCGCCGCAAGTTAACTAATTTGTCTACTCTGTCTGTCTGCTTTGGAGCCATCTGTGAGTAATAACTTAGTAAAAACTATGTTCAACTTTATTTATTTTCTGTAAGATGAAATAAGATCTGTTTTCTGAAATGTTATGTTCAGTACAATGAATGATTGTCCAATTTCTGACAAGTATTGGTGGCATCCTTAGCATATATGCTGGATGTTACCCGGTATCAGAGGTTCTATTATGGAACTTAATATGTCTGTAATCTGTTACCCATACCGGAGGCTCCATCATGGAGCTTAACATATCTGTTATCTGTTAACCAGATCTGAAGGTTACTTTATGGAACTGGTTACTAATAACCACTATTTGTTCTGTATTTGTTCTGTATCTGTTCTGCATCTGTTTTGTATCTGTTTTGTGAGCGCTAATGGATGTACCACGTATGATTAAGCATGAATTCTAATTTCTGTTTCTGATATGAACTCTAATTTCTGAGTTTGTTATGGACATCATTCAATTAAAACCTTTTACTCTGTTATTATTCACTGGGCTTCCGCTCACTCTATTACTTATGTATGTAGGTGATAAGGCGCGTGGCTAGGCTCAATGATGATCACCTGGAGCTTTGTTTTGTCGGCCAACCCCTGTGCCTCCTGAGGAGGTTTCGAAAGTCATGTGGTTATGTTTTGCGATTATGTATAAGACTTTGTTTTCTTTTTCGAACATGAACAAGCTTCTGTTTATCTGTATTTTGGGCTAAGTCCCCTTTTAACTTTATCAGTATAAAATGGGTGACGTAAGACTACTGTATTTATGACGTCACGTGTATGTATATAAAGTTTTAAAATTTCTGTCCCATGTATGTCTACACAGCTCAATAGACTATGTATATTTTATATCTGCTTCCGTTAGCCCCTTAATTATGTGTTATTCTGTACAGAGGCCTTTGGTAATCCAAGGATTACTGGCCGATTACGACGCTAAACCTATAGGGTCGGGTTTGGATTGTGACAACTTTGAGCCCAATTTTGAGTAGGGCCCACACTTCTTTTGGGGTGGGTCCAAAGAGGTGATGCGTTTCTTGCCACATGGCAAGTCACACGGTGCAAACGGTTCGTCAAAATCATCTATGAGTGAATGAGAAGTTGACGTCATTTTGGGGTTCATGAAATGGACAATTGAAGAGTAAAATGTAGGTTTCCTTGAAATGGATTGTCCCACATAAAAACTTAAAGAAAACTTATGCGTGTATATAAGTTCTAGGTGGGAATACTTGGGTTGGGTCCTGTAGACACCCCATTTTTGACCGACCTGAAGACTCAGACGTCACCGATTGAGCGCTCGGTGATATTGCATATTGTGCTCGTTCAGAAGTTTCAGAGTCTCGGCTGCGAGCCTTGCCTCCGGACTTTCGGGTTCTTTCGTGTCTTGCCTCGATTTGCGAACCAGGCTCTGTTTTCTCTATTTTCTCTTCCCGAAGGGAGGGAGAGGTCTCGTAGATCATCTCTCAGTGGCCGTAGGCTACGTTTCGTGGTCATAGGCCATTTTTTCCCATTTCGGAGCCCGATTCCCGGTTTTCGGAGCCGTCGACCGTATGCCTCAGTTCGGGACCGCTTGACCACCTCCATTTGCTCCGATTTTTGGCATACATCTTGTTTACCTCCCTTTTGAGGGACACTGTGGTCCGAGAGACCAACTTCGTGGTCGAACACCACTCCCGGTGCCTAACAGTCAGTTTTCGGGGCCTCGGGCTGCGTGTTTCGGCCCCCGAGCTTTCATTTTGCATCGGTTTTGGTTCATTTTTGGTGGAGACCTTATTTTCATTGTTAGGAAGGCTGTAGAAGGGTGGGAGGCCAATAATTGTTCTGACAACCCAGTTTTATTTCTTCATCACCCTCCGTCACCCGTTTTTCTCACCAGAAAGCCAATGTTGACCACCCTTGGGCCACTTTTTCTAGCCCTAAACCACATATTTGTGTTGTACACACCTGGGAGGCCCACCAATATGATATGGCCAGCCAGTAATTGCTTCTGACCCTTTTGAACCCCTCTAAAAAATGGGTTTTTCTCTCTCCTGGTTCACTTCTTCCAGTTTTTGACTACATAGTTGTGTTGTGCACACATGGGAGGCCACCAATTTGATATGGCCGGCCAGCAATCTTCATTGACCCTTTTGACCATTGGCCGGCCGGCCACCTAAACCCTAGATAACTGGCCGGCCATGATCCTTGCACCCTGTTCCTTCCAACTGTGACCTCCTTTTCCCCCCAGATTCTGTATCCGATGGGGGGAACTTTTTGAGGGAAAACTTAAATTTGAATCTCCCCCCCTTTTCTCCACTCTTATGCCTATATAACCAGCCCCTCCCCTTCAGTTTTGAGGGGTTACAAAAAACCCTTTGGAGCTCTTGCATACATCCCCCCCCTCTCTCTCTCTCTTCCAACCTTCAAACCCTTGAGTCCTACACCCTTTCTACACCAACCCATAGCACCACACCCCCTCACTCAATTCCAGCAGCTTGGGGGCCATTTCCAGAGGCTAGGAGCTCCATTTCTTGGACCAAAGATTGTTGAAGACAAAGGCTACAAGGGTGAGTTACATTTTCCCTCTTTTGTGCATTTTTTTGGCCTATGTCTTAGCTCCTTGTGCTTACATTTTTGGGCTCCGACCCTAACTAAAAATAGTCTTATTTTGAGCTCTTTTTCATGTTTGATTAAAGGCCTTTCTCTGTTTGAGGCCTCCTTCTTTCCCTTTGTGTTTAAACTCCCTTTTAGGCCTATTTTTTTGCATAGTATTTTAGGCCTATTTGTGAGCTGTTTTGGACTTTGCCATAAACTGTAAAATATTATGTTTTGGGCCCCTCTTCAACATTGTTTAAGGGCCCTCCTCTGTTTGAGGTCTCCAGCTATCACTTGCTTCTTTATCCCTCTTTTGGCCTTTTTCTTGCATAATGTTTTAGGCCTACTTGTGTTTACTTTCGGGGCTTGATGTAAGCTGTGAAGTGCCATATTTTGAGCCCTTCTTCAACTTTGTTGAAGGGCTCTTGGCCATTTGGGACCAGCTGCTGCCCCTTTCCTCTATTCTCTCTTTTAGGCCCATTTCTTGCATGATAGCTTAGCCTTACTTGTGTTTATTTTCGTGACTTGTTGTAAACTGTAAAGTGCATTATTTTGAGCCCCTCTTCAACTTTGTTGAAGGGCTCTCTACCATTTGGGGCCAACAGCTACTACTTGCCTCTTTATCTCTCTTTTAGGGCCATTTTTGCATGCTAGCTTAGCCCTATTTGTGTTCACCTTTTGGCCTTGCTTAAAACTGGAAATATGCATGTTTTGGGACTGCCTTGCTTCTTTCTTCACACTTCATGATCAAATAATACATGCTTTGTATAGCTATAAGTCATTCCATGTGCATAGTTTTGAGTTTCGAGGTTCATCTCATGCATCGGGTGTCATATTGCCATGATTCGGGGCTGTTTAGTATCATATTTTAGTGCTGAAATTTTCATGTTCATATGCCATATTCCATGCCTTGCCATGCTTTGGTAGAGTGGCCTTTGTGCCTTAGGTTCGGTCCTCGGTTTGCGTGCATGTGTGCACGCATTTCGAGTGTCTCATTTTCATCTCATGGCCTCCTATGTGAGTGTGGCTGAGGTCCACTTGTGTTGGTATAAGTCCATTATGCATTGTGCATGCCATTTCATTTCATAGCATTGTGTATGCTAGGTTGCATGTTAGAGCATCGTGTATGCCATGTTACATCGTGCATCGTGTATGTCATCTCATAGCATTGTGCATGCTAGGTTGTATATTAGTTGCATTCATGCATGTCATCTTATTTGCATTGTGTTTGGGATAGGAGTTAGCCCGAGCACGGGAAAAGAGGGACGTTTCGTACTTCGAGTGACGGAACATGTCTCAATTCCTTGTCGCCGACACTCCGGATTATCCATGATGGAGTCTCGGTCTTGTTGTGTTTATATGTGCATTCATTTCATATTAAGTCGTACAATTCGACTCCTCGGCCATCATGCATAGATATGCGTGATTGGTGGCACGAGGATCGAGGCATGCACACATATGTGAAAATAAATTGCCATGTCCATTTCTTGCTCTCTGTTGCAGCAAATCAAGAATCAGCAACCTTTCGGAGCTTGGCACGCATTCCAAGAACAATTGCAAAGAGAGGCTAATCGGGGCATCGTAGTGGATTTCCGCACAAGGCAACTCAAAACATGCACCATCCATCACCCGGAGCAGAGTGGAGGCAGTCCCTAGCTTGCATGCTAGTTTATCGCTTTCCTTAGTTAATTTGTTAATTAATTAGGATTTTGTATTTATACGGACTGTAATTATTTATTTGGGACTGTATATTATTTATTCGGACCCTCTGCGCGAGGGCAATGTTGTAATAAGTGTGCGTGTGTGTGATGTATGTCTTCCAACCCCACGTCTTTCTCCCTTTTATTTACCAGCTTATGATGGTTAGATTAGGGCATATTTCAATTAGCATACAGTATGATAGCATGTTTGCATTCATTCATCTGTCTTGCATGCACCGAGCTCGGCGCATCATACTAACTACATTGTATTTCAATTCCAAGTTGAATACTTGTTAGCTGTTGCATCTCATATGCCATGTTTAGAATAGCCGAGCCTGCTATAGTTGCATTATTGCATGTGTTGCATTAGGCATCCCT
This sequence comes from Camellia granthamiana, assembly GCA_036172215.1. NCBI lineage: Eukaryota > Viridiplantae > Streptophyta > Magnoliopsida > Ericales > Theaceae > Camellia > Camellia granthamiana. Next base: position 32,254,994 of record CM069915.1, on the reverse strand, counting down.
GTATATTTAGGATCATGCATGGATTTCTAATTAGCTTCTGTTTTGGCTTGGAGTACTCGGTAAGTTTTATGCTTTAGCATCCTTGCATGCGTGTGAGTGACTGCCATGATAGCATGCTTACCATGAGGTTATGTGCTTATGTGATATATCTGCCTGAATGCCTGTGGGTGAAGGTTGGGTTATTTGGATTGGATCAAATCATTGACTGTGAGTTTTAAGCCCACCCGAGGGTGGCAAAATCTGCATTTTAAGCCTACTTGCGAGTAGCAAACCATATTTCAAACAAACAGGAAATGTTTTGTTCCAATTCAGGCGACCCAGTCTATACTTGTATGCTGTGCGCATCACGTAGTAAATCTAGGCTAATAACCGGAATAAGAACGCATAATGTTTTCAAAACTAGATATCATGGTTAGTAGAGGCCGATCTTTGATCGGGCGAGCGGGGGTGCTCATGAAGTGACCTTCCCCAATCGTACCCAAGTTCCCGAGCCGAGGCAACTTTGGTGATGGCGGACACGTGGCCTTAGGCAACGAGTCAGGGTTTCCTAAATTTCCCAAAAATAAAATATTTAGGTGGCGACTCTGTATCTGGCAAAGCAGTCCATGTTTGGCACTTCTTTCAAAAATCTGTTTTCTCAAAACGATTTGCCGGATTTGGACTCTTTGGTTCAGATTAAGAACCGTGACACGAATCGAGTCCGAGCTGTAGCGAGGTCCCCCGCGGGCTTGTTACAGGCCCCAAGGGGGACTCCAAGTTTGTAGAAGAAATAAGTTATGGACAAAGTGGGCTTTGGCTCAAACCACCACACATGCGCGCGTACCGCTGCCGCCGCCCATCCGACCGGCCAGCCGAGCAGAGCCGTGCCGAGCGCGGGTATGGGTCAGTTTGGTCCTAATATTAATTTTTTGGACAAAATTTATTTGAAAATTTCCAAATTCTTGCAGGAAAATTATTTAAATTTCTGAACGAAATTAATTTATATTTTGCACCAAATTTTTCTGTCCAAACAGTGCCTCTTCTAGTCAATTTCCAATTTTTTCAAACTATTTTAACATAACTACACCGAACAGATTCAAACCTGTTTCAACAAGTTCAATTCAAACCTTACCTGTTCGGTTCAAACCTTTCCTCTCAGTTCCGTTTCACAGAATCCTCCAACTTTGCATACCAGATAGCCGCAATTCCTGACAAGGTCCAGCTGAAAAGTGACAGCTTTTGAAGTTTAGTGAGGCCCATCGGCCGCACGATATCGGTGAACAACCGCAGATGAACCATGGGATCTCCAGAGCCATTGAACCGATCTATGTGTGGCATTTTAAACCGGTCTGGAAAGGTTACTGTAGAGTCAGTATATCCATCTTCGATGTCGGGGATAGAGTTCACACCTTGTGCCCGTTTGAAACGCTTCTCTAACTTGTTGACCTTAAGTACAGTTGGGTCAACTTTGAATTCAAATAGAGGCTCGGTTTGGTATACTGGTGCCTTGGAGGCTTGCGGTGGGATTGGGTCTACCGGATTGCCCAAATTCTCTTGGACATTAGCAGTGATTCCGAGTGCTGGGATACCTGCAGGAGGTACATGGGAAGCAGAAGTCGCTGCCGGCTGTGATTGTTGTTGCTGTAACTTGTTTATTACTTCGGCTTGATGGGCTGTAACTTCAGCTTGGTGGGCAACATCTTGCTGCATGGTTTCCACTGTTTGTTGGAGATGACGAATCAAGTCCTCCATACTGACTGTAGGATACTGAGTCATCTGAATAGGTGAGTGATCTTTTGCTGGCCTAGATGTAAAAGATTGAGCCTGACTAGATGCAGGTGATTGTTGAACTAGTGAACTGTGCCTAACTCTCCTTCGTATAGTAACCGGCGTGAGTGAAGCAAACACAGGTTGTCCCCTAACAAGATCTCTCTGGATCTGTAAAGTCTCCTTACACAGATCTAGAGTGCTCTGGGGATATCCGAACTGTCCGAAGCAATTGTAATAAACTGCCTTGCAAAAAGAAATAAAGCAAAAGGAAAGCAAAAATCAAAAACCGCATAGCACCTCAGCTCAGATGTGAACAACACACAGATGTAATCAAAAGCTGTAGGACTACACTCAACACTGAATTCTGCCCCCCAAATCTGATACCCAAACTTGCAACTGATATGCACATTCCCGTAGAGTTTCACTCTAAAAGCACATACCAGTCAAGTGAGAGCCAAAACACCCCTATGAGGGGTTAGGGCTACTCTATCCTAGTTTCGTCAGGAACTAGGGTTCACTATCCAAACAAAGCGGTTTCACACAATCCCTGAATTCGGGTGAGCAACCTGTTCTAGTTTGGATCAATCACTATGGCTTTCGATATGCAACTAGGTCAAATGGTCAAAAATGGTACCTCGGCAAGACTACCTAATATACCTCTCACACCTAATACCGAAAAGTGAAAGGCGGATCAAGCGGTACAGCGGTAATCCAGATCCAAGGGTTGTGTTTCCATCATTGCAAGCTTTTGGCAAGCTTTTTCAAGCAAGCCTTCGATAAACCGTCCAGAAATAGCAGATGGCAAACACAGTGACTTAAGCGCACCAATGCAAATGCAATGCAAAGAAACATATAAGTGTAGATAAAATTTCATATCATGAGTTCGAGTCAAATTCTCTAAATCCCCAGCAGAGTCGCCAGAAACTGTAGCTCGACTTTTTCGCACCCCTTTTCGAAAGTTCGAAATAAGCCCTACAATTTGGATTACCGCGGTTCTGAATCTAATCTCACAATTGCAATGTGAAATTGATAAACACCAAAGAGTCCAAATCAGGTAAATCTTTTTGGAAAATCGATTTTGAATCGAATTGCCAAAAATGGACTGTTTTGCCAGATACAGAGTCGCCACCTAAATATTTTTTAGAAATCTAGGAAACCCATGACTCGTGCCAAAGGCCACGTGTTCATCATCACCAAAGTTGCCTCGGCTCGGAAACTTGCGTACGAGGGGGGAAGGTCACGAATACATTTGAACACCCCCGCTCGCCCGATCAAAATTCGGCCTCTACTAATCATGATATGAAACTTATTTACATTATATGCTCTTGTTCCGATTATTAGGCTAGCATTTACTATGTGACGCGCACATCCAAGTATAGACTAAATTGCAAGAATTGGAACACTTCAAGTCATGTTTGTTTGCAAAATTATTTGATTTTGCCACTTAACAAAGTGGTCTTAAAGTTTGTGATTTTGCCACTTGACAAAGTGGACTTAAACGTACATTCATTGAATCATTCCAATTCAAGCAACAAGCCTTCATCCACAAGTACTCAAACATTTTAACAAGTAAGCACTTAGCCTCATGGTATGCATGTTAATCATGGCAATCACTCACACCCATGCAAGTATGCTAAGGCATTAAAAACTCAGCTGGTACTCCTAGCTAAGATAAAACAAAAGAGTTAGAAAAATGCATGATTCCTAACTATGCCAAATGTCTAATATAACACATACAATGTGCAATTACTAGGCTCGGCTACTAATATGTCATATGACTCAATTCAAGACATACAGTCTAAGCACGTATTAAACAAAGTATTGAAATGACAATGCAGCTAGAATGATGCGACGAGCCTCGGTGCATGCAATATAAGATGAATGGATGCAAGCATGCGATATACTAATTGAAACATGATGCCCCTAATCTAACCATCATAAGCTGGTAAATAAAAGGAAGAAAGACGTGGGATTGGAAGACATGCACGTTATTACAACATTAATGCCTTCGCACAAGAGGGTCTGAATGAACTAAGCTAATTAACTAACTAATTAAAGCGAAGCTAATTAAACTAATTATTATAGACCGAAATAAATAACTAGCCAAACTAATTAACTAATTATTACAACAAAATATGAATCAACTAACTATTCTAGTTAACTAACTAACTACAAAATGAAATCGAATAACTAATTAACTAACGAATTTAGTTACAACACATATCAAAATTAATTAGCTACAACTAATTAATTACAACAAAACTATGATTAAATACTAATCAAACTAAACAAGTAGTCTCGGTAATGGAGGGATGTATGCATGCTCGGTTTCCACCAGAAAAACATCCACTATTTTGCTTCCAATTGTCTCTGTTGCACAACCCTTGCACTGGTTTTTTCTCTTCCAGATCAACTCTACTCTGCTTCACAAGCATTCTGCTCAAAATTCACTAGTGGCCGGCAGGCTAGAAGTGAGGGGTTGCCAGCCACTGATGGTTTGTTTCTCCTTGCTGCAATAGAGGACAAACAGAGCAAAGAGAGGGTATTCTCACAGGTTGTTTGTATCGTGTATCCCTCATTATCATTAAAACATCTCAAACGAGTGATATACTTGGTTCCAAAACCATCAATCAAGCAATTTCATTGCATGATGGCTAAAGAACCAAGATGTACAAGTTCAATAAATACACAAACAAGACCAAAAGCCTTCACCCTATCATGCATGATCAAAGACAACGGAGACCTAGGAAACTTGGCACATTTCATCACTTTGAGTATGAAATGCCCCAATTTTCTTATGTTCAATTAACATCCAATTGAACACGTCAAAACATAATCAAATTCTTATCTTGCACATTTTAGTTTTCATTTTTGTTTACTCATTTTAATTACCCTTCCATTCCTTAACCAATTAAATCCATTGGTGAGTTAAGTCCTCTAAAAGAGAAGAGAGTGTCAAACAAGGGGTAGTTTAAGGGAAGAGAGAGGTATCATGCCGTTGATAATGAACCCCCAAAAGAGGATTAAACCATTAAGCATGGCCCTCAATCTCAAGCTTAAACAACCCTAAGGTTGAAACAACCCTCAAGGAAAACAAAGAGTGAAGAAATGAGGGAGGTTGCAGAGATTATGATTGCTGAAATTAAGTGAGAAAAGCACTAAAACAATGCAATCAACTCAAACAAATGGTGTCTAAAGGCCTAAAACACCAAGCTTGTGAGGATACTTACAATACAACTATGCAAAACAAGACTCAAATGCAACAACCAATCCAAAATAGAGTTAAAATAGTCCAAATCAAAGCCTAAAATATGTTGGAATTAAGCTACAAAAGGCTAGAAAAATAAGCTAACACATAGAGCTATCTAGGCTAGCAAACATGACACAAGGAGGAAAGGCTAACCCCTCCAAATTTGGACTTCAAAACATGATTTTTACCACTGAAATTACTCTGAAATTCAATGTTCAAAAGCCCAAAAAAAAAGATGGTTTGAAAGTGGAAAACAAAGGTGGAAAGGAATTACAAACAAGAAATAAAGAAGGGTGAGCCACCCCCTAACCTTAAATGGCATAAAACCACCAATTTCAGCCCACCAAAACAGAGTTTTTTATAACCCAAAACAGCCCAAAAACTGTGGGAAAAGGATGGAAAAACAAGTATGCAAAGTAAAGTAAAAAAAGCAAGTATTATACCTCTTGAAGCAAAGATCAATTCTAGGCAACAATTCAAGTCAAAACCAACTTCAAGAGCTCCAAGAAGGCCTCAAGGAACCTCAGCTCAAAGGTGATCAACTTTGATTAAGGAGGTGTAAGCAAAGGTGTAGTGTAAGTAGGCTAATGTGTACAAATTTGCAAGAGAGAGAGAGAGATTTTTGTTCCAAAAATTCCAACTCTCAAAAATGGGGGAGGAGACCCCCTATATATAGAAAAACATGCATTTGGCTGAGATACATCCCTCCATACACGTGTAGGGAGATGTAGCCAATTGTGGTAATAGTTGGAACAGCTGTCAACAAAATATCTGAAAAGAGACACTGATGGCCGGTAGGCCACACCATTGGCCGGCAAAGCACAAGGGTGGCCGGCAGCCCACCAGAGGGTGCCTGCAGGTCCCAGGGTCTCAAGGTTTGAAGCACTAAAGTTTTGGTTCAAAACATGGCATGGAAAAGATAAGGTTTAAAGGCTCAAAGACAGAGCATTCCACCGAAGACTTCGGGTATTAAAACAAGCACATGCAGTCATCATTATCGAGTGCACAAGCGATGACATCCAAGTCTTGAGGACGGTCAAAAATGGGGTGTCTATAGTTGTTCCTCTTTGAAAGAACTCGGAAGTCATGAAATGACGTGAGTGAATGTCAAAGCCCGAAGACGACCCATTTTGACAAGGCCAAAGACTTGGGCAAACAAACAAACAAGACAAAGAACGGTTGCGCCCACAGGCTGCCTATGTATCCCTTTACAAGGAATCAAACCAGCGTAGTTCTAGGGAAAAATGCAAAATGATACGCATAATGCAACTTTGAAAACTTGACTAACACGCTTCGTGAAGCCGGCTATTTTGAAAAGTCATGATCATGTGAGATGATGCGATAGGCAATAATAAATGTGATAAGCAAGAATGGATGTGATAAGCAAGATAACAACATATGAATTAACAGCTTCAAACTTAAAACCAACACAGGTTTTCATACAAGAGATAAAACACACTCTAACTTTGGCAAAATAAGAGGCGAGGAAAGAAAACACCACTCAAGGCTGCGTTTCATGCACCCTGAGAAAACCGCTCGAGGCCGTGTTTTACACGTCCCGAGAAACTGAAAACTACCTAGGGCTGTGTTTCACGCGTCTTGAGAAACAAGGAAGATCGCTCGGGTCCGCGTTTCACGCGTCCCAAGACACAACACAAAAATCACTTGGGCTCGTGCTTCACACGTCCCGAGAAACTAGAAACCGCTCAAGATCGCATTTCACGCCTCCCGAGACACAACACAAAAATCGCTTAGGCTTGTATTTCGCATGTCCCGAGATGAAATCTGCCTAGGGCCGCGTTTCACGCGTCCTGAGATAAACAACCCCTCGGAGCCGTGTTTTACACGTCTCGAGATGAAATCCGTCGAGGGCCGCGTTTCACACGTCCTGAGATAAACAACCGCTCGGGGCTGTACTTCGTACGTCCCGAGGTAAAACCCGTCTAGGGCCACATTTCACGCGTCCTGAGAAACAACCACTCGGGCGCGCACTTTGTACGTCCCGAGGTAAAACCCACCCAAGGCTGCGTTTCACGCGTCTTGAGAAACAACCACTCGAGCACGTACTTCGTACGTCCCGAGGTAAAACCCGCCCAGGGCCGCATTTCACGCGTCCTAAGAAACAACCACTGGGGCGTGTACTTCGTACGTCTCAAGGTAAAACCCGCTTAGGGCAGCGTTTCACACTTTCTCAGAAATAACTACTCGGGCGCGTACTTCGTACGTCTCGAGATAAAACCTGCCTAGGGCTACGTTGCACGCGTCCTGAGAAACAACCACTCAGGTGCACACTTTGTACGTCCTGAGGTAAAACCCGTTCAGGGCAGCGTTTCACGTGTCCTGAGAAACAACGAAGAGAGGTGTGAAATAGATGCATAAAGTGAACAAGTACGATAGATGCACAAAGTGAACAAGTGCGATAGATGCACGAAGTGAATGAGTGCGATAGATGCACAAAGTGAACAAGTGTGATAGATACACAAAGTGAACAAGTGCGATAGATGCACAAAGTGAATGAGTATGATAGATGCACAAAGTGAACAGGTGCAATAGATGCACAAAGTGAACAAGTGCGATAGATGCACAAAGTGAACTTCAACTAGAACTCCTCTGAATGAACCATACATACAATATCATTTGCCTGTGTAAGAAAGAAACTTAACAAGTGTAATACAGTAAGAATGCATGTTCTATGTAAGACAAACAACCGAGATACAATATTAATTAATGGCATATTCTATGCGTGAAACGAGATGCATATTCTACCCATGACTCATAACATGATGCAAGACACGCATACAGGATACATATGTGGAGTGAAATGCATATTCTATGGTAACAAAGTGAAATGCATATTCTATGCAACAATGTGAAATGAAAGGAGAATGAAGGCAAAACGAATAAAGGTGACATACGATGGCACCTTCCAATTTACCTCTTAGAGGAATTACAATATGTTGAAAAAGGATACACCTCATGCATGTTGACAAGCAATGAACATCATTACGCTTAAAAACACAGTTTTGAGCTTTCATAGAGACAATCTGAACCCAACAACAAACTTTCCTTGCAATCCTTGGGAAGCAAAGATACAAAACAGCATCAAGAGTCAGAGGGAAGCCACCGGCCACCTGCCAGCCAGTGGAGGGGGTTGCCGGCCATGTGCCGGCCACCCGTGGCAATTTCAGGGGTTTTTTGGTCTTTTCGGCTTGGATCTTTAAATATAGGCCACAACTCTTCATTTCCTCACAACCCCATATCCGAAAATCCTCTTTCTCTCTCTAGGTGCTCCTTTCCTCTAAATCTACGCTTTCTACGCGTTTTCCGAAGTTGATTCACTAAACCCTCTTTGTTTCCTCTATTTTGAACCGATTGAAATTTGATTTTGGTGCTTTTTCTTGGAGTTTCACCACTTGAGGCTTGTTCCCTTCAAGTTTTTCTCGGGTTTTGTGCCTTTTCCCGGGCTTTGACTTTTCCTTTCATTTTCTCTTTCCTAGGGTTGACTTTTTCTAAGTTTATCATTTTCCCTCCGTTTTTCTTCATTTTCAACCATTTTCTCATCTTCTTTCCAGATGGTGGATGATATTCCACATGATGGAGATCTCTTCGAGATTCCACCCCAGTTATCACCTCCAGCAGAGATGAAGGCCGAGCCTGAGCCCGAGATATTACCGCCGGGAGTACGCCTCTTCGATCTGGTGACATACCATCCTCAGATACACGTACTGCCACTCGGGGGTATTAGGCATTTCAAAGAGTTCGCACAACGCACACCGGAGGACCTCTTGTTGTAGGAGCTAGATTCTCATTTGTCCCACGACACCACCGAGGTATACATTGGATTCTCATGCTTTCTTCACTTTACATTGCATTTCTTGCTTTAACTGTATTCCTTGCTTCAACTGTATGGTTACACTGCATTTCTTGCCTCTTGCTGCATTTCTTGCCTTAATCACTCTCTTGCACTGTATTTCTTACACTGCCCTTCATCTGCCTGTTCTCATATCACTGTATATCACTGCTCTGATCACAGGAGGACTCTTGCTCCATCAGGGGTTATGGAGCTACGTCAGCGAGGAACTGGTATCTGGAGCTCCCCGCCGGCGTACGCTACTATAGACACCCCATTTTTGACCGACCTTAAGACTCAGACGTCGCCGATTGAGCGCTTGGTGATGATGCATATTGTGCTTGTTCTGAGGTCACAGAGTCTCGGCTGAGAGCCTTGCCTCCGGACTTCGGGACTCTTTTGTGCTTTGCCTCGGTTTGCGAACCAGGTCCTGTTTTCTCTGTTTTCTCTTCCTGAAGGGAGGGAGAGGTCTTGAAGACCATCTCTCAGTGGCCGTAGGCTACGTTTCGTGGTCATAGGCCACTATTCCTGTTTGGAGACCAGTTTCCGATTTTCGGAGCCGTCGGCCGTGTGCCTTGGTTCGGGACCGCTTAACCTTCTCTGTTTGCTCCAGTTTTTGGCACACACCTTGTTCCCTCTCCCTAGAGCGACACTGTGGCCCGGGAGACCACCTTTGTGGTCATACGCCACCTCCAGTGCTTAATAGTCAGTTTTCAAGGCCCCCGACTGCGCGTTTTGGCCCCCGAACCTTCGTTTCGCATCGGTGTGGGTTCATTTTTGGCATGGACCCTAGTTTCATTGTTAGGAAGGTGGTACTATGGTGGGAGACCACCTTTTCTTCTTGGAGACCACCTTTCTCTTCGCCGCCCGATTTTCTTGTTAAAGAGCTGGTCTCCCTCACTTTTGGGCCAAAATTTCTGGTCTCTCATACCACCACTGAGTTGCATTCACCTGGGAGACCACCAATCTTGGTAGGCCAACCACCTTTTTTTCTTGACCCTTTTGACCCCTTGGTCTCCCTCACTTTTGAGCCACAATTTCTGGTCTCCCATACCACCACTGAGCTGCATTCACCTGGGAGACCACCAATATAGGTAGGCCGACCACCTTTTCAGCTTGAACCTTTTGACCCCTGGTCGGCCGACCAGGGGGAGTGGTCAGCCGACCACCTGAACTGGTCGGCCACCTTCCTACTTTTTTGTATCACTGAGTGTTAGCCAGCTGTGCCAGCTGGAAACCTCAGAAGTAATCCTCCATACACGTGTATGGAGGATCTTTGAGCTGGGTTCTAAGCTTCTTGAGGAAGCTTTACATCTTCTCCTCTATAAAGGGAAGGCCCCTCTTCCATTGCTAGGGTTCAGAACTTCTTGGAAGGCAAAACATATACACCTTTCTATATCTCTCTCTTTTGTGCTCCAAAACTCCTAGTTCTTGGCCCCATTGCACTACACCTCCAAGCACAACACCTCCATGGTGAACCTAAGAACCTAGGAGCTCATTTTCAGAGGTTGAAGAGTTCCTATTTTGGTCCAGAAGCTGTTGGCCTTCTTCTCTACAAGGGTAAGTCTCTATTTCCCTCCTTGTAGCCTTATTTTGCTTCATAGTTTAGCTCTATTTGCAAGCATATTTAGGCTTTGTCATAAACTCAAAAAAGTCTTTTTTTTGAGCTTCTAAACATGTTTTTTTAAGGCCATTTTTCTGTTGGGGGTCATCTACACCCTTGCATGCTTCATTTCCTCTTATTTTGAGCTATGCATTAGAGCATTTGTGTTGGCCTTGGTTTGGCCTTTTAGCCACTGAAATCCAGCGGATTTTTAGTGGCTAACATGTGTTTTTGAGCCTCAAAATCAGAGAGGGGTGACCCTCTCACCCCTTGTTTTGTTTACTAGCATTGTTGGCCTTACAAAGGAGCCCATATTTTCACACTTCTTGAGCATTTTTCAGGCCATTATTTGTGAGTTTTATGACCTGCATGAACTCTGACCAGAGTTGTTTTTGCCATGTTAGGTGTCTATCTTGCATGTGTAGAGTAATCCTCTTCATGGCCTTCCAAAGGGGCCTTTACTTGAATGCTTCCTAGACTCATTTCAGGCCCTTGTCAGTGAGTTTTAGGGCCCTCATAACCTCTTTCCAGAGGTGGTTTTGCCATTTTGTATGTCTATCTTGCATGTGTAGAACAACCCTCTTATTGGCCTTTCAAAGGGACACATCATTCTTGCATGCATTGACTGAGTTTCAGTGGGTTTTTGGGCATTATTTGGCATGGCATACTTCTGTTTTTGGCTGGTTTCATGAGCTCTCATGTGCTTCATATAATTGTAGTGCAAATCATGGTTCACTAGCTTATTTTGCATGCTTTGTTGACCCTTGATTTTAGCACTTTTTGGCCTTGCCTTAAACTGATTTTGTGCATATTTTGGACTGCCCTAGCTCTTTTTTTGGGTCTCATGGTCGAATGATGCTTATTTTGCATGCTTGTAGTTCAATACACTTGCCTAGCTTTGAGATTTGAGGTCTATTGCATGCATATACTGAGGTGTTTTCATGCTTTGGGGTCATTTTGCATCATATTTCAGAGCCTATGTAAATGCCATATCCTCATGTTTTCTCCTCTTTAAGTGTGCTTGAGAGTTGTGCATGAATGCCTTGTTTTCGGACCATTGAATGAGCTTCAGTTCCATGCACTTTGAACCATCATTTTGGGCCATTTTCCCACTATTTTAGACCTGCCTAGGGTCTGTTTGGGATTGTTTTTTCCATTCGTGCATTGCTTTGTGTACCTCTAGTGTAACGCACTTCACTAGTTTTGGTATTGTGCCATCTAGCATGCACTATATGAAGTGTTTGCATGATTCAAGACCATTGTGCATCATGTTTTAGAGCTGGAGAATGTGTGTTTCCATGCCATATTTCATCCTTTACCATGCTTAGTTAGAGTTGCATGTTGTGCCTTAGGATGGGTCCTTTGTATTCCTGCATGTTTGAATGTATTTCGATTGTCTCATTTTCATGTATGGCCACTGATTTGAGTGTGGCTGAGGTCCACTCATATTGGTTTAAGTCCACCTTGCATTGTGTATGCCATTTGGTTCATGTTGTTGCATGTTTGACCATCGCATTGTGTATGCTTTGATTATGCCTTTGTGTATGTCCATCTTTGTATGTGTGCATTGTGTATGCCATATAGCTCATGTGCATTGTGTATGCCATTTTAGTCCATAGCATTGTGTATGCTAGGTTGCATGTGTGCATATCATCCCTCGCATGCCAGCATGATTAGGTTGCATTGCATTTAGGGTTGTATGTTAGTCGCATTGTGTATGCCAACTCATTGTATTGTGTTTGGAGTAGGGTTAGTCCAAACACGGGAAACGAGGGGCGTTTCGTACCCAAAGTGATGAAACGTGTCTCAATTTCCGGTCGCCAACACTCCGGATTACCCATGATGGAGTCTAGGCCTTGTTATGTTTATGTGTGCATCCGTTTCATATTGAGTCGTGCAATTCGACTCCTCGGCCATCATGCATCGAGATGCGTGATTGATAGCACAAGGATCGAGGACTACACTCCCTAGAGCTTGTGCAATGACGGGGAGAGTGGTCATGCGCACATGTGTTGAAAATTCTTTGCCATGCCCCTTTCTTGCTCTCTGTTGCAACAAACCAGAAACCAGCAGCTTTCTAGAGCTTTGTACAACATTCCGGGACCAATTGCAAACAGAGGCAAATCGGGGCATCGCGAGGAATTTCCTGACAAGGCGACTCGAGCATGCATACATCTTTCATCATTCGGAACAGAGCTGAGGCGGTCCATAGATCTACATACTAGTTTATTTCGTTTCTTAGTTAATTTGTTAATTAATTAGAGTTGTGTAATATTTAATTAGCCAGAGTAGTTAATTATTTATTTGGTTTGTATTATTTATTCGGACCCTCCGAGGAGGGCAATTTTGTAATAAGTGTGCGTGCGTGTGATGTATGTCTTCCAACCCCACATCTTTCTCTCTTTTATTTACCAGCTTATGATGGTTAGTTTAGGGCATGTTTTAATTAGCATCTATATGTTCGCATGTTTGCATTCATTCATCTGTATTGCATGCACCGGGTTCGGCGCATCATGCTAACTGCATTGTATTTCAATTCCAAGTTGAATACATGTATCGATTGTTGCATTTCATATGCCATTTTAGAATAGCCGAGCTCGTCTTAGTTGCATTGTTGCATGTGTTGCATTAGGCATTTCAGCATAGTTAGGATTCATGCATGATTTCTAATTAGCTTCTTTCTTTGGCTCGGAGTACTCAGTAAGTGCTTATGCTTTAGCATCCTTGCATGTGTGTGAGTGACTGCCATGATAGCATGCTTACCATGAGGCTATTTGCTTATGTGATATAACTGCCTGAATGCCTGTGGGTGGAGGTTGGATTATCTGAATTAGAATAATTCATTGATTGCGAGTTTTAAGCCCACTAGATAGTGGCAAATCACCATGTTTTCTAAGCTCACTTGAGGGTGGCAAAATCTGCATTTTAGCCTACTTGCAAGTAGCAAACCGCTTTCAAAAACAAACATGAAAAGTTTTGTTCCAACTCAGGCGATCCAGTCTATATTTGTATGCTGTGCACATCACGTAGTAAATCTAGGCTAATAACCGGAATAAGAGCACATAATGTTTTCAAAACTCGATATCATGGTTAGTAGAGGCCGATCTTTGATCGGGCGAGCGGGGGTGCTCATGGAGTGACCTTCCCCAATCGTACCCAAGTTCCCGAGCCGAGGCAACGTTGGTGATGACGGACACGTGGCCTTAGGCAAACGAGTCAGGGTTTCCTAAATTTCCCAAAATAAAATATTTAGGTGGCGACTCTGTATCTGGCAAAGCAGTCCATGTTTGGCACTTCTTTCTAAAAATCTGTTTTTCAAAAACGATTTGCCGGATTTGGACTCTTTGATGATTCATCAGTCTTGCATTGCACTCTGCGAGATTAGATACAGGACCGTGACATTGAGTCCTGAACTGTAATGAGCCCAAATGAACAAAACGGGATCTCCTCCTGGGACGTTCGGGGACGTCCACAATTTCTGGCAACTCGAACTCATGATATCTTGTTTTGATTACACTTATGTGTTTCTTTGCATTGCATTTGCATTGGTGCGCCTAGGACACCATGTTTGCCGTATGCTATTCCTGAACAGTTTGTCGGAGGCTCGCTTTGCGAAGCGTGCCATAAGGCTGACCGGTTGCGGGCTCTGCCACGACGGGAACACAAACCCCAGTTTTACCGGGGCACCCTTTTTAACCATTCGACCTACTGCATATTCGGAATCCATAGTGACCATTCCAAGCTAGGACAGGTTGCTTACCCGATTATAGGTTGTTTGAAACCGCTGCGTGCGTAGTGATACCCTAGCTCCTGACAAAATAGGACAGAGAAACCCTATCCCAACATAGGGGTGTTTTTGGCTCTCTCTTGCTTGCTATGTGCTTTTAGAGTGCGTCTGTACAGGAATGCATGTATCAGTTTGCAAGTCTAGGCATCAGGCCTGTGGGCATCAGCATCAGTGTTTTGGGAATCAGTTTACCCGAGGGTATCAAATTTGAGGCAGAATTTTGGGGCAGAAATCAGTAACGAGCACAGTCATTCAGCTTTGCTCATTTTGGTTTTGGTGAAATCAGGCTGAGGTGCTGTCTGTTTTCTCTTTTGCAAGGTGATCTTGGAACCATAGCTTCAGAAGGCTCCGATATCCCCCAGGTTCATTGGACTCGTGTCAATAGACTTTGTCAGGTCAGAAATTCAGTTCAAGGGTAAATCAGTGTTCCTTCGCCAGAGACAGGGTAAAAAGGCCAGTCAGGCACAGATCATCAGTTCAACAGTCTTTGGATCAGAAGTCATTATCCATCTCACCTGTGTGCAGTTGGGTTGAGATATCTACTTTTACTCCAGAGATAGACATACCGATAGTTCAGATAGATCAGAACATGGCAGGGATGGAGGAGATGGTGCGCCAACTCCAAGAAAGTATGAAAATCATGCAGCAGGACGCTATCCGCCAAGCGGAATTTGCCAAACAGCAGGCCGAGGTCATGGCCCAGCAAGCAGAGCTAATTACCCAGCTACAGCAGCAAGCCGGAGCATCTGCTTCACACCAAGCTCCTCCTCCACCAGGAGTTCCAGCGCCCGGGAAGGCACCAAATGTCCAGGGAGATACGGATATTGCGACAAGGCCGGCTCCGCCCTCAATTCTACCTCAACTATCCAAGGCACCCACTCCTATCAATCAACCGGATTCTCCCTTCGAATTCGAGGTGGACCCCATGGCATTAAAAGTGAGCAAGTTTGAAAAGCTGTTCAAGAAATCTCAGGGTGTGAAGTCCATCCCGACATCGAGGATGGGTATACCGACGCGACTGTGACGCTACCAGACCGGTTCAAGATGCCACAAATCGACCGCTTTGACGGGTCCGGGGATCCCATGGTGCATCTACGTTTGTTTTCAGACATATTAAGGCCGATGAGCCTCACCAGACTACAGAAGCTTTCATTATTTGGCCGAACCCTGTCGGGTGTGGCGGCCATCTGGTATGCAAAGTTGGAAGACGATATCAAGCGGAACTGGGATGAGATGGCCGAGGCTTTCATTGCATAGTACTCCTATAACACACAAATCGAGATTACGACTCGTGATCTCGAGACAACAAGGCAGGAGCCTAAGGAGAGTTTCTCTGAATTCGTAACCCGTTTGAGGGCCAAGGCCTCAATGATGACCATAAGGCCGACGAATAAAGATCAAATACGGATGATTGTGCGCAATCTCCAGCCCAAGCTTATGCAGAAAATGATTGTTCTCCCCTTTCCCACCTTTTCAGATTTACACGAGATGGGGGTGCAAATCGAGGACGCTATGAGGCAGGGCCTCATTGACCAGGAGAAGGAGCAGCCCAGGAGGGCGTTTTTCCGCAGTTCGAATGCGACCACCAGTGGTGATGCAGCTGCAAGATCTTCTGAAGTGGGCATGGTCACCACCACCACATCAAAAACAACTACCCCATTCACCTGTGCATCCGGAAGTAGCTCGCAAAAAACCAAATATCCACCTCGAGTCAAGAGGGTTTTTACCCCACTTTATATGCCTTTGTCAAAGGCTCTAGAGGCCTTACTCCGGAAAGGATATCTGAAACCGTTGGAACAACGGCCTCTACCCGATCCTCTCCCTCCAAAGCATGACCAGACTAAGTACTGTGCCTACCATCAACAAACTGGTCATGACACTGATAGTTGCTTTCGTCTGCGCCATGATGTACAGGATTTGTTTGACAACAAGGTCATCGCTACACCAGCTCAGCAAAGTCTATCGCCACTGGATCAGTGAACTTGGGGGATGGTACGAATATGTGATCAGGGGATGAACCACCTACGGGCGGCACTCAGTTTACTCCGGATGTAGCGTATGGCACGCACTGTTTTGAGCATTTGTGAATGCTGGTTTTTGTACTTTCTGACTCGGGTATTGAGTCAGTTTTGTTATGTCATTTAGAGTCTGTCCCGTTATATAGAGTCAGTCTTTTCATACTGAGTCAGTTGGGTCTGTCTTGTTGTACCAAGTCAGTCCTGTTTTGTTGGAGTCGGGTGATTCCGGGGGTGTTACCTCGGGGCATCACCATTTTGTTTTGTGTTTGTCTTTTCGTTCTGTTTTGAGTCTGTTTCTGCCTGGAGCCAGTTACACCAACAGATTTGAACAGCAGTGATTTTCACACTCTTGTGTTTGCTTCTGCCTTGCGCCAGTTGTGCCAGAGGATTTGAATGAAATGGCAGTGCTTTTCACTTGCTTTTCTGTGCCTTAAAGTCATTGCATTTGACCTAAGTTTTTTAAAACTTTTTGAATAGCGTATTGAAAACGAAGATGAAGGAATTTGAACAAAATCAACTTTTATCAAAACTTTCCAAAACCATTTTTGAAAAGGATCATTACTTGACACGCACGGAATCATTCCTCGAGATGTACAACCCCGAATCAAAAGATCACAAATTGCCCATTGACTGAATAACGCTGCTTAGCACTGTAACCAGTTCTTAGAATAAAGATCACAACTGAACTCTCAGATAAAGAACAGACAAAGATGACTTGATCAAACACATGGATAAGTGTCACAACCCAAACCCGCCCCTATGGGTTTAGCACCGTAACCGGCCAGTAATCCGAGATTACCGAAGGCCTACTTAACAGTAGAACAGTAAAACAGAGTATAGGGGCTGGCGGAAGCCAAAACAGTAAATAAACAATGTACAATGAGTTGTGACAGTCTGTATGCAAAAAGACTTTTCATACATATATACAGTCAGTGGCAGAACAGTATGCACAATATTTACAATTGATCAGAGCAGGGACTTAATCCCTATTACGCAGTACAGTACAATACTATCAGTCTAAACAGTCATTACAAGAACAGATATAGGGACAGACGGGGGAATGAAAACGCCCCTAAGCCATAACTTAACAGGCTCGGAACCTCGCAGTGAGGCACATAGGTTGGCTTGACAAAACTGGAGTTTACCTCGACGCTTCTAGCCGCGGTCTGGTGCCTGTACACCTATATATATATATATATATGAGCAGTGAGCTAAAGCCCAGTGAATAACATAATGCGTAAAGAGGTTAAGAATGAATGTCCTTACAGTAATGAAAACAGTTCATTAAATCAGTATTTCAGTTGTTCAGTCATAACCGTCATATGTGGTACATCCATTAGCATAGCAGTACAGTAAACAGTAGGTCTTAAAGACCAAACAGTAAATGATGGCCATCAATCAGTAAATAGTAGTGGTTTCAACAAGGGAACCGACAGAGATCTCTGTAACAGTAACAGTCAGTAACAGTAGTTGCTAAGGATGCCACAATACAGTTCAGAATATAGGACATACATTCATTCAATTAACAGTTTCAGTTCAGAAAGCAGTTCAGTTAAACAGTCAGAAATATTCACAGTTGAACATATCTTTACACAATTGTTACTCACAGAGTTCTGGGCTACGGTAAGCTAGAGCGTCTCCTCGGAAAGCCAACCCTACACAGTTTACAGATTGAACACACACTAAGCTACACAGTTGGGAAAGATGATAACTTAATCCCTAATTTGCCTCGGTGTGGTTCTACTTCTATATCCTCATTAAGATGTCTAAAACTAGGCCTAAGAATGCCTAAGATGGGATGAGGATGCAAAGATGCACTTTAAAAGCATTTTTCAGAATTTTCAGAAAACAGGGGTCTCGCTCGAGCGTGGCTTTCTTCGCTCGAGCGAGCTTGTCAAAACAGTGGGGTCGCTCGAGCATAGGTTCTCTCGCTCGAGCGGTCTGCAAAAATGCAAAAAGTGCTGGATGTTGAAAATCTCCGCTCGATGCTCGCTCGACGCCTGCTCGAGCGTAAGACACAGTCCTCGCTCGAGCGTAGGTTCTCTCGCTCGAACGTGCGTCTGCGTGCACCAAGAATCTGAGAGCTTGCAATTTACGCTCGAGCCACCATTCCTTCGCTCGAGCGGAGCTCAGAATAAACAATGGTCGCTCGAGCGTGGAATCTTTCGCTCGAGCGAAGAAGCCAAATTCTGGAATTTCCAGATTTGTCTCCCAAGCTCAAACCAAGCATTCCTTAGCTCAAAACTTGACCTCTTGGGCCCAATTCCTGGAAAACACATCTAAACTCAATATACAACAAGTTTCAAAGCTCAATTTGAGAAATCAAAGCCCAAGGGTGAGTTAATTAAATCCAATTTCAACCCAATTTCATGAACAAGATGAACATGCAAACATGCATGAATTAAACTCAATTTTCAAGCTTCTAATTCATGCTCTAGAGAGCCAATTCTTTTCAAATCAAGATGAAATCATGGTTTATGATCAAGAGAAGGACATGCATGTACCAAATTCCATGAAATCAAACTCAAAACTCTTCAATGTACACATGCATGCATGTATTAAGCTATAATACAACAACCTACAACCAATTCATGATCTAGAGCTCTTATCTACCATGAACATGCAACAATTACTCTTGAATTCACAATGAAAAGGATGAAATCCTTACCTAAGTCTTCAATTATGAGAATATAAGCTCAAGTTTGCAAATTACTCTTCAATTCCATCAATTGCCAAGCAAAACTCAAGATGAATCACTCTTCTAGCTCACTCTCTCTCTCTAAAGTCGGTTGAGACAAGGAATAGGGCTGTTCAAATGTTGTATCTAAGTGTAATATAAAAATCAAAGTGTTTGAGATAGTAGGCTACTAGTGTGGCAAAGTGTTAAATATGCCAAACTATGGAATTTATCAATATTGATCCAATTTCATCATACCAAATCACGTTTTAGATAAATATACCATAAAATCACATAAATCCTAATGATCACAGAATATCAATCAATTTCAGATTCGACCGCCGATAAGGCCTCCAATTTGCAGTTTAAACACAAAGGCATGAACAGATAATTTGGCAGTCAATAGATAGAAATGCAATTCAACTAACATTTTCGATCAGTCAGTTCAGTATTTTGATTACTTCAATTATTAATCATAATCAGTCTCAGTTTAGCAGTAATCAGTGATGAGGGTTATTACAATAAGACAGTTGAGTTGGAGATGTTTACGACCGGACTTCGGGATGAAGTTGCCAACGTATCCCGAAGATGGGAATCTGGCCTTACGTAGTTTAGTTCAGGTTCACTTGAGTATTAACACTTTCCTTTTACGCTCTAACTTTTGCCAAGGCCGCCCTTTAGGGTTTTCAACCTTGCGAGCTCAGTTTTTCTTTATTTCTAATTTTTTGTACTCTAACTTTTGCCTAGGTCGTCCTTCCGGGTTTTTAGCCGAGCGAGCCTCTCAGGGATAGTATTTCTTCAACTTATCCATATTGATCGGTTGTGAAAATTCTAAGCCATCCAAGTTCATGAGAATAACAACTCCACCTGACCATATAGTTTTGATGATATAAGGACCAGTCCAATTGGGTCTGAATTTGCCCCTAGGGTCATGGATGTGAGCTCGGTTGTCTTTTAGCACCATATCTCCTTTTTTAAGATTCTGGGGCTTAACCTTCTTGTTAAAAGCCCTAGCAATCCTGCGTTGATAACCCTAAACATGGTACAATGCTTTCAGCCTTCTCTCATCAAACAACATCCATTCTTCGAACCTGCTCTATTGCCAGTCCACCTCTGCTATTTGACACTCAGCCATAACTTGCAGCGACGGGACTTCTATTTTGATTGGCAAAACAACTTTCATTCCATAGACAAGAGAATAAGGAGTTGCCCCTGTAGACGTCCGAATTGAAGTTCTATAGCCCCAAAGTGCGAATGGAAATTTATCTGGCCAATCCTTGTAGGTCTCAACTATCTTCTGCAAAATATGATTGATGTTCTTGTTGGAGGCCTTAACAGCTCCGTTGGTTTGCGGCCGGTATGTAGATGACTTATGGAAAGCCACATTGTATTTCTCTAACAAGTCGATCACTTCTTTCTTGAAGTGGGAATCATTATCTGAAATGATATCATTTGGGAGTCCATATCGGCAAATGATGTTGTTTTGGATGAACTTAGCCACATGCACTACTTTCAACACTGCGTAGGACTGAGCTTCCACCTACTTTGTGAAGTAATCAATTGCCACTATAATGTATTCATGCCCATTCGACCCTTTCGGCATGACTGCGCCGATGACATCGATTCCCCAGACTGAGAAAGGCCATGGTGAAGTCATGTTGTACAGTTTCGACGGCGGGATGGTCATGAGATTAGCATGAATTTGGCATTTGTGGCATTGCCGAACAAAACCGATACAATCCTCCTCCATAGTAGACCAGTAGTAACCTTGCCTGAGAATCTTCTGGGCTAACATTACTCCGTTCATGTGCACTCCACACTCTCCTCCATAGATAGCCTCCATCAGGCGCTTTGATTCCTCTGCTTCGACACACAACTTGTGCATTCCCAGATGACCTCTATAGTTTACCTTCACAGATGATAAATTGAATGGCCATTCACCGTATTGCCCTCTTATCTTTGGCATTTGCCCCTGGTGGATAAACCTTCTTTTCTAAGAAGTGCCAGATATCGTAGTACCAAGGGTTTTGATCTTACGCTTCATCTATTGCGGCGATAGTCTCATAGGCCGGCGTGTACTTCTGCTCAATGATGATCGGACGCATCCGAACTCTAAGCGAGATGTCTATCATGGAAGATAGAGTTGATAAGGCATCAGCGAACTTGTTGTTCTCTCTCAGTAGATGCGTGAAAGTCAGTTTTTCAAACCTAGGGATCAGAACGTCCAAGGTTTGGTGATAAATCTTCATCTTTTCTTCTTTGACCTTCTAGTCTCCATTTGCTTGAGAAACAACTAGGTTCGAGTCCCCAATGATGTCCAACCTTTTTGCCCCTAGTTCCAGGGCAGCTTCCAAACCAACGATACACGCCCCATATTCTACTTCGTTATTGGATACCTTAAACCGGAGTTTGAAGGCTCAAGGTATATGGGAATTGTCGGGTGCTATCAGCAATACACTTATCCCATAACCTTACAGATTAGGCGCTCCGTCAAAGTATATTGTCCATATCTCTTCCTTGACTTGTAGAATGGCTTCATCTGGGAATAGGTATTCTACCGCTTCATTCCCTTCTACCGAATGATCTGCCAGGAACTCTGCTACTGCTCTCCCTTTGACCGACTTGCGAGTTACATACTTCAGATCAAATTCGGAAAGAAGAAGCAACCAACGAGCTAGCTCACCCGTAAGCGCTAGTTTCTCAAAGAGATATTTGATGGGATCTAATCTCGAAACCAGAATCACGGAATAAGCTAACAAGTAGTGCCTCAACTTCCTAGTGGCCCATACCAAGGCTAAGCAAGCTTTCTCCAATGGAGTGTAGCGAGTCTCATAATCCAGCATTTTCTTGCTCAAATAATAGATGGTTTTCTCCACCCTATCCTCAAATTCCTGAGCAAGCATGCATCCCATCGTTGTGTCCGTGACTGACAAATACAAAATCAAGGGCTTCCCCGGCTCTAGCAGTGACAACACAGGTGGATTCTGAAGGTACTGCTTGATCTCTCAAGAGCAAATTAACATCGATCATCCCATCGAAATTTCTTTCCTTTCTTTAGGAGACCAAAAAGTGGTTCACAAGTTAAGGTTAATTTAGAAATAAACCGTCTTATGAATTGCACTTTACCCAGAAAGCCTCGCACCTCCTTTTCAGTCCTTGGTAGTGGCATTTTTTAGATGGCCTTGATTTTGGAAGGATCTACTTCGATGCCCCTCTGTGTGATCAAGAAACCCAGCATTTTCCCTGCTGTTACACCGAAAGTACACTTCTGTGGATTCAATCTCAGTCTATATTCCCTAATCCGTTGGAAGAATTTCTTCAAGGCGGTGTAGTGACTCTCTCTTTCTTTGGACTTGACAATCATCTCGTCCACATACACCTCAACCTCTTTGTAGATCATATCATGCAGAATAGTGGTTGTAGCCCTTCGACACAGACTCTGATTCTGCCATCCTTCTTCGAGACTGGAACAATGTTGGCCAACCATGTTGGATATTCAGACACAAGTAAGAACGCTGCCTCAATCTATTTGGTAACTTCTTCCTTAATCTTTAAAGCCTAATCCGAACGTATTCTGCGTAACTTCTGCTTGACGAGTCGGGCCTCAGGGTCGAAAGGGATCCGATGCTATACAATCTCAGGATTAATTCCAGGCATGTCTTCGTAGGACCACACGAAAACATCTTTGAAATCTTTTAATAAAGCGACTAAGCATTCACGCTCCTCCGAAGACAACGTGGACCCGATCTGGACCAAACGCAGATCCTTCTCAGTACCCACAGTAAAAGCAATGATTTCATCAGCAAGGGGTTTTGCAAACCTCTCTTCCTCTCGATTAATCAAATTTTTCAAAACCAAATGAATTCCTTCCTCTTCGTTTTCATTAAAATTTTGAAAGTCCTGATCAATGCAATAAACAAGCGGCACAGAGAAATACTCAGAATCTGCAGTAGCATTCCGTAAACACCCCACTTTTTACCGTCCTTAAGACTTGGGCGCCACTGATTGATCACTCGATGATAAAAGTTATGCAGTGCAAATGTTTGATTTCTTCAGCAAGAAGAGCTTTATATCCCAACCTAACAAACTATTTTTGACCAAAACTATTTTGGACCAAAATTATTTTAGACCTTAAAACCCTCTCTTTCAAAATATTTTTGAAAATGTTTCTACGATGTTCCGAGGGTCGCATTTCGTTAAAAATTGCACTTTTCGGTAAACCGAGCAAGGACAAAGTGGAAATAAATGGAAGAGAGGTGAACTCTTTGAAAAATCTTTCAAATATCTCATTTAGAGGTTTGGAGTTGAAGAAAATAGGAGAGGAGAGAAGAAAACCCATCGGGGGAAGGTTAGGCATCAAACTGTTAAGATAAAAATGAGCAACCTTCACTAAAATAGGCATATCTCCTTGCACACTTACAATTTAGATGTGAGGCTGCCACCATTGGAAAGTAGACTTCTGGGTAGACTCAAGAATGACCTAAAATTGAGTCCAAATGAGGGACATATGCTCATTTGAAGTCGGGCCTGGAAGCATGGCCGGCAGGTGACCAGCAGCCACCATTTGTGGATGGTAAGCCACCATTTTTTGCCTGTCAGCCACCACTGCTAGCCGGCTGGCCACCAGTGTAAAACCCAGATATTTTCTCCAACTGTTTCCACAAAGTTCTAGCTGTCTTTTTTTAGATATTTTCGAGATGGGCACATGGTTTTCTATATATAGAGGACCTCCCTCTCATCTTTCAAGGTTAGAAACATATGGGAGTGAGATTTTGGGAGCCAAAAAATCCTCTCTCTCTACATTTCTTTCTCTCTACAATTCTTTCTCTCTTTTGCAACTTGCATAGCCTTTGCCCAAACACTCTAAACCAAACCTAGAGAACTTCTTGCTGAGATGATTTGAGCTTGAATTTGAGCTCTTAAAGCACTTGAGAGTGTGAAATTGGTGGTTTATGCCTTAGGGGTTCATTCCTCTTCAAGAGGTATAACTTCTCTAGCCTTTACACCATCTTTACACCACTTGTTTTCCATCTTTTCTACTATTTTTTGGGCTGTGTAAAACCTATATTTTTGGGCTGAAACTTGTAGTTTAAGGCCATTAAAGGTTGAGGGGTGGTTCACCTTTTTTTGTACCGTGTTTTGAAGGCCTTTACCCTTATGTTTCCCACCCTTTTACTATCTTTTACCAAGCTTTTAAACATTCATTTTCAGAGCTATTTTAGTGGCTAAAAACATGTTTTGAAGTCCAAATTGGGAGGGGTTAGCCTCCCCTGCTTATGTCTTGCTTACTAGCCTAGGTTGTGCCATGTTTTAGCATTTTAATCTAGCCTTTTCTAGCTTAATTCTAGCATGTCTTAGGACTTGTTTTGGACTATTTTAGCACTGTTTTGGGCTGTTGGTTGCATTTGAGCTTTATTTTGTATGCTTCTAGTGTAATATTCCTCATGAGTTTGGTGTTCTAGGCCTTAGACACCTCCTCCTTTGAGTTGATTGAATTTGTTTATGCTTTTTCTAACTTATTTTTAGTATTAATAATCTCTGCAACCTCCCTCCTTTCTTGGTTTTTTGTTTTGCTTTGAAAGTGCTTCAAGCTCCTTGCTTGTTTAAAGCATGAGATTAAGGTCTTGTGCTTAATTGTTTAATCCCTTTGGGATTCATTACGAATGGCATGAAGCTTCTCTCATGTCTAAAACAACTTGTAGTTTGATGCTCATTTCCATTAGAGGACTTAAACTCATCCTTGGACTTAATTGGATTAAAGAATGGTTGGTAATTAAAATGGAATAAATAAAACTTGTAATTAAAAGTGAGCAAGATAATAATTTGGTTGTGTTCAATCGGACGTTAATTAAACACATGAAAACTTGAACTATTTCATACTCATTAGTGATGAAATGATTCAAGTCGCCAAGGTCAACTTCTTCCCTTGATCATTCATGAAAGGGAGGAGATTTGTGTCTTGTTTTGCATTTATTGAACTTGCACTTAGTTTCACAAGCCATCATGCAATGAAATTGCATCCATTGATGGTTTGTGAACCAAAGCTTGCTACTCCTTTGATTTTCCCATGAAAAGGAGACATGGGTTGTGTAAACAAACCCTTGAAATACCCTGTATATACTCTGTTTGTCCTCTATTACAGCATGATAAACCTGTGCATCAGTGGCCGGCAGACCATCATCCATAGCCGGCAACCTTCAACCTTGGCTGGCTAGTGGCCGGCAACCTTTGCCAGTGGTCGGCCAGCCACTGATGCAAATTTCAGCAGAGTATTGGTAAGGAAGAGCAGAGTGAAAAGCAATGCTGCTGTTCAACTGTGCAAATAGAGGCATTCGGGAGCAAAACGGTGGTCTTTTCAGGGTGGAATCCAAACATGCGTGTGCACATCTTTCATTTCGCAGGGCAGAATAGTTTATTGCTTGGTTTAATTGCAATTGTGTTGTAATTCGTTAATTAGTTAAGTAGTTAACTAGTTGTGTTGTAATTATTTAATTAGTTAATTATAATAGCTAATTAATTCACGTGTTGTAATTCTTTAATTAGTTTAATTAGCTTAGTTAGCTAGTTAGATTTATTCATTCGGACTCTCCTTGATGAGAGCGCAATGTAATAATATGTATGTCTTCCAACCCCACGTCTTTCTCCATTTTATTTACTAGCTTATGATGGTTAGATTAGGGGCATCACGTTTTAATTAGCATATCGCATGCTTGCATCCATTCATCTTGTATTGCACGCACCGAGGCTCGGCGCATCATTCTATCTGTATTGTAATTTCAATACTTCATTTAATAGGTGCTTAGATCGCATGTCTTGAATTGAGTCATATGTCATAGTAATAGCCGAGCCTATTTAGATTATATTATTGCAGGCATTACATTAGCCATCTTGCATGGTTAGGAATCGTGCATTTTTCTAACTCTTTTGTTTTATCTTAGCTTGGAGTACTAGGTGAGTTTTTAGTGCTTTAGCATACTTGTATGAGTGTGAGTGACTACCATGACTAGCATGCTTGCCATGAGGCTAAGCGCTTACTTGTTAAACTATTTGTATGCTTGTGGATGAAGGATTGTTACTTGAATTGGAGTGATTCAATTAATGTACGTTTAAGCCCACTTTGTCAAGTGGCAAATTCACAAACCTTAAGCCTACTTTGTTAAGTGGCAAAATCAAACTCTTTTTGGAAAACAAACATGAAATTGAATTGTTCCAATTTAAGCAAACTAGTCTATACCTTGTGTGCGTGCATCACATAGTAATGCTAGCCAAATAACCAAAAGAAGAGCATATAATGTTGATAAAATCATATCATGATTAGTAGAGGTCGATCTTTGATCAGGCGAGCGGGGGTACTCAAATGCATCCATGACCTTCCCCTCTCACACCCAAGTTCCCAAGCCGAGGCAACTTTGGTGATGACGGACACATGGCCTTTGGCACGAGTCATGGGTTTCCTAGATTTCCCAAAAATATTTAGGTGGCGACTTTGTATCTGGTAAAACAGTTCAATTTTGGCATTTTTGATTCAAAATCGATTTTCTAAAAAGATTTGCCAGATTTGGACTCTTCGGTATTTATCAATTTCATATTGCACTTGTGAGATTAGATTCAAAACCACGGGAGTCCGAACTGTAGGGCTTATTTCGAGCTTCCGAAAGGGGACGCGAAAAAGTCGAGCTACAGTTTCTCATTCATAAAGTCCAGCTCAGCCAGCTCTTCGGTTACAACCAACTCAAAGCAAAAGAAAAAGATGACCTGGACAAGACCTCGGTATCCAGGTTATCACTCCCAGGAATACCGAACTCGGACTCAGAAGAACCAAAATCTGATTTCGACCCCACAAACTCGGTGGAATCAGATTCTGGCTTACTACCTGACTCAGAACTACTAAACAGGTAGCCCTCCTCCAGCTGCCAAACGAGAGATGGTGCTTTAGATGCATCCAAAATGCTGCTAGAAGGGTTCACACCCGATTCCTCCTCGATCATGGAGATAGTCAGGTTATCCCCCAAGCTTTCTGAGTCTGCCGGAGGATCTGAAAGGAGACATTCTAGTGCTGCTCCTACTCCGAGCTCGCTATTGTCCAAATCACTTTCTATGCTCCGTTCAGCTTCAGCAGTTGGTTCAGCCTTTTACTCTGTATCACTGTCATGCAACCGTAAGTCAAAGAAAATTTCAAAGCTAGGAACACTTTGCTTCTCATAATTGAACTAGGGTTCGGGGAAGCCGCAAAATGGGAAGTCTTCTCCTTCTCTAACAAAATGGTCGTTCAGTGTTCCCCGGATCGACCTGTGAACAAGCTCATAGCACTTCTCGGTCTGCTTAGCTCTTGCTTTACCTGTCATCTCTTTTCTCTTCCTGACCCAATCCTCTTTGGTAGGCACATAGCCAAGACCAAAAGTATGCGGATTATGTGGCACATCGGCCAATGCTGTGACGCCTTTCTGGCCACTTCTTTCCAACCCCATTCCTGGCACATGTTAGAGTTTGTTCATGAAATAGATTGATTGGGCGCTAACATATATGCCCTCATCTACTAGCAAGATGGTTTGTACTGCTCGGGCCTCGGCCAGAGTAAACCCTGAAAGGAATACATCCTCCTCACCATGAACAATTTCCATCACAAGTGTAGTTACTTATGGCAGAGGATGTATGGACGAATTTCCGAACACAATAGCCACCCCTTTTCCATTAGGGTATTTCAATATTTGGTGGAGGGTAGAAGAGACTGCTTTCACAAGGTGCAGCTAGGGCCTCCCTAGGAATAAGTTGAAAGTGGCCGGCACATCCAGGATATGGAACTCAATATTCTGTTGAGCTGGGCCCACTTGAACTCTGATCTGTACCGTGCCCATAACTTCTCTGCTCGTATTGTCATACGCCCGAATCACCTAGGTTGTAGGCACGAAATCCGCTGGTTTCAGGCCAATGGCATAAGCTGTGCGAGATGGAGAGACGTTGATAGCTGACCCGATGTCGATCAATACCATTGGCACCCACTTTTCTCTGTACTCCACTGATATGTATAGAGGTTTATTGTGTGCTGAGCCTTCCGGAGGCAGTTCTTTGTCTGAGAAGGTTAGAGTTGGCACGGCGCCTCCTGGGAAGACTAATTCCACAAGCTGTTCAGGAGTCGTGTTAATGGACAATTTTGCTTTATCCATAGCTAATTAAAAAACCTGTCAATGCACTCGAGAAGCCATGAGCAAACCCCAGATTGAAATATCGGCTTGAATTTTCTTCAACTGTTTCAGCACCGCCTCTTCTTCCAACTGTTTTTCCTTCTGCTTCTCAACCTCTTTATCCTTCCCGGAGGCTAGGCTTTAACTTGGTCCAAGTGCGGCGGCTTAAAATACCACCCACTTATCATCATATGGTCAATCTCTTCAGTGTACCATGTATTGTCTGGCAGATCTTCACCCCAATCTTCATTAGTGTGGGCCAGATCGAGCAATCGACAGACAATCGTTCGGCTCCGTTCTAATCATTCTCTTATCACAAGTATCCCCCGCAGGGAGTTGAGCTTTTCTAGCTTCCCAGTTGTCTTGAACCCTTTCTTGTTCAAAATGCTTCAGTGCAACTTATTGCTCTGAATCCACAGTACTAACAATGCCTAGTTCCTGAGCTAATTGTTCCACACCGATATTCTTCGGTAGTTTTCCCTTGTTCCCGACCATTGTAGCGATTCTCGCTCTCTATTCTTCCAACTTCATCTCGGCTCCTTCCTCTCTGTCCGGTTCGTCACTGAGCCACCCAAAACTATTGGTTGACCCATTCAAATCAAACCAGCCAATCTGCACGTCTCTTTGATCTTGTTCATCAAAGAATTGCAGGTTGTCTATGTCCTCCTCTAGCTCGGCCAGATCATCCAATCCCTGACTTGGGCCATCCTTTTTAACCACATTGACCTCCATTCCAGCTGGCAACACCACTTCCGGCTTGGCTTGATTGATTGGCACAATGTAACAGCATGGGTCATAGACCCCTTTTGACAAGTCCTCAAAACTCTCTGGCGACGGACTAACACTTTCCTCCAAGGCCAACCTCCCTTCTTCCACCACTGTCACCACCACGAGTTCAGGTTGAGGTGTGGACGTGTCCATCATGCACAAATCTGTGCTTTCAGGAATGAACACAGTCGGTCTAGATAGGTGGGAAGGGGTGATATATATGCTGGGGTCGTAGGAGATGGCCAATGTTTGGATTAGGTTTATATACCGAGGTAGAGGCACTTGATTGTGGGGTGGGAGAGGGTTTGTAGTGACATTTGGTTTTTGGGGAGGTGCAATCACCTTATTATCAATGAGATCTTGTATCTCATGACGCAGCCTGAAGCATTGGTCGGTGTCGTGATCGTGCTGCTGGTGAAAAACACAGTATTTGGCTGGGTTGTGTTTAGGTGGGAGAGGATCCGGTAGTGGGTGAGGCTCTAACAGTCTGAGGTGCCCCTTCTTGATGAGCACCTTCATGGCTTGGGATAGAGACATGTGGAGTGGGGTAAAGACCCTTTGGGATCGGGCCTGGTTGTTTGAGGTTTGTGGAGCTGTATTGGCGTTTTGGCTGTGGTGGTAACAACACTCACATTAGACGGCCGCACAGTTGTGCTTCCACTAGTGGTTGTATTGGAACTGCGCGCAAAAGGCCTCTTGGCCTGCTCCTTCTCATCGATTATTAACCCCTGTTTCATTACATCTTCAATCTAAACCCCTATCTCATGGAGCTCAGTGAACGTGAACAACGGCAAGACAATCATCTTCTGCAACAATTTCCCTTGTAGATTGCGGACCACAATCCTGATTTAATTGTTCTCAGACGGCCTAGTAGTCATCATCGAAGCCTTGGCCCTCCACCTTGTTACAAAGTCTGAGAAGCCCTCCTTTGGCTCCTAACAGGTTGCCTCAAGATCACGAGTTGTGACCTCAATTTGCGCATTTGTAAGAGTATTGTGTGATGAAGGCCTTGGTCATTTCCTCTCAGCTCCGTTTCACAAAATCCTCCAACTTTGCATACCTGATAGCCGCTATTCCTGACAAGGTCTAGCCGAAAAGTGACAGCTTTTGAAGTCTGGTGAGGCCCATCGGCCGCAGGATATCGGTGAGTGTCACGACCCAAACCTGCCCCTATGGGTTTAGCACCGTAACCGGCCAGTAATCTGATGATTACCGAAGGCCTGCTTAACAGTAAAACAGTAATACAGAGTACAGGGGCTGGCGGAAGCCAAAACAGTAATTAAAAGATGTCCAATGAGCTATGACATTCTGTATGCGAAAAGACTTTTTATAACATATTCACATTCGAAACAAAACAGCATGTACATACATCATATACAGACGTTCGGTTAGGGACCGAATCCCTACCATAACAGTATAGTAACAAGTACAGTCTATACAGTATTACAAAAATAGATACAAAAGGGGGAAATCTAAAACACCCCTAGGCAGCCTTAGCTTGGCAATACATGGAACCTCGCAGTGAGGCACAGTGGTTGGCTTGACAAAAATGGAGTTTAACCCAACGCTCCTAGCTCCGATCCGGTGCCTGGACACCTACATATATATATAAACAGTGAGCTAAAACCCAGTGAATAACATATATGTAAAGAGGTTAAGAATGAATATCCTTTCAGTATTGAAAATAGTCATTTATCAGTATATCAGTAATTCACTTTGTGGCTCATATTTCATGCCATAACAGTCACTCAGAAACTATAATAGTCATATGTGGTACATCCAATAGCAAAACAGTACGGTAGGTCTTAACAGACCGAACAGTCAGTTGATGGCCATCATATCAGTAAAAAGTAGTGGTTCCAAACATGGGAACCGACAGAGATCTCTGTGACAGTAACAGTACAGTACAGTAACAGTAAATTGCTATGGAAGCCACGAATACAATTCACAAATAGGACAAACATTCATTCAGTAAGAATTATTATTTCAGAAAGCAGTATAGTTGTTTATTCAGAAATATTCATGATTGAACATATCTTTACAACATTATTACTCACAGAGTTCTGGGCTACAGATAAGCTAGTGCGTGTCCTCGGATGCCAACCCTACACAGTTACAGGATGAACACACACTAAGTCACATACTTGGGAATCAAAGACTTAGTCCCTACTTAGACTCGGTGTGGTTCTACATCAATATCCTCATTAAGATGCCTTAAACTAGGCCTAGGAATGCCTAGGATGAAATGAGGATGCAAAGATGCACTTAAAAACACTTTTCAAAATTTTGCTGAAACAGGGGTCACGCTCGAGCGTGGGTTTCTCCGCTCGAGCGTACATGCAGACAAACGGGCTCCGCTCGATCGTGTACTACTCCGCTCGAGCGGACTGTAAACTACAGTAAAAGTACTGGATGCACGAAATTCACGCTCGATGGGCGCTCGATACCCGCTCGAGCGTGAGACACAAGTCCTCGCTCGAGCATGCATTCCCCCCTTTGAGTGGACTATAAACACATGCAAAGTACTGGATACACAAATTTCACGCTCGAGCGTTCATTTCTCTGCTCGAGCAGACTGCATGAACTCAGTTTGTACGCTCGAGCGTGGAGTTCCCCGCTCAAGCTTGAGTCCAAAATCTGGAATTTCCAGATTTGAACCTCAAGCTCAAAACTCAACTTTAAAGCATCAATTTCGATCCTCTTGGGCTAATTTTCTGGAAAACACTTCAAAACCCATAATATTACATGTTTCCAAGATCAATTTGGGAAATCAAAGCCCAAAGGTGGTTCAATTAAACACCATTTTCAAATAAACTTCAAGAACATGAAGAACAATGCAAATTCAACACATGTATGGGTTCCTTGAAACTCCAATGTTCTAAAACAAGATCAAATGCAAGATTTAAATTCAAAACATGGTGAGTTCATGGACTATAACAAAAATGTGGACATGCATGCAAGAATTTTCATGAAAACAACTTCAAACTTCATGATATGCACATGCAAGCATGATCTAAGCTTCAATTCAACAACCTTAACCAATTCTAAGCTTTAATCTCTAAACTTCCATGAACCATGCAACATATGACTTAATTTAACAATCAAGAAGATGGTTCTCCTACCTTATGCCTTGAATTCAAGATGTAGAAGCTCAAATATGTAAATGCTCTTCAATTCCTCTAGATTCAAGCAAGACTTGTAGAAATCAACTTGTTCTCCTACTCTCCCTCTCTCAAACGGTTTGGTCTCAAGAATGAATGAGGAAAAGGTGCTCAAACAATACAAAGGGTGAGAGAAGGAGTGGTCTAGCATAACCCACTAAGTGGCAAAAAGGGTAAATAACTTAAGTTGATGCATTTTAACTTCATTTAATCTAATTTAATCATACCAAACCAAATTTCAACTAAATTTACCATAAAATCACATTAATTCTAATTAGCATAAAACATTAATCAATTTCGGATTCGGCCGCCGATAAGGCCTTCAGTTTGCAGTTTAAACATAATACACAAACAGATAATTTAGCAGTCAAACAGATAGACATGCATTTAAACTAATACACTCAATCAATCAGTGCAGAATTTCAGTCAATCAGTCAGTTAACATGCTTAATCATAGATTAGCACTAATCAGTGGTAAGAGTTGTCACAGTGAGCAACTGCAGATGAACGATGGGATCTCCAGAGCCATCAAATCGATCTATGTGTGGCATTTTAAACCAGTCTGGCAAGGTTACTGCAGAGTCAGTATATCCATCTTCGATGTCGGGGATAGAATTCACACCTTGTGCCCGTTTGAAAAGCTTCTTTAGCTTGTTGACCTTAAGTATAGTAGGGCTAACTTCGAATTCAAACGGAGGCTCGGTTTGATATACTGGTGCTTTGCAGGCTTGCGGTGGGATCGGGTCTACCAGATTGCCTAGATTCTCTTGGACATTAGTAGTGATTTCGAGTGCTAGGATACCTACAGGAGGTGCAAGGGAAGCAGAAGCCGCTGCCGGCTGTGGTTGCTATTGCTGCAACCTATTTATTACTTCGGCTTGATAGGCTGTAACTTCAACTTGGCAGGCAGCATCTTATTGCATGGTTTCCACTATTTGTTGGAGATGACGAATCAAGTCCTCCATCCTGACTATAGGGTACTGAGTCATCTGAATAGGCTAGTGATCTCTTGCTAGCCTAGATGTAGAAAATTGAGCCTGACTAGGTGATTGCTGAACTGGTGAATTGTGCCTAACTCTCCTCCGTCTAGTAACCGGCAGGAGCAAAGCAAACGCAAGTTGTCCCTTAACAAGATCTCCAGATCTGTAAAGTCTCCTTACACAAGTCTAGAGTGCTCGGGGGATATCCGAACTATCTGAAGCAATTGTGATAAACTACCTTGCAAAAAGAAATAAAGCAAAAGGAAAGCAAAAATCAGAAACTGTACAGCACCTTAGCTCAAATGTGAACAACACACAGATGTAATCAAAAGCTGTAAGACTGCACTCAACACTAAATTTTGCCCCCGAAATCTGATACCCAAACTTACAACTGATACGCACATTCCCGTAGAGTTTCACTCTGAAAGCACATACCAGTTAAGTGAGAGCCAAAACACCTCTATGAGGGGGTAGGGTTACCCTATCCTAGTTTCGTCAAGAACTAGGGTTCACTATCCAAAAAAAGTGGTTTCACACAATCCCTAAATTCGGGTGAGCAACATGGCCTAGTTTGGATCAGTCACTATGGCTTTCGATATGCAACTAGGTCAAATGGTCAAAAAAGGTACCTCGGCAAGACTCCCTAATATACCTCTCATACCTAACACTGAAAAGTGAAAGGTGGATCAAGCGGTACAGCGGTAATCCAGATCCAAGGGTTGTGTTTCCATCATGGCAGAGCTCGTAACTGGCCAGCCTTTTGGCAATCTTTTTCAAGCAAGCCTCCGGTAAACCGTCCAGGAATAGCAGATGGAAAACACAGTGACTTAAGCGCACCAATGCAAATGCAATGCAAAGAAACATATAACTGTAGATAAAATTTCATATCATAAGTTCAAGTCAAGTTCTCTAAATCCCCAGCAAAGTTGCCAGAAATTGTAGCTCGACTTTTTCGCACCCCCTTTCAAAAGTTCAAAATAAGCCCTATAGTTCAGACTCCCGCAGTTTTGAATCTAATCTCACAAGTGCAATGTGAAATTGATAAACACCAAAAAGTCCAAATCCGGCAAATCTTTTTGGAAAATCGATTTTGAATCAAATTGCCAAAAATGGATTGTTTTGCCAGATACAGAGTCGCCACCTAAATATTTTTAAAAAATCTAGGAAACCCATGACTCGTGCCAAAGGCCACGTGTTCGTCATCACCAAAGTTGCCTCGGCTCGGGAACTTGGGTACGAGGGGGGAAGGTCATGAATACATTTGAGCACCCCCGCTCGCCCGATCAAAGATCGGCCTCTACTAATCATGATATGAATCTTATTTACATTATATGCTCTTGTTCCAATTATTAGGCTAGCATTTACTATGTGATGCGCACATCCAAGTATAGACTAAATTGCAAGAATTGGAACATTTCAAGTCATGTTTGTTTTGAAAAATTGTTTGATTTTGTCACTTAACAAAGTGGTCTTAAAGTTTGTGATTTTGCCACAAATGACAAAGTGGGCTTAAACGTACATTCATTGAATCATTCCAATTCAAGCAACAAGCCTTCATCCACAGGCACTCTAACATTTTAACAAGTAAGCACTTAGCCTCATGGCATGCATGCTAATTATGGCAGTTACTCACACTCATGCAAGTATGCTAAAGCATTAAAAACTTACCTTGTACTCCAAGCTAAGATAAAACAAAAGAGTTAGAAAAATGCATGATTCCTAACTATGCCAAATGTCTAATGTAACACATACAATATGTAATTACTAGGCTCGGCTACTAATATGTCATATGACTCAATTCAAGACATGCGGTCTAAGCACGTATTAAACGAAGTATTGAAATGACAATGCAGTTAGAATGAAGCGTCGAGCCTGCTTCGATGCATGCAATACAAGATGAATGGATGCAAGCATGCGATATGCTAATTGAAATGTGATGTCCCTAATCTAACCATCATAAGCTGGTAAATAAAAGGGAGAAAGACGTGGGATTGGAAGACATGCACGTTATTACAACATTAATGCCCTCGCACAAGAGGGTCTGAATGAACTAAGCTAATTAACTAACTAATTAAAGCGAAGCTAATTAAACTAATTATTACAGACCGAAATAAATAACTAGTTAAAATAATTAACTAATTATTACAACAAAATATGAATCAACTAACTATTCTAGTTAACTAACTAACTACGAAATGAAATCGAATAACTAATTAACTAACTAATTTAGTTACGACACATATCAAAATTAACTAATTAATTACAACAAAACTATGATTAAATACTAATCAAACTAAACAAGTAGTCCCGGGAATGGAGGGATGTATGCATGCTCGGTTTCCACCTGAAAAACATCCACTGTTTTGCTTCCAATTGTCTCTGTTTCACAACCCTTGCATTGGTTTTTTCTCTTCCAGATCAACTCTGCTCTGCTTCACAAGCATTCTACTCAAAATTCACTGGTGGCCGGCAAGCCAGAAGTGAGGGGTTGCCAGCCATTGATGGCTTGTTCCTCCTTACTGCAATAGAGGACAAGTAGAGCAAAGAGAGGGTATTCTCACAGGTTGTTTGTATCGTGTATCCCTCATTATCATTAAAACATCTCAAACGAGTGATATACTTGGTTCCAAAACCATCAATCAAGCAATTTCATTGCATGATGGCTAAAGAACCAAGATGTACAAGTTCAATAAATGCACAAACAAGACCAAAAGCCTTCACCCTATCATGCATGATCAAGGACAACGGAGACCTAGGAAACTTGGCACATTTCATCACTTTGAGTATGAAATGCCCCAATTTTCCTTATGTTCAATTAACGTCTGATTGAACATATCAAAACATAATCAAATTCTTATCTTGCACATTTTAGTTTTTATTTTTGTTTACTCATTTTAATTACCCTTCCATTCCTTAACCAATTAAATCCATTGGTGAGTTAAGTCCTCTAAAAGAGAAGGGAGTGTCAAACAAGGGGTAGTTTAAGGCAAAAGAGAGGTGTCATGCCATTGATAATGAACCCCCAAAAGAGGATTAAACCATTAAGCATGACCCTCAATCTCAAGCTTAAACAACCCTAAGGTTGAAACAACCCTTAAAGAAAACAAAGAGTGAAGAAATGAGAGAGGTTGTAGAGATTATGCTTGCTGAAATTAAGTGAGAAAAGTACTAAAACAATGCAATCAACTCAAACAAGTGGTGTCTAAAGGCCTAAAACACCAAGCTTGTGAGGATACTTACACTACAACTATGCAAATAAGACTCAACTGTAACAACCAACCCAAAACAGAGTTAAAAAAGTCCAAATCAAAGCCTAAAACATGCTGGAATTAAGCTATAAAAGGCTAGAAAAATAAGCTAACACATAGAGCTATCTAGGCTAGCAAACAAGACACAAGGAGGGGAGGCTAACCCCTCCAAATTTGGACTTCAAAACATGATTTTTACCACTGAAATTACTCTGAAATTCAATGTTCAAAAGCCCAAAAAAAAGATGGTTTGAAAGTGGAAAACAAAGGTGGAAAGGAATTACAAACAAGGAATAAAGAAGGGTGAGCCACCCCCTAACCTTAAATGGCCTAAAACCACCAATTTCAACCGACCAAAACAGAGTTTTTTATAGCCCAAAACAGCCCAAAAACTGTGGGAAAAGGATGGAAAAACAAGTATGCAAAGTAAAGTAAAAAAAACAAGTATTATACCTCTTGAAGCAAAGATCAATTCTAGGCAACAATTTAAGTCAAATCCAACTTCAAGAGCTCCAAGGAGGCCTCAAGGAACCTCAGCTCAAAGGTGATCAACTTTGATTAAGGAGGTGTAAGCAAATGTGTAGTGTAAGTCGGCTAATGTGTACAAATTTGCAAGAGAGAGAAAGAAAACTGTAGAGAGAGAGAGAGAGATTTTTGTTCCAAAAATTCCAACCCTCAAAAATGGGGGAGGAGACCCTCTATATATAGAAAAACATGCATTTGGCTGAGATACATCCCTCCATACACGTGTAGGGAGATGCAGCCAATTGTGGTAACTGCTAGAACAGCTGTCAACAAAATATCTAAAAAGAGACACTGATGGCCGGCAGGCCACACCATTGGCTGGCAAAGCACAAAAGTGGTCGGCAGGGCACAATTGGTGGCCGACAGCCTACCAGAGAGAGCCTGCAAGTCCCAGGGTCTCGAGGTTTGAAGCACTAAGGGTTTGGTCCAAAACAAGGCACAGAAAAGATAGGGTTTAAAGGCTCAAAGACAGGGCATTCCGCTGAGGACTTCGGGTATTACAATGAGCACATGCAGTCATAATTATCGAGTGCACAAGCGATGATGTCCAAGTCTTAAGGACGGTCAAAAATGGGGTGTCTATATTCTTCATACTAGTTTTTAGAGAAATTTCTGAGAGCATAGAACACATGTTCTAGTTCGTCGTACAGATTGTTTGGAGTGCTACTGCAATCTGTGCAGATCATTGTATCTTGGGAGATAGACGTCATTTATCCGTAAGCACCGAAACGGGGTGAATCTGTCTTAAGGACAGAGTATCACACACTCGACTTGATCATTTTTGTACTTATTCATCTGTAAATAAATTATGTAAGTAATTTATTTTTATTTGTTTGATTTGGTTTTAAGTTATTTATTTTACACAGAAGATTGTTCCAACATAAACAACTTTAACAATTTTATTTCTTGTGTTGGTTCAGTTCTTGTGTTGGTTTGAGGTTTTCAACAGGTTTCCATAATCATACAATCAAAAGGTTTTCAAAACATAATCATATAGTGTCACGCCCCAAGCTCCGTGACAACGCCGCACACTCATTTAGGTGAGCATGCAAGGCTAAAAGTCCAACACATAACCAACAATGTAAAATACTCAAATTAAATCCTTAATTATCATAATGCTAAAATCCATAAAAATTGATAATTCTTATCATATGAAATTGTCCACCAAGTCCACTAATAAAATCCACTAACAAAACAATAATCCAAGTACTTAAATCATAATCCTACTCTCGGCGCTCTCACAAGTAAAAAAATCCCACGCAGCTCTACTCCTCAGAATCTGGGAAAAAAATAAGAGTAACCTAGACAGCCCAGTAAATAACCAACCATCACTGCTAGCTGGATCAAGTATACAAAAAAAATAGTTGATAACCAATAAATATATTTTTTTGCTACCAGTCAATAAATGAACAATTATTATATAAGATGGTTTCATAGCTGAAAATAAACAGTGTAGCAATACATTTTAATTGAAAAGACAATGAGGTAATTTGACGAAATTTCGTTGTTCAAAATTGATGATTCAATATTCAATGGTTCAATGATGCGATTCACAAAACCCAAGTCTTGGTGACTATGGTCACTTAGCCCGTGACAAGGCCCAGAACCACACATAGGTCGGTGGTAAAGCCCCAAAAGAAACTAGTTTCTGTGCCAATAAATAACTCCTATTGGCTAGGGTCCAAATCATAGTCAGACTAGAGTGATGTTCAAAATTTAAACAATACACAACTTTTAAATAAAATATTCGATATTTTCAGAATAAACATTTAGTACAATTTTCATAATAGTTCCATAAAATATTCAAATAATTTTCATAATAATATTCAATGCTATTTTATACTTGACCCATATTTTATTTTAAGAGAACATGAAGTCTATGAATAAATATTTATAATTTTAAAGGATTCAATAGGAATACAATGTACCAACAGTGATAGAGGGTTACTTACATCAAACGCTTAAAATAATATTCCAACACCAACTCCAAACACCCAGCTCCACCACTTCAATCACACAAACCTAATAAATAAAACTTCAAATAAATTAATATTTTGATGTCTTTCACACATCAACAAGAACCCGTTATATATATGCTTAAAATCCAAGAGACACCAAATCTATCCACCCAATTCAATAGCCAAACATACCTTACCCAATGTACAAAACCCAAAAGTCAAAACACACCCACCCAAATTGCTCCACTCTTACATGTTGCACCCAAACATCCAATTCTCACAATGAAACTAATAATCAACAATATAGGAAAACTTTTACCTCCACCAATGGGTGTCCAGATATCACCAATTTTGAGCCTTTAATCTCTACAGCAGTCTCTCTTCCGAAACCTCTATAATTGTCACGACCCAAACCCGGCCCTATGGGTTTAGCACCGTAACTGGCCAGTAATCCGAGATTACCGAAGGCCTGCTGAACAGTAATACAGTAAAACAGAGTACAGGGCCTGGCGGAAGCCAATACAGTAAATAACTAGTGTCCATTGAGCTGTGACAATCTGTATGCCAAAAACATTTTTCATGCATTTATACAGTTCAAACAGTGCAGTCTGTACAATCATTCACAACATTCAGGACGGGGACTTAATCCCTCGATAACAGTACAGTAAACAGTAAACAGTTTATACAATTATACAAAACAGTTCAAGAGACAGGTGGGGAACACAAAAACACCCCAAGCCATAGCATGGCGTCTCGGAACCTCGCAGTGAGGCACATAGGCTGGCTTGACAAAACTGGGGAACTAACCCACGCTCCTAGCTCCGGTCTGGCTGCTGAGAACCTACATATATATATAAACAGTGAGCTAAAGCCCAGTGAATAACAATAAGTGTAAAGAGGTTATGAATGAATGTCCTTACATTAATGAAAACAGTTCATTAAACAGTATTTCAGTCTTTCAGTATATCAGTCAATCAATCATATGTGGTACATCCATTAGCCTATAAACAGTAGGTCCAAAAGGACCGGGCCTCAACGGACCCAACAGTAGTGATGGCCATCAGTCAGTAAACAGTATGGTTCCACAAGGGAACCGACAGAGCTCTGTAACAGTCAATAACAGTAGGTGCTAAGGATGCCACAG
Organism: Camellia granthamiana; assembly: GCA_036172215.1. NCBI lineage: Eukaryota > Viridiplantae > Streptophyta > Magnoliopsida > Ericales > Theaceae > Camellia > Camellia granthamiana. Next base: position 32,215,094 of record CM069915.1, on the reverse strand, counting down.
TACAGTTCAGAAATAAAGGACATACATTCATTCAATAAACATTATCAGTTCAGTAGACAATTCAGTTCAGTATTCAAAAGATAACCATTTTGAACATATCTTTACACAATCTGCTACTCACAGAGATTGGGCTAATAGCAGCTTAGAGCGCGTCCCCGAAAGCCAACCCTAAACAGTCAATAAATAGAACACACACTAAGTTTCACAGTCGGAAAGGACGATAATTAAATCCCTAAATTTCCTCGGTGTGGTTCTATGTCTAAATCCTCATTAAGATGCCTTAAACTAGGCCTAAGAATGCCTAGGATGAGATGAGGATGCAAAAATACACTTGGAAGGCATTTTTCAAAAGTTGCTGAAAATAGGAGCCTCGCTCGAGCGAGCCTTCCTTCGCTCGAGCGAGCTTCCAAAATCAAAGGCTTCGCTCGAGCGAGGAATCCTTCGCTCGAGCGACCTGCATGAACAGTAAAAGTACTGGTTGCTGGATTTTTACGCGCGATACCACGCTCGATGCTCGCTCGAGCGGAGCCCTGAATAAAGGTTCTCGCTCGAGCGAGGAATCCTTCGCTCGAGCGAGGAAGCAAAATCTGGAATTTCCAGATTTGTCTCCCAAGTTCGAACCAAGCATTCAACCATCCAAAACTCAACCTCTTGGGCCCAAATTCTGGGAAAACATTTCAAACTCATAGTACAACAAGTTTTAAAGCTCAATTTATGAATTCAAGCCCCAAAGGTTGGTCAATTAAATCCAACATTCAAACCCATTTTCAAGAACAATTTCAAACATGCAATGCATGAACTTCAAACCAAAATTAATGTTCAAATCTTGCTCTAATGAGCTCCAATCTTTGAAAACAACTTGAAAACATGGATTATGATAAAAACATGGACATGCATGTATCATTCTCAAGAATTCAACTTCAAACTCACTAAATTCAACATGCATGCAACAATGGAACTTCAATTCAACAATTATGAACAAACTCATGGTTTAGCTCTACAATGATGCATGAAACATGCAAGAACAAGTTTAAACTCAACAATTAGAAGGTCAATGATCTACCTTAGGTCTTGTATTCAAGGTTTAAGAGCTCCAATTGCCAATTCACACTTCAATTTCAAGCAATCCAAGCCAAATTCTACAAGACTAAGTCAATTCTCCCTCTCTCTCCCTAAACCTCTTCTTGGTCGGCTAGTATAAGGAAGAAAGCTGATGAAATGCTCTTGCTCAAGTGTAATCAAAGCCTCAAACATGAATAAACAAATGCTCCACTCAATGGCAAAGTTGTAATTAAGTCTAACTCTTCAATTAATCGTTATTTAATCCAATTTAATCATTCCTAATCAATTTTCAGATAAATATACCATAAAATCACAAATATTCCACTGATTACAAAACATTAAACGATTCCTAAATCGGCCGCCGATAAGGCCTCCAATTAACAGTTCAAACATAAGGATTCAAACAGATATTCACTCAATCAAACAGATGCGACATGCAATGCAACATATAAACTTATTCAATTTCAGTTTCGATTTCAATCGTTCCATTCAGTACTTCAGTTAATTCAATTATCCGTCATTATCAATTCAGTTTAGCATTAATCAGTATATAATTCAGTGGTTAATCGGTAATCAATACGAGGGTTGTTACAGTCTCCCCTCCTTATAAGGAGTTTAGTCCTCTAAACTCGAGTTACCTTCAGTTTGGAAGAAAACAGGATTCAGCGGGAACAAATCAGGATATCGCCTAGCCATGTCATCTTCCCTTTCCCAAGTGGCATACACACCACCATGGTTCTGCCAGTCAACTTTCACTAGCGGGATCTCTTTGTTTCTCAGTTTCTTGATCCGTCTGTTTACAATCTGTATAGGCCGTTCCTCGTAAGTGTAGTCATCACTCAACACTATTCGAGTAGGCTCAATCACATGGAATGGATCCCGGAGATAATCTCTCAACATCGAAATGTGGAAGACGTTATGCATATGCTCCATTTCAGGAGGAAGTGCAACTTGATACGCCACCGGATTGATTTTCTCAACAATCTCATAAGGTCCAACGTATCTCGGCGCTAACTTGCCTTTGACTCCAAAACGAGTCTGGCCTTTCATTGGTGTCACTTTCACAAAAACGTGATCACCCACTTCATATTCTCGGTCTCGTCTTCTAACATCTGCATAACTCTTCTGTCTACTCTGTGCAGTTTTCAATCTTTGCTGTATCAGTTTTATCTTTTCAGTCGTTTCATAAACAATTTCGGGCCCAAGCAACGGCCCATCTCCAACTTCTGCCCAGCAAATTGGAGATCTACACTTTCTGCCATACAATGCCTCGAAAGGCGCCATACCAATACTCGAATGGTAGCTGTTGTTGTAGGCGAATTCAGCTAACGGCAAATGACTTTCCCAATTTCCCTGAAAATCAAGGACACACATTCTCAGTAGATCCTCTAGAGTCTGGATGGTCCTTTCTGACTGTCCATCTGTCTGAGGATGATAGGCACTACTCAGCCTCAATTCAGTACCCAATGCAGTCTGTAGGCTTTGCCAGAACCTCGATGTAAACTTCGAATCCCTGTCAGAAACAATAGACACAGGCACTCCGTGCAGTCTCACAATTTCATCAATATAGATAACAGCCAGTTTGTCCGCATTATAAATTGTCTTGACAGGTAAGAAGTGAGCAGATTTAGTCAGTCTATCAACAATAACCCAAATAGAGTCCATACCTTTTCTGGAGCGAGGTAATCCAACGATAAAATCCATCGTGATATGCTCCCATTTCCATTCTGGTATGGGTAAGGGTTGCAATAATCCAGCAGGTCGTTGATGTTCAGCTTTGACTTGTTGGCAATGAAGACATTTGGACACAAAGTCGGCAATTTCTTTCTTCATTCCCGGCCACCAGAAATTCAACTTCAAATCTTGATACATTTTCGTATTCCCTGGGTGGATAGAAAATTTTGAATTGTGGCCCTCTTGCAGAATTCTTCTTTTCAGTTCGGTGTCATTCGGTACACACAGTCTTTCTTGAAATTTCAGTACATTGTTCTCAAATTTGTATCCCGGTCTCGGTTTTGAATCTCTTTCTTCAATAATCTTCTTTAAGAAATCATCCAGTTGCTGTTTCTCTTTAATCTCTTCCATCAAGGCTGGTTGAGCAGAAATAGCAGCTAAGGTTCCACCTTGTTCCTTCAAAACAATTTCAATTTCAGACTTTTCAAGGTCACAAAGCAACTCTTTCTGTCCAGTCAGCAAACAGGCTAAGTTCCCAATCGATTTTCGGCTCAAAGCATCGGCAACGGTGTTAGCTTTTCCCGGATGGTACAAAATCTGTAGGTCATAATCTTTTATCAGTTCAAGCCATCTCCGCTGTCTCATATTCAGTTCTTTCTGTGTGAAGAAGTACTTCAGGCTCTTGTGGTCAGTATATACTTCACATGTCGCCCCATAAAGATAGTGACGCCAGATTTTCAATGCAAATACCACTGCAGCAAGTTCTAAGTCGTGGGTCGGGTAGTTCTTTTCATGTGGTCTCAACTGTCGGGAAGCATAAGCAATAACTCTCCCATTCTGCATTAAAACACACCCCAAACCCTTATGAGAAGCATCACTAAATACAGTATAACCATCCGTGCCTGAAGGTAGAGTCAGAATTGGTGCAGTCACAAGTCTAGTTTTCAACTCCTGAAATGCTGATTCCCGTTGGTCAGTCCAGTCAAATGATATCCCTTTCTGTGTCAACTGAGTCAGAGGTAAGGCAATTTTGGAGAAGTCTTTGACAAATCTTCTGTAATATCCAGCCAATCCCAAAAAGCTTCGGACTTCAGTCACGTTGGTTGGTCTAGGCCAGTTTACTACAGCTTCAATTTTCTGCGGATCAACAGAAATTCCATCTTTGCTAACAACATGCCCCAAAAACATAACATGATCAAGCCAAAACTCACACTTAGACAGTTTACCATACAGTTTCTGTTCTCTTAAGGTTTGCAGGGCAAGTCTTAGATGGTGTTCATGTTCTTCTACAGTCTTAGAATAGATCAATATGTCATCAATGAATACCACAATAAAATCATCAAGGTATGGTTTAAAAATTCTGTTCATGAGGTCCATAAATGCAGCTGGGGCATTCGTGACTCCGAACGGCATAACTAAAAATTCATAATGACCATACCTCGTTCTAAAAGCAGTTTTGTCAATGTCTTCCGGTTTAACTTTCAGTTGATGGTACCCCGATCTAAGGTCAATCTTGGAAAACACTTGTGCACCCTGTAGCTGATCAAATAAATCATCAATACGCGGTAAGGGATATTTGTTCTTTACAGTTACCTTGTTCAATTCGCGGTAATCAATGCACAGTCTCAGTGAGCCATCTTTCTTCTTTACAAACAGGACAGGTGCACCCCACGGTGAAGTACTGGGTCTGATAAACTTCTTGTCTAACAGTTCCTGCAATTGTACCTTCAATTCTTTCAGTTCAGTTGGAGCCATTCTGTAGGGAGCTTTAGACATTGGCTGTGTACCCGGAATCACATCAACAGTAAATTCAACTTCCCTATCAATCAAATCCCCTGGCAGATCATCTGGAAACACATCTGGGAATTCTCTGACTATAGGAATGCAATTCACATCAGTTTTAACATTATCATTAGCAGATACAGTCAGTACAGAACACAGATATCCTTTACATCCCTTTCTAATCAATTTGACAGCTTTTACAGAAGAAATCAGATACGGAGGAGGTACTACTCCAACTCCACTAAATACGAATTCAGGTAAACCCGATGGACGGAAAACTACTTGTTTGGTTACACAATCTATAGTGGCATGATATTTTTGTAGCCAATCCATCCCCAATATCACATCAAAATGATCTATGTTCAACGGTAGTAAGTCAATAAACAGATGCATATCCCCAACAATAATTTCACAAGCAGGATACATATATGCACATGTCATGGATCCTCCAACAGGTGATGATACAGCTAACAAGTAATTCATAGGTTCTAAGGGTCTATTCAATTTCCGTGAAAAAGCATGTGACACATAAGAATGTGTAGACCCCGAATCAATCAATACATATGCATTTTGAGCACAAATAGAGAGGATACCTGACACAACGGTCTCAGTATTCTGAACATCTCCCGGTACTAGGGCAAATACTCGGCCCTGCCTCACAGGCTCTTTCCCGGTAGCTTTGGGGTTAGGCTTTGGTGCTACATTTGATGCTGCTGCGCTTGGTGCAGCTTTACCACTAGCTGGTGGAGCAGAAGGGCAGTCTTTAATTCTGTGGCCCACCTTGCCACATCTGAAGCAAGCTCCTGAAATCTGGTAGCAAACCCCTTTGTGTTTATTGCCACATACGGAGCAGGGTGGAATGAATCCACTCCCTTGGCTGGGGCTAGTTGTTGACCCCGTATTCTGTTTCTTGTTCAACTGATTGTGCTTGCCTTTCTTAAATTTGAAACCCTGTCGTTTACCATGCCATTCAGTTGTTGGTGTTTCAGATTGTTTCACTGCTGCAATATTTGACTCGGCCATCAATGCACGGTCGAGCACACCCACATAAGTTGGCATTTTCAAAACATTTATTCGGTCCAGTATAGCAGCACTAAGGCCTCCTTCAAACCTTCTGGCCTTCTTATATTCGGTGTCCACCATCTGTGGTGCATATCTGGCAAATTCGGTGAATTTCTTCTCATACTCGGCAACAGACATTGTGCCCTGTTTCAGTTGTTCAAACTCCGTTACTTTTCTGTCCCTGATGCACTGAGGGAAATACTTTTCAAAGAAGGACTCCTTGAACTGAGCCCAAGTTATAATAGCATTTGTGTCGCGGGTTAACATCCACCACCTTCTTGCTTCTTCCTGAAGAGTGAAGGTTGCTAACAGTACTTTATTGGCTTCAGAGCACGGAAACATTTCAAACAACTTTTCTGTTTCAAGCACCCAAGCTTCAGCCTTTAGCGGTTCCAAGCCTCCCTGAAAGGATGGCGGTTTCAGTTTGCTGAACTTATGAGTCAGTGCAATAATGTCCACCTCATTAGCATTCACATTCTGTACATTTGGTTCCGGGCGAACCGGAGGAGGAGGAGGTGGGGGCTGTTGGTTCTGTTGTTGGTCTAGTCTTTCAAGTACCAATCCCATCATTTGTTCAAGTCTGGCCATTCTGGCCTCAGAGGATGATGATTCAGTTTCATTTGCAGTGTTTGCATTATCCATTCCGCTATAAGCAGTTATAACAGTCATCATTATAAGCAGTTGTACACTTAAACAGTTCAACACTTTAACATATAATCAGTCAGTCATAAGCACACACTTTTCAAGTTCATGAGATGCCCTAATCACTTTTCTAGGACACCCTATAGCTCATTTGGACATGTGTGTGCGGTATAACTCGTGGTTAAGTATCGCTCTGATACCACTCTGTCACGACCCAAACCCGGCCCTATGGGTTTAGCACCGTAACTGGCCAGTAATCCGAGATTACCGAAGGCCTGCTGAACAGTAATACAGTAAAACAGAGTACAGGGCCTGGCGGAAGCCAATACAGTAAATAACTAGTGTCCATTGAGCTGTGACAATCTGTATGCCAAAAACATTTTTCATGCATTTATACAGTTCAAACAGTGCAGTCTGTACAATCATTCACAACATTCAGGACGGGGACTTAATCCCTCGATAACAGTACAGTAAACAGTAAACAGTTTATACAATTATACAAAACAGTTCAAGAGACAGGTGGGGAACACAAAAACACCCCAAGCCATAGCATGGCGTCTCGGAACCTCGCAGTGAGGCACATAGGCTGGCTTGACAAAACTGGGGAACTAACCCACGCTCCTAGCTCCGGTCTGGCTGCTGAGAACCTACATATATATATAAACAGTGAGCTAAAGCCCAGTGAATAACAATAAGTGTAAAGAGGTTATGAATGAATGTCCTTACATTAATGAAAACAGTTCATTAAACAGTATTTCAGTCTTTCAGTATATCAGTCAATCAATCATATGTGGTACATCCATTAGCCTATAAACAGTAGGTCCAAAAGGACCGGGCCTCAACGGACCCAACAGTAGTGATGGCCATCAGTCAGTAAACAGTATGGTTCCACAAGGGAACCGACAGAGCTCTGTAACAGTCAATAACAGTAGGTGCTAAGGATGCCACAGTACAGTTCAGAAATAAAGGACATACATTCATTCAATAAACATTATCAGTTCAGTAGACAATTCAGTTCAGTATTCAAAAGATAACCATTTTGAACATATCTTTACACAATCTGCTACTCACAGAGATTGGGCTAATAGCAGCTTAGAGCGCGTCCCCGAAAGCCAACCCTAAACAGTCAATAAATAGAACACACACTAAGTTTCACAGTCGGAAAGGACGATAATTAAATCCCTAAATTTCCTCGGTGTGGTTCTATGTCTAAATCCTCATTAAGATGCCTTAAACTAGGCCTAAGAATGCCTAGGATGAGATGAGGATGCAAAAATACACTTGGAAGGCATTTTTCAAAAGTTGCTGAAAATAGGAGCCTCGCTCGAGCGAGCCTTCCTTCGCTCGAGCGAGCTTCCAAAATCAAAGGCTTCGCTCGAGCGAGGAATCCTTCGCTCGAGCGACCTGCATGAACAGTAAAAGTACTGGTTGCTGGATTTTTACGCGCGATACCACGCTCGATGCTCGCTCGAGCGGAGCCCTGAATAAAGGTTCTCGCTCGAGCGAGGAATCCTTCGCTCGAGCGAGGAAGCAAAATCTGGAATTTCCAGATTTGTCTCCCAAGTTCGAACCAAGCATTCAACCATCCAAAACTCAACCTCTTGGGCCCAAATTCTGGGAAAACATTTCAAACTCATAGTACAACAAGTTTTAAAGCTCAATTTATGAATTCAAGCCCCAAAGGTTGGTCAATTAAATCCAACATTCAAACCCATTTTCAAGAACAATTTCAAACATGCAATGCATGAACTTCAAACCAAAATCAATGTTCAAATCTTGCTCTAATGAGCTCCAATCTTTGAAAACAACTTGAAAACATGGATTATGATAAAAACATGGACATGCATGTATCATTCTCAAGAATTCAACTTCAAACTCACTAAATTCAACATGCATGCAACAATGGAACTTCAATTCAACAATTATGAACAAACTCATGGTTTAGCTCTACAATGATGCATGAAACATGCAAGAACAAGTTTAAACTCAACAATTAGAAGGTCAATGATCTACCTTAGGTCTTGTATTCAAGGTTTAAGAGCTCCAATTGCCAATTCACACTTCAATTTCAAGCAATCCAAGCCAAATTCTACAAGACTAAGTCAATTCTCCCTCTCTCTCCCTAAACCTCTTCTTGGTCGGCTAGTATAAGGAAGAAAGCTGATGAAATGCTCTTGCTCAAGTGTAATCAAAGCCTCAAACATGAATAAACAAATGCTCCACTCAATGGCAAAGTTGTAATTAAGTCCAACTCTTCAATTAATCGTTATTTAATCCAATTTAATCATTCCTAATCAATTTTCAGATAAATATACCATAAAATCACAAATATTCCGCTGATTACAAAACATTAAACGATTCCTAAATCGGCCGCCGATAAGGCCTCCAATTAACAGTTCAAACATAAGGATTCAAACAGATATTCACTCAATCAAACAGATGCGACATGCAATGCAACATATAAACTTATTCAATTTCAGTTTCGATTTCAATCGTTCCATTCAGTACTTCAGTTAATTCAATTATCCGTCATTATCAATTCAGTTTAGCATTAATCAGTATATAATTCAGTGGTTAATCGGTAATCAATACGAGGGTTGTTACAGTAATATTGTGATACCACATAACATGAAAACCCTTTCTTTCTTTTTTTTCTTTTTAAAAAGGTTAAAAAAACCTAATTCTTAAGATTACTAAATTACCCATACAATTTATTTTAATTAATAATCTATCCAAAAATAATTCTATAAATGACTTGGGCTTTACATATAGTTAAAAAAAAGATCCAAATAAATTATTCTATCTAACAACACCATTCAAGCCAAAAAAATTGAAAAGCCAAAGCCCCAATCGAGAGCAAAAATGATCAGATTGATCACGAAAAACAACATAAAGCAGATCCGAAACAAGCAGATTCATATCTATTTTCTCTCAAGGGGGAAAAAAAGGAGACAGGAGGAAGAGGTTGAGAAAAATGAGAGAGAGAAGAGAAGGATGAGGTTGAGAATCCATTACCATCGCCTCGTTTCTGCTGCCATCACCGCTGTTGCCCTCCTTTTCGTTTCGTCTCTCTATTCTTACTCCATCGGGTGGGTTAGGGTTCTCAGCCTGAGAGAGAGAAGACAACGGGGAAAAGAAGAGAAGAAAAAAATAAATAAAAAATGACCAAAACAACATCGATTTGGCACTACGACACGAAAAATTGTAGGGAACCACAACAGAGGATCCGAACTCGTGCTAGAGAAGCTCTCCGATGCATAAGTTAGACTTTAGGATCAAAACTAGGGAAAGCACGGAGTATTGAGTATTTAGATTAGAATTACATTTTCATTGTTGAGCTATGTAATCTTTTATATCTTTTCCAACTAGGAGGTTCTAGTGAGTTTGTAATTCCTATTTATAATCTCAACCCACTAGGACTTTTCCTCTTAAAGGATAGACCTTATCCTTTAAGCACCCTAACCTTGTAGGTTTGTAATCAAAGTATATCCACTTTGTAGAAAATGGATCGAGTCAAGCTAATCAACTCACCTTGGTTGCACCTGCAACTGTTGCACAATTAGTGAATGCTCATTGCTCACCCATACATGTTCGGAAGCATTCGAGTTGAAGGCTAAGGATTTGTGTTGGGTTTCATTCAAGCTTTAATACCAGCCAATTCTGTTCGGCCCAATATATCTGTCGGATTAACTATCTTCTGTCTGTTGATTACCTGTTCATTGGACCAAAGGCCAACTTAGGCCAGTTTTGCTAGGTCATAGACCTTAGACCATGCAAATTCTGCTCGTCCTACCATTCCGGTTGAAATCTCACTCTTAGATTTTATATTAGTTATTTAAAGAATAATATAAATATAAATTTAATAGTTTATTGTGGAGGCCGAATTAATTATATACTAAGGAAGGCCAAATTCATTTGAAGGAAATCAGGACAAAGATTATTCGGCCTTGTCCAAAGGGGTCTTGAGGCCAAATATCTAAATTGGTCATACAAGGAGCCGAGTAGGAGCTGGCATACAACTGAAAGGCTGAATAAGCAATCATGTGCTAGATTAAGAATGGACCCGACTCCTGGGACCAGATATTAGTGTAAATAGTGGAACATCAACCAAAGAAAAGTATGTGAGAATAGATTAAATAACTTGAGGTAGAAGTAAACTTGAGAGCATACTAACTTGTCTGTCGGAGTGCTAATTCCGGCACCCGCGACCGGAGTGTTCATCCTTTTTTTAGGTGACAATCTGAGGATCAAGAACGTCCTATTGGATCTTGGGGTATTTCCAAACCCCATCTTTGCATTTATCAATTTTAAGATTGAATTAAACATACTAAGAATTCTCTATTTTATTTACTAAAATATATTGAATAAAATGGCTTTGTTTTTATCATCTACTAAGTTAAGTTGAAATAAGAATTTTCGGTTTTATAGAATAGTGCCTAGTCTATATCAAACTAGCTATTTTAGTTAATTTTTTAAAACTTTTTATTAAAAAAAAAATACAAAAGTAGAGAAAATAGCTATTTTTTTTTACTATTTTAGGTGATCAAAAAATGTTTGGAACCTCTTTTTGGGGGTTCTATGACCCATAATTTGATCTTGGGCCTTGATGTGTGTGTGGGGTCCACTCATATATGTGTGGGCCCTACATTATGAGTGGTTGAGATGAGAGGGGGGATTGTGGGGGTCATGTATATGTGGAGATTCTATCACAATTGTTTAGGTGATTCCCAAAAGAAAAATGCTTGGGACTCCCTTGTTTTAGAGACACCCATTACTCCCTTGTATCTCAACCATTAATGTATGTGTAGAGCCTACTCATATATGTGTAGGGTCTATACCATTAATGATTGAGATCCAAAGGAGATTGTGGGGGTCTTTAAAAAAAGGGAGACTCAACAAAATCACTTAGTAAGCTTTCGTACAAGACAGGATTCACATATTTACTTTAGAGCAGATTTGGTTGTTAACAAAATCTCATTTGGGCTATTTAATAATTAATTTATTTACAAATTAAATACCTACACACATTTACATGTAAATATCAAACAACTCAAATTTAAATTTTACTACCTTTATAAAAGAAAAAAGTTAATATCTTATCCTTTTAAAATAAAAACATTTCTTAACTAAACTCATGAAATTCAACTATTTAACTTTCATAGAAATTCAAATAAATTCATTTATAAATGATCAAATGTTAAATTCGTTAATTCATGAGATAAGACAATATACAAAAAGGTATAGTGCAAGTCAATATTGATTTAATTTTTATTGAATATTTTTTAAAAAAAATATAAATTAATTCGATTAATATAAAAATATATATATTTTGGAAATTTTAAAAATTAGTATTTCCTCAATCAGAAAAAGTAAAATCATATGGAAAATTATAAGTGTTTATGATTTATTTTTTTTGGGTCTTTAAATTAAGAAAATAGATTTTGACAAAACAAGCCATGCATAAATCAATTGTAACGTACAAATTATTTAAATACAATAGATAATCCTTTGCTAAATCAAGAAAAATTATTAGTTGGTCTAAGAGTATCACATTACTATACTTTGGCAACCACAAGTCATCATGTCCTCTTATATTTTTTAATCGCTTAATATAAAATTGTGAATCTCATTTTCTCTACCAATCACAATATATTTGAAGTACACATGACGCTATTCCTGAACTAACCAATACCATCTCCTAAACAAAACATACCTCAGATCAATTTTCTTCTTATATTTACACGTGTCAGCAAGATCAACAAACACATTGATTTGCTTAGAGCTTGTAAGAACAGGGCAAACCCGAATCTTTGTAAATAAATAAATAAATAATGTTCAAAAAATAAACAAACAAAAACACGTGGCAAAGCTGAAAGCACAGCTCTTCTAATGAGGGGCAGTACAGTCATTTCAACATCTTGAAAATTTCCCGGGGCAACGCGGTTCCTTCGCATTCCGAAAGCCTATAATTGCTGTCATCTGATAGAGAGTTGGTCATAATCGACTCAAACTCTCTCAATTCAGTTACGGGGTGGAGGTGAGGGTGAGAGTGAGAGAGTTTTAGAGAGAGAAAGGAAGTCTTTCTCATCACGAAACAGAGATATACACAAATGCTCACATTTTGTGAGAGAGAGAGAGAGAGATCGTGGTGGCATCGGACGGGACTGAATTCTTCAAATTAGAAATGGAAAGCGGAATCGACAGTTTCTCGAGAGCATCGAATGCAGAGTCCGTGAGGGAAGATGAAGACGAGCTTCTTTGGGCGGCTCTGTCGAGGTTGCCGTCGCAGAAGCAGACGAACTTCACGTTGTTGCGACGGACGGTGTCGAAATTGGACGGCAGGGAAGAGAGGTCTGAGGAAATCGACGTCAGGAAACTAGACTGCTTCAATCGCGAACTCGTTGTCAAGAGGGCATTTGCAACCACAGAGCAAGACAATTATAAGCTTCTCTTCACCATCAAAGAACGCCTCGATAGGTAATCGTAATACACGATCTCTCTCTCTCTCTCCCTGCATATACATACATACATACATACATGTATACGTACATATATATATATATATGTATGTGTGTGCGCGTGCACGTGCACGCCTCTCAATGGACAAGAAACCAAAAATTGATTTACTGCAATTCTCCTCCATTTATACGAAGTATAAACGACTAGAAATTCCTTCAATGCATGAGACATTAATCAATTATGGCAATATAGTTGTGAAGTCCATTGAATTATATTCAATTGTTATTTGGGTAATGCTAGGAATACCAAATTTTCTACCACAACAAAGGACCAAGGCCTTGTTTGGTTTGACTTTGGGAGATAAGTTTTCAAAAAATATTTTGGGAAGAGAGTTTAGAAATTTTTGTAGTTTGTTTGGTTATATATTTTGAAATAGTTTTGGAGTTTCGGAGTTTGGGGCAGTACAGTCATTTCAACATCTTGAAAATTTCGCGGGGCAACCCTGTCCCTTCGCATTCTGAAAGCCTATAATTGCTGTCATCTGATAGAGAGTTGGTCACAATCGGCTCAAACTCTCTCAATTTAGTTACGGGGTGGGGGTGAGGGTGAGAGTGAGAGAGTTTTAGAGAGAGATGAAGTCTTTCTCATCACGAAACAGAGATATACACAAACGCTCACATTTTGTGAAAGAGAGAGAGAGATCATGGTAGCATCGAACGGGACTGAATTCTTCAAAGTGGAAAGCGAAATTGACAGTTTCTCGAGAGCGTCGAATGCAGAGTCCGTGAGGGAAAATGAAGATGAGCTTCTTTGGGCGACTCTATCAAGGTTGCCGTCGCAGAAGCAGACGAACTTCACGTTGTTGCGACGGACGGTGTCAAAATTGGACGGCGGGGAAAAGAGGTCCGAGGCAATCGACGTCAGGAAACTAGACCGCTTCAATCGCGAACTCGTTGTCAAGAGGGCATTGGCAACCACAGAGCAAAACAATTACAAGCTTCTCTCCGCCATCAAAGAACGCCTCGATAGGTAATCGCAATACACGATCTCTCTCTCTCTGCATTTACATACATACATACATACATACATGTATACGTACATATATATGTGTGTGTGTGTGTGCGCGCGCGCTCGCGCGCACCTCTCCATGGACAAGAAACCAAAAAATCCCGACCCCTAGGACCAGATATTAGTATAAATAGAGCAACATCAACCAAAGAAAAGTATATGAGAATAGATTAAATAACTTGAGGTAGAAGCAAACTTGAGAGCATACTAACTTGTCTGTCGGAGTGCTAATTTCGCTACCCCCAACCAGAGTGTTCATCATTTTTTCAGGTGACAATCTAAGGATCAAGAACGTCCTATTGGATCTTGGAGTATTTCCAAACCCCCATCTCGACATTTATCAATTTTAAGATTGAATTAAACATACTAAGAATTCTCTATTTTATTTACTAAAATATATTGAATAAAATGGCTTTGTTTTTATCATCTACTAAGTTAAGTTGAAATAAGAATTTTGGGTTTTATAGAAGAGTGCCTAGTCTATATCTAACTAGCTATTTTAGTTAATTTTTTTCAAATTTTTATAAAAAAAAAATACAAAAGTAGAGAGAATAGCTGTTTTTTTTTTTTACTATTTTAGGTGATCAAAAATGTTTGGAACCCCTTTTTTTGGGGTTCCATGACCTTCAATTTGATCTTGGCTCTTGATGTGTGTGTGGGGTCCACTCATGTATGTGTGGGCTCTACATTATGAGTGGTTGAGATGAGAGTGGGAGTTGTAAGGGTCATGTATGTGTGGGGATCTCTATCACAATTGTTTAGGTGATTCCCAAAAGAAAAATGGCTAGGACCTCCTTTTTTTAGAGACCCCCATTACTCCCTTGAATCTCAACCATTAAAGTATGTATGGAGTCTATACCATTAATGATTAAGATCCAAAGGAGATTGTGGGGTTTTCTAAAAAAAATGGGCCTCAATCATTATTGTTCCCAAAATCACTTATTAAGTTTTCGTACAAGACAGGATTCACATATTTACTTTAGAGCAGATTTGGTTGTTAACAAAATCTCATTTGGGCTATTTAATAATTAATTTATTAACAAATTAAATACCTACACACATTTACATGTAAATATCAAACAACTCAAATTTAAATTTTACTACTTTTATAAAAGAAAAAAGTCAATATCTTACTACAACAAAATGCACTTTTGGTGATTAAAATTGACGACTAAAAAAAATTTAGTCGCCAAAAGTCGTGGAATAGGCGACCAAAATTTTTTTTAATTGGCAAAAGTACAATATTTAGCTACTAATTTTTTTTAGTCAGGGATATATTAACTATTGGCAACTACAAAAAAATTTAGTCGCTAAAAATACTAGAATTGGCGTCAAAAAAATTATTTTAGTCGCCGTATATTGAGTTTTGACTACTAAAAACGATTTAGTCGCCAAATATAAAATACAAAATTATTTGTTATCTTTGGCGACCAAAAGTTTGGTTGCCAAAAACATATTTTCAACGACAAAAAAAAATTTAGTCGCCAAAAAGTTAAAATATTTGGAGGAAGCCTTTCAAATTCTAGAGGGTTAAGTAAAATAAATAAATTGGCGACTAAAAGTTTTAGTCGCTAATGGTGTAATATATACATATATATATATATGTATTTGGGTTCCAAACCAGCGCCTCTCTCTCTCTCTCTCTCTCTCTCTCTAGCGTCCGTCTCCCTCTCCGGTGCCTGTTCTGGTGCTCTCGGCTGCTGCTGCTGCTGCGGCCGCGACCTTCTTCTTTGCCCTCTCTTTCTTCTTCTCCTTCTCCTTCTCCTCCTCCTCCTCCTCCTCCTCCTCCTCCTTCTTGTTCTTGCCCCTCTCCCGCGGTCTTAACCACCGCCGGAGCCGTCGTGTCTGGAGGAGAAATGATCTCGCTGACAGCAGAGGATGTAAGATGGGTGAAGGATTAGATCGAGTCCAAAACATCATATGCACGACAATGTCCTCCGTAAGGGCATTAACCCTCGCTCTCGCGCTCAACAGCTCCAAGATCTTATTCAGTCAGTAACCTCTCTCTCTCTCTTTCAATTTGTCTATGTATATATTGGATTTTTGGAAATCTACACTTGTCAAGCTCTTCATTGAAAAGAAATGGTGAATTTAGGTTTTGGATTTTTAGAGATATGTTATATTATGGCCTATAGATTTTAGGTTTTAGATTCTTATTTGGTCTACATTCTAATTTCAATGTTTTGGACTTCTATTTGTGTTTCTTAATCAAACATTGAATCTAATTGCATTAACTTCTCCAGTTTTTTTTGAAAATTCTGCATACATACTAGTGAATATTTGTGAATGTGTGCACTGTTCTGGTTCAAGATTGACAAGTTATGGACTTTTAAAGCATCTCCATCACCCACGGAAGCTCCATCAAGATTGAATGTGTGCCCTGTTATGGCCTTTTCTTGATCATTTTTAGGTCAGGTTTATTTTTTCGGACATTTATGTTTTAATTGTGTTTGTTCTTTAGTTTTTATGCATCTTAAGTGCCAATATAAATTATGTAGTTTCAGATTATTTAATGCAGATGCATTTATTGTACCCCAATTATCCTTGCCACCTTAGTTTCCTGTAGAAGATCTATATCTACATTCACTGGCCTAGCGATGAAAGAAATCTTTATTATTTGACATATTTTTAAAGCCCTGATAAAATATTGCAACCCCACCAAGATGAAGGACTTTAATGGTTTAGTTTGTAATCAGCTGGAATAGGGTGTTGAAGATGAAAAATTCATAACTGTATTGTGGTGTATTATGCTTGACCTTATGATTAGCTATCACGACCTTGTCATAAATTAATTTTCAAAATTGATTGCAGCATTAATTTTATTATTTTACAATAGATGAAACCAAAATTAGATTTTACTTAATAAAAAATTTAAAATAATTTGTCCACTTGTTCTGTATTTTATTGATGGTCTTATTGCTATTATTTCTTTTCACATAGAATTTAAGTTTCATCTAGGTTATGTATAATTAATGCAGTGTTCTATTTGTTGAATATTTACTACAGAATTGAACAAGATATTTGAGCTGTGCAGATCTCCAGATGAGATTATTTGGCCTGGGGTTTCCAAGATTCCCTGGTATAACAAGTTCAAGCCAACAAGGCCGATGAAGAGGCGGGTGAGGGAGGTTTTTAGACAGTAAGTATACAAATTGAAGTTTTTAGTTAGACTTGGATTTTTTGGTGTCCATTTTAGTGCAAGAAGTTTGATATCCATAATTCTTATATTGCTTTGCAGTTTTGACCGTCATGCGCTGGATTTACTAGAGAAAATGCTAACCCTTGATCCATCTCAGGTACACATAAATCTCAGGCTTAGTGAACTTGTTATTACAGACTATCAGACACTTCATAGCCATAGCATTTTTATTTAGCTGTGCCAGTGAACACAATTATGCAATAATGTGATGTACCAAAATTTGTTAGTTTGTTTTAGGTCTAGCAACAGGGAGTGGAAGGATTTTAGTTTGTCTATAACTTTCAAACTAAAATGATTAGTTTATTGACAAACTAAATGATGATTTTTTTACTCCATTAGTTTGGAGAAACTGACACTACAATGTCAATAAAATGACTTACTTTATTAGTTTGGAAAATGACAATATAAATATGAGTTTTGACTTATTGCAAAAAGGGTGTGGAGAAAATGCTAACCCTTTATTAGTTGTTATAGGTCTACCAAAATTCAATCTTTTAAAAAATAAAACCGAGATCCATTTTTTGACTGACTTTGTGATTAATACATTAAATATATATTTCATTAACTTAAATGGAACATAATGATTTTGGATGCTTTTCATGCCCTAATTGTTTCTTCAAAAAATAAATAAAAAATTTACATGTATACAAATGAAATAAAAATTGAATTAAAAGTTTAGATCTTGTTGGGTAAGCAACCATGTATCCAAGGTATTGGGTATTTATAGTGCTCTATAAAATAGGATTTAAAACCTTAGTTGCAAGAAACTCCTGTTGGGGGTGAGTTTCTGCTGTAGAACCATGATTCCGCAATTCAGTGTAAGAATATTGTTGAGATAGAATTGAGGTTCAGACTAGGATAGGACCACTCAAACATATGAATTTCAAGGAAATAAAAGAAAGATGGGCATTTTTTGATGGAATTTTCAATTTTGGTTTGCAAGGGTTGAGGAGTAAAGATATATGTTGTTGGTGTTAAATTGCTACTTGTGCAATGATTATAATGAGTATTTACTGTACTTATATTTAACAGTCGAAGTGCTAGTATAATGTAGACATTTTTTTTGGGTTGATAAATTACTATAATGTAGACATTTAACACATTACAACTACGCAACAAAAATATTTCTTATTAAATATTTATTTATAAAATATGTAAATGCTCTCTTAGGCGCATCCAATCTTAGACTCTTCTATGCCCCTGCTTTGTGCAACTAAGTTTAAAATTGGTAGGAAGCAGAACCAAAGTTTAAAATAGGTTGTCATTTTCGGTATATATGGAACCAAACAAAAACAAACAATTGACACCCCCAATGCTTTGTTTAGTCCAATTTGAACAAAGACATATGTTGGTTGGGCTAAGTAATCAAAGTACAAAATTAAAACCACAATTAAGACTATATCAATTATTGACATCACTTCACTGTAAGGTGAGTATGATTTATTTATTTCTTTATCCTTTTTGCTAGGCAAGATAAGGGGACTTGAGCCCCTAACATAAATGTTGAGAGACCCATTGGTACCATGTGGCCTGTATAGCTGGTGTAATGTGAATGTGAATTGGTGAACGGTTGAAGCTTTATTTAGTCATTATACAAATATTTTAACACTTGCATAGGAACAATTATCAAATAAAAAAGGACAGACGCAATCAATGGAACATACTGTTGGATGATTGGGGCTTCTTTTTTTTTTTTCTTTCTATTTGAGCACTTTGGTCTTCATATTTGTATGACTCACGTAACCTGTCTGGAATTTCCCCATTGTACCAGAAACCGTCTGGACAAGCTCGATTCTCTATTATTATATTTATTAGGCAATTCTATGAAGTACTTATGCTCTCTTGGATGAAAGCACAATCAAATAGACGTTGATTCTTTGCAATGAACTTATATATATGTATGTATATAAATTTGAATTCACATTTGGAGAAGGAAAATACGGTTTATTCCTCTTGGATGATTTCAATTATGAACCTAGTGTTGGTTACATTCATCTCCTTAAGATAACAACCAACTGTTATCAAATTCTATGATCTATTTTTGCTTGGACTACTCCTGGGTTTCATGAGAGTGAACATTTATGTTGTTGTATCTAAATCAATAAATTGTTATTCGGCTCCTTTCTTTTTACCTGGAAAGAATCAATTCCCTTTGGTAGGTGTTTGAGGAACCTTTGAAGGATGACAAAATGTCCAAGGGTTTTTCCACGCCCCATTGCTACTATGCCTAATTGCTACAACTGGCTAGAGAGTTCTTCTTGACAGAGAAAGGATTAGCGCTTTGAAATTAAGGCATATCAAACAAAGTTGGGCTTTGGAAGGACCAGGAGGATGATTATTTTTTTGCGAGTATAATTTGGGGAAATGATACATTCCACCGCTTCATTGTAAAATCCTTCTGAGCTTATAATTTAATAATTGAGGTGGCTTGCATAATCTGAAAATAGTCTGATTCCAATATCCCATCAAAACACATTCATCCTAAATCATCTAATTAATGACATATTTTTATATACAGTTGAGGATCATGATGGTTTCATCTCTGTGTCTTCAGGGATTGTTGATTTTTGGTAGTAGCTTATGGATTGTTTTGGTGACTTCATTTTGCATTTCTGTTTCCAAAAACTTGATTAGAAAGGCCATGAACATATAAGCACAGATTATCAGATTTGGTGCAGTTCTATGTATATATTTTTCATTTTTGTTCTACAACTTTCAATTCCTTGAATTTTTTTTTTCCCTTTTCCCTTTTTCCATTTCACGCAGAGAATATCTGCAAAGGATGCCCTTGATGCTGAATATTTTTGGACTGACCCCTTACCTTGCGATCCTAGAAGGTATGTCTCACATCCTTCTTCTTAGCTATGCTGCATGAATTTTACTTACTGATTCATTGTACTAAGGAAAAGATTTGGTAATAATCATATACCTTCAACGAGACTTGGAAAATTCAGTCATAGTGTGCCAAACCTTCTGCATTTCATATGTTTACACCTCCAATTAAGGTTTCCTGAAGCCTCTCTATTAATATTTTGACTGATCTGCGCTTGTCAAATAAAGGTGTCTCAGTTTTGTTTATATTAAATTAATCTTTCCTGTTCTTTGATTGCATAGTTTGCCTAAATATGAATCATCGCATGAGTTCCAGACAAAGAAAAAAAGGCAACAGCAGCAACAAAACGAAGAGATGGCAAAGAGACAGAAATTGCAGCACCCACAACAACATGCTCGTCTGCCTCCAATCGGCCTAATCCCATGAACAATTCCCAGGCTCCGGTGTCAGCTGGACCTAGTCATCACCACTACGGAAAGCCTCGTGGTCCTCCTGGAGGGCCAAATAGGTACCCTCCCAGCGGTAATCCGAGTGGTGGGTATTATCCTGATCGTGGGGGTCAAGGGGGAGGTTACAGCAGTGGATCGTATCCACCACAGGGGCGGGGACCTCCATATCCTGGAAGCGGTGTCCCTGCAACTGGCGGTCCCCGAGGAGCCCCTCGTAGTGGTTATGGAGTTGGTGCACCTAACTACTCCCAGGGCGGTCAATATGGAGGTTCTGTTGCGGGTAGAGGTCAAAACCCAATGGGCGGTAATCGAAATCAGCAGTATGGTTGGCAGCAACAAGTGTAAAATAATTGCAAGTTGGAAGATACACAGACTAAATAGCAATGATTGAAAAGAGTTTTTACAGTGTCAGATTTAGGAACTTTGAAACTAGAAATGTATAGGTGCTTTTGTGTCGTGCCTTGTTTATTTGTGAAATTGATTTAGAAATGGTAGGGAAATTTAGAGATGACAATGATTTGTAGCTTTGGTTTCTAGGAAGCAGTTATGTTTGATTGCTTGCTTTTGCTTAATGATAGAGAAGGGAATGCTGGATTTGTAGTTTTTGAGTTTGTGGATTATGCTTTGCATCCTTGTCCAGCTGTGTGGCTCAGGAACACAAGTTTTCTGATGAGAGCAACATCTTGTGAATGAAAGTGGTTCAGATTTGGACACTAAGGATGTTGCAACCACTGTTTTCTTAGGTAGCTATCATTTTAATCTTTTGATAAATGGCTTTACAGTGTAGGCCAATCTGCAGAAGTTCACCTGGATTTGGGATAGGTTAGTTGAGATCTGGGGTGGAATCTCACCCAAAACTTGATTATAAATGTTCTGAGTTTGTCTCATTGTGTTGATTTATGGATTGACAGAAAAAAAATTGTGGATAATTTGTTCTGTATACAAATTATATTTATTTAGATATTGTTTGGAATAAATCCCACCTAAGCTATGGAACTGTCATCCCACCCAAGCTTGTAATTTTCTAATTATTTATTTAAATACAACTGTCATGTTAGTAGCTAAAAATAAAAATAAAATGGAAAAAAACTTTTGGCTACTAAATATTTAGTAGCTAAAAGTAAAAACAAAATGGAGAAAAACTTTTAGCTATTAAATATACAGTAGCTAAAAATAAAAATAAACTAAAGAAAAACTTTTGGCTACTAAATATTTAGTAGTTAAAATAAAAGCAGACTTTAGGTGACTAAGAATTTAGCAGCTAAAATAATAATAATAATAAAATAAGATGAAAAAAATATCCTTTGGTGACTAAAACTTTGATCGCCATAAATACTTCAAGTTTTGGCGACCAAAGTTTTAGTAGCGAAAAATAAAATTTTTGGCGACTAAAATATTATTTTTGGCGACTAAAAATATTAGTTGCCATTTATAGGACTTTTGGCAACAAAAATATTTTTCAGTCGCCAATACTTTCCCCGACAACCTTCATGCGATCAAAATATTTAGTCGGAAAAATATTTCGGCAACTAAAAATTTAGTCGCTAAAAGTATAATTTCTTGTAGTGTCTTATCTTTTTAAAATAAAAACATTTCTTAACTAAACAGGTTAAATTCAACTATTTAACTTTTATAGAAATTCAAATAAATTCATTTATAAATGATCAAATGTTAAATTCGTTAATTCAAATTGGTGTAATTCATAATCATGAGATAAGACAACAGACAAAAAGGTATAGTGCAAGTCAATGTTGATTTAATTTTTATCGAATATTTTTAAAAAAAACATAAATTAATTAGATTAAAATAAAAAATACATATATATATATATTTGGAAATTTTAAACATTAGTGTTTCCTTAATCAGAAAAAGTAAAATTCATTACAGGAAACGGGACCTACTGCAACGTTTTGTTTATGGCGTTTAGGGAAACGCCATTAGAGATTAATTGAACACAACGTTTTGAAAACGTTGTCTTTGATCACAGTGAAACGGCGTCGTATTGGGTGTATATATTGACACCGTCCAACCTCCGTCTCTCTCACTTTCTGTCTTTTCCACAGCTCAATCTCTCTCTCTTTCTCTCCCTCTCTCTCTCTCCCAAAACCCTCGATTTGAAGCTCTAACTCTAGCTCTCTCGATTTGAAGCTCTAGCTCGCTCGATTGCAGATTTTGCATTGTATATTCATCGAACTCTCTAGCTGTTCTTCATCGATCTGTCGCTGGAGGGCTTTGATCAGTCTCTTCATCGAACTCGAACTCAAACTCGATCTGTTCTTCATCAAATCGCAGATCCAACTCGAACCAGATCGATCAAACTCAAGCTGTTCTTCATCAAACTCGAACCAGATTGATCTATGTTGCTCTTATCTCAGGTACATTTTTCATTCTCTTAATCGGTGTTCGAGTTTGAATCAGATCGATCTCTGTTGCTCTACTTTCTCATTGTCGAATCTGCTGATTAACTCTCTAATTTTTTCATTCTCAGATTAGATCAGATCAGATCGTTGAACCAGATCGATCTCTCTTGCTCTGTGTCTCAGGCACCTGAGGAGCTTCCAAAGAAGACAAAGTTGTTCTTTGCTCATGCTGCAGAGAACTGGGATGCTGCTAAGGATAAAGTAATATAAAAAAGAAAGTTTAAATCTGAAGTAAAACTTTTAAGTAGTATAGTAATATGTTAGCATGACATGATTTATGCTTGTGACTGCTTTTAATTGTCTGGCTACTTTTGAGAAATTGCTTCACTGGCATTACTTTCCTTAGCTTGATGCAGGCTCTATGGAGCTTGATGAGGCAAACCTTAGCTAGAGTGCTTGCTAAATTCCTGCATCCCACCTATTTTTTGACCAAGTTAATTTTAAACAGGAGTATCCCTTCAAAGCCAATAGGAGAATTAGGCAGACAGTACGGATTGTCATTTTGGTGTATTGACTAAATTTTTTGTGGAGTATAATTTGATTTTTGTAGAAATATGTTTCTACAGTACCTGTCCCTATTATAACACTGAGTTCTCATTCTAGGCAAACATATATTTATTGAAGGACTAACAATGTTGCTTTAAGACAAGTCCGGTCTTTGCCACTGGACTTCCTGAGTAAAAAAAAAATTACTTTTAGCAATAGATAAAATTGTAATTTTCTTTTTCTTTAACTTTCTAGTCATGAATTTGTGTTATTTAAAAACACTGTACTTTTTAGTTTGTCATCTGTTAAGTCTTTAACTTTTCTTTTCTTTGGCTTGTACTCTTTGTTTCCTTTTCCACCCTACTTCTGTTGAGTCATCAGAAATGCAATTTTGGTTCAAGAAAGCAAGATTTTATTACATCACTTCTTTCTTCATATGTGGATGGATTATGGTATACAAGATTTTCTTTTCCGATTTATTGAGTTTGTGAATTGATAGGGCACGTCAAGTTCTGTATTTACTGTTTTTGGTTTTCATTTGTTGATTATGCAGCCCAGTCCTACCAAATGTGGTTTTGGAGAAAACAGGAACATGTATTCAGATATCTTCATCAGCTGAATCCCTTATTTGGCGTGCTGAGGTGATTGATCAGAACTTTGTGACAAGTTGGAATCCAGTATATGATTTTACTTCTGAAAAATCACCTATGAATTTTGTTGCTTCATACAGAGGCTTTTCTTCCTGAATGGATAACAGGATTTGTCAGCATTTTTACTTGTGGGTTTGGGGATTGTCAAGTATCCAAATTACAATTGTATAATCTCAAACCAAATTTTCTCAAGCCGCAATGATTTGCTTGCCTATGAAGTGGTATGGACAAATTTTTATATAAAAAACTACACCCAGTTTAGTCCCGATTTGATGTATTGACATATTTCTATCTGGAATATTATTGTTGCCTGTACTGATTGTTACATTTACCTGTACAGGCCATAGAAGTGGCACAAATAATGGATCAGTCTATTGACGAAAATAACAATGAGTCGGTTTGAAGATGCATAGAGTTATCTGGCTCCCGTATATCCAACTCTTCTAGTGGAGCAACTCAATCATCAACTTCTGAATCACTGGTGACATGTTTTTCATGCTTTTCAGCCTTGTGGGTCTACTCAAAGGTGGTTTTGCTAGGTGTCTCTTTTCTTGAGTGTGAGCGAAGGTTAGAAATATGGCCGTGGTTTATTACTTTTTTTAATGCTTTTATTCTAATCAATCAAGTACATTTTTATTAGTGATTAACACAAATATTCATATTGACAGTAAACTGGAGCGTTTAAGGCTGCGTCTCGTCTAGCAAGTGCCACGCCACCTCTTGCTCGTGTTCTTAGCCGTGGTATTGGTTAGCAGGTCTGCAAACTACACAAATCTTAAAATTTGGTGAAATAAAAAATAAAAAATAATTTGGTATTTGGTATTTGGTAAAAAGAAAAATAATTAACTCGTAATCCATGTTGCAATATATTGACATAGAACTTCATCATACGGGGAATTGGGATCCTTTTCAATGGACGTTTTGGGACAATTACAGGATCTACAGTTTCTCTGTAAGTACTAACAGAGATTCTTCTATTCAATCCTTTGCTCTTGAACACTGTTCTGGTTGGAAATGGATGCTAACAATTTTATTTTGAAAAAAACCAGAGAAAATGTAGGTCTTCTTCAAACGGCTCGTGTTGGAAGCCGCAGGGTTGTACAAATTTCTTTTTACCATTTGGCTTCTACTTCATTTCTCTTTTCCGTTTCCTTTTTTTTTTTGTGCATTTCACTTTGTGTTCCCAGAGCCTCAGACCTTGTTATTTTCTTTGATTTCTTGGTTCTTTTAATTTTTGATGAATGACTGCATCAATGACCTTGATTCCCCATGTTTAATAAGTACACCCAGTTGAAAGAACAACCCATCTTTCACCTTTCTCACTTGCCTCTTTGTTTTGCACTACTAGCAGAGCATATGTAGCAAACATGGTAATAGCAACATGGTAACATAGAAAACATCCCTCATACAAGGCAACAAAATGGTAACAGTGAAAATATCCAATAATCATGGTTAACAGAAATTTAGTCAAGACAGTGCAAAGAAAGCATTTACCCTTTCACTCTATTTCATAGCTAAAAAGATGCCAAAGATTTTATTGACAATTAAACATAAAATCAGATAGCATTATTGCTGTGGACTGAATGAAAAGGCAGCCTAAACATTATTGCCATGCATAAACAAAGTCAGCAGGTGGTAGTTTACAACTTCGCTTTGTAGGACAATCTCGCTCTCAAATCCGCAGCCACAGCATCAATGAACTCTTCAGTGTTCAAATAATGTGCCCTAGTAACCCTGCATGAAACACAGCCAATTGCAATATACATAATTCAGATAAAAAGCGAACGCATGGACAAAACACCTTTTTGACACTACTTATTTGGATGCTTTGGAAGTGGCTGTTAGAAGTACATTGAAGTACTAATTTAGCTTGAAGCTTAGGAAGCTACTGCAATACTTAGAAATCTGATTAACAGTAATTGTGATATTTTCTTGTGTTTGTGCATATACAATTTATAATAGATCACAATAGGGTGACATAACAGTAGTCAACATTATTGATTGATGCCAAGCATGTGTAACATTATGATTTTGAATTTCTAATGTAACATTATTGATTAATGCTTTTCATGATATTGAACTTCTACCAGCAGTGTATATTGTGGCTCTGTAATCTCATTTTCTTTCCAGTATACTTTCAGTTAATGTTTATGATCTGTTTGAAATGTGAATTAAGTACTCCACATCTTGCAATTCTTGTTATTTTTTAGTTCAACATATTGAAGTTGAGATATAAACTTGAGGAGGTTTTTCTTTGTTATCTGGCAGATAGCTTTGTTCTATGTTGCTGTGCTTGCGGGGCTTCTTCATCGTTTCCCTGTAAGCTTCTCTCAGGTGTGGACAAGCATCCTACTACTTGTTCCTTGAAACTTTTTGTTTACAGAAAGTGATTTTGAACTGACACCTGTAACATGTGTGCAGCATACAGCTGGTCAGCTTAGGAACCGCAAGTCTGGGACTTCTGGTGGAGCAAAAGTGTCTGAACAAGGGGAATCTATCACATTTGCTGATGTTGCGGGTGTTGATGAGGCTAAGGAGGAGCTAGAAGAAATTGTGGTATGTTAGACATTCCATGGGTCATAGATTATGGGTTGCTTTAAAAGGTATTTGTCTTCATTCAGGAAACTCCACGTGCTGACATTTTTCTGTCCAGGAATTTCTTAGGAATCCAGACAGGTACATACGACTCGGTGCTCGTCCTCCTCGGGGTGTTCTCCTGGTGAGTTTTGACAGGGTTGTATGTGAAGGCAACTCAACTTTTTTAATAAAATTGAAAGATAAAAAGGTGGCCAGAGATGGCATATTGTCTAGCGGCAGCATTTTACCAATTGTAATTCAGGTGGAGGGACCAATATTTTAATTTTTCTCCCGGAGGAAATCTCCTACATCAGATACAATGTGAATATATTGGCAAAACTAAATCTATAAACTTCCCTTCTTCTATTTCTCATCTTGCTGATGACCATTAAATTACAATATAATTGGTGGTTATGTTCATATGATCAACTAAAGTTTCTTTTTGAGATCAATCCAGTGAATGGTCCCCACTTCCCACCAATACTAAATGACTTTTATTGTTGGTAGAACATGATGCCAAAGGATAGACACCAATGCATTCTTATAACTTGTTTTTAATGCGAGTTTGATGTATGATTTGTAAGCGTCTTTCATCATCTTACAGGTGGGTCTTCTCGGGACAGGTAAGACTCTTTTAGCAAAGGCCGTTGCTGGGGAAGCTGAAGTACCTTTTATTAGTTGTTCTGCAAGTGAGTTTGTAGAATTGTATGTTGGCATCTCTTTGCACGAGCTAAGAAGGAGGCACCATCAATAATATTTATAGATGAGGTTAAATCTTGGGGTCCAATTTTTTGTTGATTATCCATGTTTGAACTCTGAACCTTCTTGGTGGATTATCTGGTGCCTTTTTCTTTTCGTGCAGATAGATGCTGTAGCAAAAAGCCATGATGGTAGATTTCGCGTTGTCAGTAATGATGAACGAGAACAGACCTTGAACCAGTTGCTCACTGTAAGGTTCTAGCAAATTAAGCATTATCTAATTAAAGAAATGGTACAAGAAATAAGCCAATTTAAATGTATATATTATACAAATCAAATTAAGCATTATCTATGTTTCATTGTTGTTTTACAGCTTGTTGGAAGCCATTGATCTCATCCTCCAAGGTGCTCAGAATCTTGTGGTACCAATAAAGTCCAATTCAAGAAGAAAACTGCAAGATTCTCCCACAGCTCACAACGGCTGTGAATTCTGCTGACCCAAGAAGACATGATCAGATTTAGTCAAAATTGAAATGAAAACTTGTGATTTTGGAGTTGATATTTCAATACAATTACCAAGACTTTCTGACATTTAATGATCTGCCTTCTGCTTCTCTATGTACTATTTGATGTATTGGTTGTTAAGATACAGTTCTATTAACTATTGGTATGCATATATAATTACCAAGTTATAAGTGTGTATATATCATAGATGAGTAATATGGCTTTGAAATTGGATGATTTGTGTAGATTGTTGCCTAATTTCATGTGGTATTTGAAGTATCTGGAGTGTGAATTTGAATTTTGTTTTTTTGAATTTCATTATAAAGTATTTGGCTTAGTCTAGTGGAAGATTTGTTTTTTCAGATTCATTATAATGCATATTTTTTAAAATGGTATGCTTTAGAAATAATAATAATAATAATAATAATAATAATAAATAAATAAATAAATAATTTTTTTTAAAAAGAAAAAGAAAAAGAAAAAAAGTGGCGTTTTCAAAAACGCCACTAAATGATGTCATGCTCATGTCACACGTTAGTTTGTGACGGTAAGAGAAGCGGACGTTAACATTTTGTGGCGTTTTAAAAAACGCCGTCTAATAGTTTTAGCGACGTTTATTAAACGTTGCAAACCTATTGCGGCAGCCGTATCAACGGCGAAAATTTTAAACGTCGCTATAACTTTTTACGGCGTTTTTCAAGCTTTTAGCAGCGTTTTAAAAACGCCGCTAAAACCCGAATTTCCTGTAGTGATTATATGGAAAATTATAAGTGTTTATGATTTATTTTTTTGGGTCTTTAAATTAAGAAAATAGATTTTGACAAAACAAGCCATGCATAAATCAATTGTACTGTACAAATTATTTAAATACAATAGATAATTCTTTTCTAAATCAAGAAAAATTATTAGTTGATCTAAGAGTATCACATTACTATACTTTGGCAACCACAACTCATCATGTCCTATTATATTTTTCAATCGCTTAATATAAAATTGTGAATCTCATTTTCTCCACCAATCACAATATATATGAAGTACACATGAAGCTATTCCTGAACTAACCAATACCTTATCCTAAACAAAACATACATCAGATCAATTTTCTTCTTATATTTACACGTGTCAGCAAGATCAACAAACACATTGCTTTGCTTAGAGCTCGTAAGAACAGGACAAACTTGAATCTTCATAAATAAATAAATACTGTTCAAAAAATAAACAAACAAAAATACGTGGCAAAACTGAAAGCACAGCTCTTCTAATAAAGGGGCAATACAGTCATTTCAACGTCTTGAAAATTTCGCAGGGCAAACCAGTCCCTTCGCATTCCGAAAGCCAATAATTGGTGTCATCTGATAGAGAGTTGGTCACAATCGGCTCAAACTCTCTCAATTTAGTTACGGGGTGGGGGTGGAGGTAAGAGTGAGAGAGTGTTAGAGAGACAGGAAGTCTTTCTCATCACGAAACAGAGATATACACAAACGCTCACATTTTGTGAGAGAAAGAGAGGGAGAGATCATGGCGGCATCGGACGGGACTGAATTCTTCGAATTGGAAGTGGAAAGCAGAATCGACAGTTTCTCGAGAGCGTCAAATGCAGAGTCCATGAGGGAAAATGAAGATGAGCTTCTTTGGGCGGCTCTGTCGATATTGCCGTCGCAGAAGCAGATGAACTTTGCGTTGTTGCGACAAACGATGTCAAAATTAGACGGCAAGGAAGAGAGGTCCGAGGCAATTGACGTCAGGAAACTAGACTGCTTCAATCGCAAACTCGTTGTCAAGAGGGCATTGGCAACCACAGAGCAAGACAATTACAAGCTTCTCTCCGCCATTAATGAACGCCTCGATAGGTAATCGCAATACACGATCTCTCTCTCTCTCTACATATACATACATACATACATAAATACATGTATACGTACATATATATATGTGTGTGTGTGTGTGCCTCTCAATGGACAAGAAACCAAAAAATCCTGACCCCTGGGACCAGATATTAGTATAAATAGAGGAACATCAACCAAAAAATGGTATGTTAGAATAGATTAAATAACTTGTGGTAGAAGTAAACTTGAGAGCATACTAACTTGTCTGTCGGAGTGCTAATTCCGGCACTCCCGACTGGAGTGTTCATCCTTTTTTCAGGTGACAATCTAAGGATCCAGAACGTCCTATTAGATCTTGAAGTATTTCCAAACCCCATCTCGACATTTATCAATTTTAAGATTGAATTAAACATACTAAGAATTCTCTATTTTGTTTACTAAAATATATTGAATAAAATGGCTTTGTTTTTATCATCTACTAAGTTAAGTTGAAATAAATTTTCAGTTTTATAGAAGAGTGCCTAGTCTATATCAAACTAGCTATTTTAGTTAATTTTTTTCAACTTTTTATATATATATCAAAAAAAAAAAATGAGAGAGAATAGCTTTTTTTTTTACTATTTTAGGTGATCAAAAATATTTGGAACCCCTTTTTTGGGGCTTCCATGACCCCCAATTTGATCATGGCCCTTGATATGTGTGTGGGGTCCACTCATGTATGTGTGGGCCCTACATTATGAGTGGTTGAGATGAGAGTGGGGATTGTGAGGATTGTGGGGATCATGTATGTGGGAATAAAATGGCTTTGTTTTTATCATCTACTAAGTTAAGTTGAAATAAATTTTCGATTTTATAGAAGAGTGCCTAGTCTATATCAAACTAGCTATTTTAGTTAATTTTTTTCAACTTTTTATATATATATAAAAGTAGAGAGAATAGCCTCTTTTTTTTTTACTATTTTAGGTGATCAAAAATATTTGGAACCCCTTTTTTGGGGGTTCCATGACCCCCAATTTGATCATGGCCCTTGATGTGTGTGTGGGGACCACTCATGTATGTGTAGGCTCTACATTATGAGTGGTTGAGATAAGAGTGGGGATTGTGGGGGTCATGTATGTGTGGGGATTTCTATCACAATTGTTTAGGTGATTCCCAAAAGAAAAATGCGTGGGACCCCATTTTTTTAGAGACCCCATTACTCCCTTAGATCTCAACCATTAATGTATGTGTGGGGCCTACTCATACATGTGTGGGGTCTATATCATTAATGATTGAGATCCAAAGGAGATTGTGGAGTCTCCAAAAAAAGGGGTCTCAATCATTATTCTTCCCAAAATCACTTAGTAAGTTTTCGTACAAGACATGATTCACATATTTACTTTAGAGCAGATTTGGTTGTTAACAAAATCTCATTTGAGCTATTTAATAATTAATTTATTTACAAATTAAATACCTATACACATTTACATGTAAATATCAAACAACTCAAATTTAATTTTTACTACCTTTATAAGAGAAAAAAAGTTAAAATCTTATCCTTTTAAAATAAAAACATTTCTTAACTAAACTTATGAAATTCAACTATTTAACTTTTATAGAAATTCAAATAAATTCATTTATAAATGATCAAATGTTAAATTCGTTAATTCAAATTGGTGTAATTCATAATCATGAGATAAGACAATATACAAAAAGGTATAGTGCAAGTCAATGTTAATTTAATTTTTATTGAATATTTTTTTAAAAAATATAAATTAATTTGATTAAAATAAAAAATATATATTTTTTGAAAATTTTAAAAATTAGTATTTCCTCAATCAGAAAAAGTAAAATCATATGGAAAATTATAAGTGTTTATGATTTACTTTTTTGGGTCTTTAAATTAAGAAAATAGATTTTGATAAAAACAAGCCATGCAAAAATCAATTGTACTGTGCAAATTATTTAAATACAATAGATAATCCTTTGCTAAATTAAGAAAAATTATTAGTTGAGTATCACATTACTATACTTTGGCAACTACAAGTCATCGTGTCCTCTTATATTTTTCAATCGCTTAATATAAAATGGTAAATCTCATTTTCTCTACCAATCACAATATATATGAAGTATACATGACGCTATTCCTCAACTAACCAATACCTTCTCCTAAACAAAACATACTCAGATCAATTTTCTTCTTATATTTACACGTGTCAGCAAGATCAACGAACACATTGCTTTGCTTTGCTTAGAGCTCGTAAGAACAGGGCAAACCCGAATCTTTGTAAATCTGTACTATTATATTAAGTGAGGCCCTTTTTTGGTGTTTTAAAACTTTTGCCATGTGACATTTATATAATAAAGAAATAAATAAAATAATATATAATAACTTCCAACTCAACCACATTCTCTTCTCCGATAACTTACTTTTATCATTTTTCTTTTTTATTTTTTTATTTTTTCCTCTATTTCTACAATGGTTTTCTCTTTTAAAGAAAGTACAAAATTGTTTGATACAATTATGACAAATAAAGTACAAACTAATAAAAAATTATCTTTTGTTTCTTTTTTGATGGTAAGTGATCTACGAGTTTTTAAATTTTATATTATCAATGATTGAAACTTTTGTTTATTTGTTTTGTTTTTCGTGTAAATTATGTTCATTTTTTTTTTCTTCCTCTCATTATACCATCATTCTGTTAACATGTTTTTTTTTTTTTTGTTTTTTTAACATTTTGATTTTTCAAATAAGGAGATTGAGTATGTTGAGGATGCCCAAAGTGCAGACTCATACAAGAGTTGGTCATTTAATGAGTCATTATGCAGAATTTACATTCATAAAATTTGTATTCCTGTTTTTTTTTTCCACGTTATTTTATACAAATTTATACAAATTTTTTTTTTTCCCTCTCCAAAAGTTGTCTTTCAACTTATATGCATAATTCCAGTTCAAAAACTTATATACATAATTTATTTATTTTTCTACATTATTTTACGACATTTTGTTGACTTTCCAAGTAGTTACCAATCAATATTTATTTATTTTTTTTCTTTGATTGAGTAAAAAAAAAGATGTTCTGGATTTTTATAGTAGTATAGATAATATATATATATATATAATTTTAATATCCACCAATAGTTCGTATAAGAAATTTAGTTAATCAACCAAACTACTGTGAAATAATGAACCACCTCTATCACTGCAACAACTGCATCCGTAACAACCTAAAATTTTAATTATTCTATAATATTTATATTAATATTATTTAATCATAGTTAGGAAAATATATAATTTATTATATATTATTATGTGTAATTTTGTAAATTAATATAATTATTAAAAATTGAGGGGTCAAAGTATAAATAAATAATAATAATAATAGGTGTGGTAGTAAAATAAATAATTAATTTTCTGTTGGTATATGATAAAGTGTAATTTAATTAGGAATTAATTAATTTATATAATTATATTAAAAACTTGGGTCAAAGTGTAATTATCTTTAATATCCATTAACGATAAGAATGAATCTATATAATTAATTATAGAATCTGTGGAATGATTTGGGGCTCGGCTACGTGTTGGCCAGAGAGTGGTTTCTCCTCTCTATTTAAGGGAGGCGTGTCACACCTGGAGAAGAAAAGAAAGAAGAAAGAAAATGAGAAGAAAGAAAGGAAAGAAAGAAAAGAGAAGAAGAAGGAAAAAATAGTGGAAGTTGAGAGGGTTTTTTTATAGTGGAAAAGAAGAGTAAGATATTAACGTTAAGGTGAGTTATATTATACCTTGAGTTACCATAATATATTTTACGTATGTTTTGACTTACCAAAATCTATTTTATACAAGTTATGTTTTATTAGTATATTAATAAAAGTTATGTTTTATAAAGATTTCAGTTACGTGGATT
Organism: Camellia granthamiana; assembly: GCA_036172215.1. Lineage (NCBI taxonomy): Eukaryota > Viridiplantae > Streptophyta > Magnoliopsida > Ericales > Theaceae > Camellia > Camellia granthamiana. Next base: position 32,181,818 of record CM069915.1, on the reverse strand, counting down.
ATTATCTGAACCCTATTTGTGAAAAGGAAACCCATGAATATGTTTGTTTTATATTTTAATAATATTTGATTATGACCTTATATACAGTTATGTTTTGTAAGTATCACCACGGGAGTCCCATGTCTTGGAGGACTTAAATAACCATTGGCCTCTGTTTGACCACTTTGTGATCCTCTGTCTGTCATGGATCCATTGACCTCTGTTCTGTGCGGAGCAAAGTGCTGTGCGGAGCTAAGTGTTACACTATTGTGAGAGCCACCTCTAGAATCCGTACGAGCCACCTCTTGAATCCGTACCTCTGTTTTGTGCGGAGCAAAGTGCTGTGCGGAGCTAAGTGCTACACTATTGTGGGAGCCACCTCTAGAATCCGTACGAGCCACCTCTTGAATCCGTACCTCTGTTCTGACTGTCACTTCTGTGATCTCTGTTCTGTTCTGTTTTGTTTAGTACTGTGGTTATGGTTATTTACTTTCATAATTTTTGTATTTCAGTTCTGCTACTTAAATGAGCAGTTTCTATTACTTAAATGATTTGTTTACCAAATTACCATGATTATGGTTATTTATTTACATAATTTCAGTTTTGCTACTTCAAGGATTATTTGTTCCGACTAAGTTATCTTAAATGTTTTGGCTACATGACTATCCATGGTTATTTCGTGCCCTTATGCTCTTGGTATAATATTTCTCACTCTGCCATGTGCTTATAGCTGTTTACCAATTTTCAGAAAACATGCAATTCATAAATAGCTTTTGGAAAGTCTTAGATGCGGGGCTGCGGAATAGACACACATAACACTTTTATGATATTTTTTTATGTAAAAATCGGCCTTTTTTTTCAATATAATTTTGTAATAAAAATAGAAGCTCCAATGATTATTTTGGTACTTTTACTTAAATATTTCTTCCGCTTGTGTTTATTTATGTGTTCAAGAATTGGCTGTAGGTAACTTCAGTTACTGGCCATCACGATACTTAACCCTTGGGTACGGAGAACGGGTCGTGACAGCATCAATCCCATCGGACAATTAACTCAATGTCCATGAAAAATTGATAAACAGTGACCCATATTTATGGGACAAAGAAATTCAAGAAATAAATATATAATATGTATTTTGTTTGTTTGTATAAATTTGTAATTCTTTAATAGTTTTTTTTTTAATTTCTTCTTTATGTTGCAAAAATAAAATAAAATAAAAAACTCCATTTTCATTTTCTTCATTATTGTGCGGGAAAATCCCACATCGGTCTGTGAGGGACTACTTTTGCACCTTATAAGCAGGGTGGCTCTTCTTACCTTGCATAGGCCTTTTCCCCCAGTGGGGGAGGAACGAAACTGTGCGGTCGGAATGCCAAAGCGGACAATATGTGCAAGGCACGGGGACCGGTGGCTTTATTTGGTGCCGTCTGTGGGAACTCCCTTCGGGGTGACCGGAGCCAGCGCGACTGGGAGCTAATGTACGGGGAAATCCCACATCGGTCTGTGAGGGACTACTCGTGCGATTGGAATGCAGAAGCGGACAATATGTGCAAGGCACAAGGGAAAAGGCCTATGCAAGGTAAGAGGAGCCAGCCTGCTTATAAGGTGGGAAAGTAGTCCCTCATAGACCGATGTGGGATTTACCCGCACATTAGCCCCCAGCCACGCTGGCTCCTGTCACCCCGGAGGGAGTTCCCACAGACGACGCCAAATAAAGTCACCGGTCCCCGTGCCTTGCACATATTGTTTGCTTTGGCATTCTGACCGCACGGTTTTGTTCCTCCCCCATTGGGGGAAAAAGCCTATGCAAGGTAAGAGGAGCCAGCCTGCTTATAAGATGGGAAAGTAGTCCCTCACAGACCGATGTGGGATTTCCCCGCACAATTATGTTGATTAAAAAAATACAAAAAAATAAAATTAACTGTATAAATTTTGTGTATATATTATCTTTGTGAGTATATTTTTATTTTCTTTGTTTATAGATTTTGTGCACACATATATTAGATGCTTTATACATATTATAGATAGATGCCAATTTTACAATATAAACTTGAATTTAAATTATATAGGTTATCATTCTAAGTATAAATTTATTTTTTTTATATAAATTTTATTGTATACATTTTAAATATATAAAAAAAATTATGAAACTTTTGGAATATATTGAAATTTAAAAATATTCTGAATATTTAAGAATACAAAGTCATAATTTTTTGGAATGTATTCTTTCTATATTTATTTTATTTTATTTTATTTTTTAAAGTTAGGCAAACTATTTTTCAATTTCTAAACTGTTTCTAAAAAAGTAGTATTCGAAACTTTTCAAAAATAAATAAATAAATTTGCACACACAAAAAATAAAAATAAAAATGAGGATGTTCTTAAACATTTTTTGAAATACAAATAATAATGATAATAATAATAATGATAAACAAAAAAATCTCTTAATTATTGGATGAATGAGAATAGTAAGTTAAAAATATATTTCAAAAGTTTATTTATTTTAGAAAAAAGAATGACAAAGAAATAGATATTCAGAATATTTTTAAATTTCAATATATTCCAAAAGTTTCATTATATTATCAAGTTCTTTAGGAAAAAAATTTGACTATTATTTTACTTCGTGTATATAAAAAACAATTCAATGTAATTATTTATATTTCTTTGGGTATATCAAATCTATTTAATTATAAATATTCTAAGAATCTTAGATTTATAATTTTTAAAGAGAGTACTATTTTTTTAAGAATTACTAATGTATTTTGTTTATATCAAAATTGTAAGTGTTCTCTATTTTTTTTTTTAAAAATAAGTTTGTAATGTATAATCATTTTTTGTAAAATAATATTTTTTTTAATTAACACATACATCGTAAATAAATAAATACTGTTTAAAAAATAAACAAACAAAAACACGTGGCAAAGCTGAAAGCACAACTCTTCTAATAAGGGGCAGTGCAGTTATTTCAACATCTTGAAAATTTCGCGGGTAACCCGGTCCCTTCGCATTTCGAAAGCCTATAATTGCTGTCATCTGATAGAGAGTTGGTCACAATCAAACTCTCTCAATTCAGTTACGGGGTGGGGGGTGAGGGTGAGGGTGAGGGTGAGAGTGAGAGAGTTTTAGAGAGAGAGAGAGAGAGAGAGAGAGAGAGAGAGAGAGGAAGTCTTTCTCATCATACACACAAACGCTCACATTTTGTGAGAGAGAGAGATCATGGCGGCATCGGACGGGACTGAATTCTTCGAATTGGAAGTGGAAAGCGGAATCGACTGTTTCTCGAGAGCGTCGAATGCAGAGTCCGTGAGGGAAGATGAAGATGAGCTTCTTTGGGCGGCTCTGTCGAGGTTGCCGTCGCAGAAGCAGACGAACTTCGCGTTGTTGCGACGGACGGTGTCGAAATTGGACGGCGGGGAAGAGAGGTCCGAGGCAATCGACGTCAGGAAACTAGACCGCTTCAATCGCGAACTCGTTGTCAAGAGGGCATTGGCAACCACAGAGCAAGACAATTACAAGCTTCTCTCCGCCATCAAAGAACGCCTCGATAGGTAATCGCAATACACGATCTCTCTCTCTCTCTCTCTCTCTCTACATATACATACATACATACATGTATACGCACATATATATATATATATATGTATATGTGTGTGTGTGCGCCTCTCAATGGACAAGAAACCAAAAAATCCCGACCCCTGGGGCCAGATATTAGCATTTTCCTTTAATTTTTGCTGATAAATTTGTGTAAAATTTGCATTATGTAACAGAGTTGGAATAGAGGTTCCAAAAGTTGAAGTTAGGTTTGAGAATCTGAATATCACAGCCAATGTTCAAGCCGGCTCCAGAGCTTTGCCTACTCTGATCAATAATGTTCGTGACCAAATGGAGGTAGAGCATTTTCTCTAGTTCTCTCTATTTTTTCTTTTTGTCAAATTGATTTGGTCAAATTAAATGACTAACTGGTTTTTTCAGAGGCTTCTTGTTTTGTTTCCTAGGCCTCAGTGCCTTTCCCCATCTGAAAAAATAAATACATGACTAACTGGTTTCAATTGAATGCAGCGTGTCTTAACTGGTTTGCATATGTTTCGTCCAAATAGACATCGTTTAACCATCTTGAACAACATCAGTGGCTTTGTGAAACCGGGAAGGTAATAGACTTCTTCTCTCTTATATAATAGAGAATAGATAAATAGATCATTTTATTTTTTTTAAGTATAGTAAAAGTAAAACACAAACATATTACACTTAATATTCATTTTCACTTTTATTGTGATCTATCATTTTAGATCGTTTAATTCTCATCACTTGTCTCATCACTTATCAAACATTATGAGTATCATTTTTCACTTTTGTTATCTATCATTTTATATATTTTTTAATTATCATCACTTGTCAATCACTATATCCCCAATATGATCTTCCATCCCAAGACTGACTTGTGGAGTATGGGCCTCAAATCAATTGGTATTTTTTTTTGGTGATTTGAAAGTGGGTTAGACTTAAATTCACATTGTCAATTTTATTTATCAAAAAAAAAAAAAATTATATTGTCAATTTAAGTTATTCAAATTTATTTAATACAGCGTAAGGACAAGTCCATTTATTGTTAATTGATTTTGAATTTTATACTTTAACATGATATCAGAGTTGGATCTTAGGTGACCTCTTATATCATATACATCATGTTGTACAAACATGTGGGAGGAAGTGTTAAACTTCAACCTACATCGCTAATCAAAACCACCTAAATTTAGTTAATATAATGCAAGAGCCTCCTTATTTATTGCCAATTGATTTTAAGTTGGATGTTTTAATAATTTGTATTACAAAAAATGGTAGTATATTGCAAGTTGAATTATAGAAGCAACACTATGCTTGGTTATCATTTTTCAAAAGCACTTTTCAGAAAATTCTACTTTCTTATTTTCCGTATTTTTTTGTTTTTACTGAATTTTTTTAATATTTTGAGCAATTTTTTTAATTTTTAGACATACCTAACATAAATATACCTAAAAAGTAAAAAAAATTGAAAAAAACCTTTTAAAAATTCACTAAATACCAAAAATACAAAAAAAATACGAGAATTCAGTACATTTTTTGTATTTATTAATTTTTAAAAATATTTTTTCACAAATTTTTTACTTTTTAGATACATCTAAGTAAGGTGCATCTAAAAAAGTAAAAAAAATGTTTAAAATTTTAAAAATATTCACTAAAAACAAAAAAATACGAAAATAAAAAAACTCAGTTTCCAAAAAACTTAATTAAAAAAACTTACATTTTATTTTTAGTTTTTTTTTTTTGCATATATAATTCTTTTGCTTCATATGAGATGGAATGTGGAACCAAGAGTTTGCAATAGTGTTTCAAAACTATTCATTAGAGATTTCCCTTAAAATTGCATGGGTTTTGATTTTTCATTTTGAAAACAAATTTCTCACAAAGTCAATTTCTCATTCAAAGAAGAACAATTATTTAGTAAAACCAATTTTGGGAAGTGATTTTTTTTAATTTATTATTTTTTTTAAAAAATGTGTAAAAAAAATAGAGAGATGATATGATCCAAATAAGTCAATAAATTAACTTTTTTTCTTAATTGTCAAAATATGCCTAATATTAGATCTATATTTTAGATGGTATATGCTCTTTTCAATTGTATAAGATTATTATGCAATTATTTTTTCTTACTTTTTCTCCTCTGTTAAATAGAATATACTCCATTGTTGTACTATTACGTGGCTATCTACGTGTATTCTCATCTTTGCCAAAAAGTTGTTATTTGTTGGACCACCCGTGCAATGTATGTGCTTCATTCATGTGGGGTGTTAACTGTTAACATCTTTGAAAGAGCCAACAAAGTAGAAGTTCTTGGTTGACTTAAACTGTTAACTGAGGCTATTTGGACCTATAATTCACCTAAAAATGTTAGAGATGTTAAAAGTTTTATTAAAATTTTTATCAAATATATCACATAGGTGTAAGACCTACCTGGAACCCATATCATGTGGGGTCTCACACTCATAAAAACATTTGATAAAAATTTTAACCAAACTTTTAAGATTTCTACCAATACTCTAATTCATCACCTAAATCGTGAAACCGTGCACGGATGTTATGAGGTGAATTTATACTTCACATAGCACCTTCCCAAATTTTAGAGGATCTTTTTTATAACTAGATTTTAGAGGCTTGATAGAGGCTTAGTCACATGACTCAGGTGCACTTGCTCCAATGCCCATATTGACATCTCTACACACTCAAGCACATTACCCAAAAAAAATAAAAAGAAAAATAAAAAATAAATTATAAATGAGATTTTTAACGAAAAATTAAAAATCCAATGGTAAGCTTGTGTTTGAAAAATTATGTTCAATTCCAGTGTTATTCAAGTCTTAAATTTTATCTAGTTTAGTGTCAAAATTATAAAAAAAATAATAAATTTCAATCCACAAATCTAAAATACTTGGAGTATATAAAATATTTTTCGCTCTTATTTTTAGTGTATTTTCCCTCTGTCTTATTATTTTTTCGAATGTTTTGTGAAGCCATTTAACATAAAAGATTTTTGGGTTTTGCCAGGATGACACTACTTCTGGGACCTCCGGGTTCAGGGAAATCCACATTGCTGTTGGCTCTAGCAGGAAAACTAGATCATGCCTTAAAGGTTAGTACAATTTTGTTCACGAGTGCAACCCCCGTTTGATATCTGTGATAAGAGCACCTATCATAAAATAATTAAAAATATGGGTTATAGTGTATTATACGACAAAAAATAATAAAATGAGATCTAATTTTTGTGTGATAATATTTGTTAGTTTAATGCGAGTTATACAATGGAGAGATGTTAAAGTGTTTTTTTTTTTTTTTTTTTTTTAACATTTGAGATGTTAAAGTGTTTGGTAAGCAACGTGTCAAGTAAATAATATAATACAATATAATACATCTATAGAAAATATTTGAGATCCCTAAAATAACTACACTAATTAGATATGGTATTAAAAGTGTTAATTTAAAATTTGTTACATAGTTAACTTTATATGGCCCAACTCAATTATCACATTATTGTAAGTCTAAATTTAAAAATCTTTAGCATTTTTCACTTAATAATTAGTTTGATAGTTCTATTAAGAGCTCCATTTCAGGCCATCATTGGCTAATTTTTTAAAGCATGACACTAACACACTAACACATCCATTGTGGATGTTGTAAGGGGTGGGTTTGGAGTGGTAATTCAGTGAATTACACATAATTCATGTTTAGTTGTGAAAAATAACTTCAGATTAACAATCCCATTCTATTATGAATTCTTCAAAAATAAGGGATTATAATTAGTAAAGCATTTCAACGAACACTTTAAAACAAATTTGTTCGCTTTTGTAATTAATTTCATCATATCTTATTCTCATAATACATTAATTACTGGAATAATTATTTTAACAAAATTCTTTTAGACTAGTTACATTTAAGGACCCTTAGGAGGCTCGTTAAACAAATTTATATGAATAGGTAAGTAAAATAAAAAATAACATTAGAGGATAAAGATGAAGAATTGATTAAATAAAATAAAGAATGTACATTTTTTTATACTTTAAGTAGTAAAAAATGAAAAGTAACATTGTCGAATAAATTAAATGGCTTTGATAGTTCTACCTTTGCCATATAAAAAATTAATTTTTAAAAATTAAATATTTCTTACAAAATTTTATAATTTAATGTCAACCTGCTAGGACAAAGCAAACATAAAATAAGTACTACATCCCCCCAGCCTCCAGCATAATCCCACTAAATTTGACTATTTTTGTGGCTTTGTTGCAATTCATATCTACATGGGATAGGGTTAACATGTCTCTTCATCTCTCGTCCTCTTGCTCAATTTATCCGATTAGAAGCTGTTGTCCAAAATAAAATTGTCCGTCAATACCGTTGTGTCCCTTGTTAGCAGATTCACCTTTTGCAATTCTTAACGAGATGGAAATTAGATAGAAGCTATTGGGGCATGAGAGAGAGGGAAAGGCGGGAAACAGAATTTTACAGTTTGCCCCCCTTCTTACTATACAAGTGGGGCAATAGAAAGCTATAATTATTTGGAATTTGAGAATTTTTTTTTTTGATGGGAAATTTGAGGATTTATTAAGTGGGTTTTAAGTAGTTGTCTTGTCATTCATGGAAGAACCGGCAAAACTTTTAACCTGATTTCACACATAAGAGGGGAGAGGAAACAGCAGCCATGTAACACATTTAAATTTTAATCTGACACCTCTCAAAATTGGTCTTCCATCATTTGCACGAAGCTGCTGTGCTCTATAGAAAGTGATGCATGAAGTTAATGGTTTAGAATTGTTAGGTTAGACTTCTTTTTATCTACAGCTGAAACTTGACCTTTTCTATAAGGGGGGTTCTCCTTTTTCGGGTTCCACTTAATGCATGACAGAACACTGGTTTTAATCTGCTTTCTCTTAGTACTTCTTTCCAAAGATGGAGGATAGTATGCTTTCTCATTCAAAGATAGCAAAAAGAATAACAGAATATAGTGGGCTTCCAATGAAATTTATGCTTATTTTTGAAATCTATTTCTTGGATTACTATTGTAATGCTTGGTTTCAGCAAACTGGGAATATTACATACAATGGCCATAAGCTTGATGATTTCTGCGTTAAGAGGACTTCTGCTTACATAAGTCAAACAGATAATCACATCGCAGAACTAACTGTTAGAGAAACTTTAGATTTCGCTGCTAGATGTCAAGGTGCAGATGAAGGCTTTTCAGGTTTGTTTGCTCCAATTCATAACCAAAAATTTATCCAGCATGTATTTGTGTTGTGGTTCAATGGTTTGTAATTAGATTTTGCTATGACTTTATTGTCTCATATCAACATTGCTGTAAATAAAGAATCTTCTTCCTAACCAAATATCTCATCAACAAGCAAATGTTGGTCCCTTGGCTTGGTAAATTTAGGATTGTCCTCACCACATTTAATTAACTGAGCCTTATTTGTTTCTGGAGTAATGCTAGAGACCACAATTTGGATCCCTAAAATTATCTATAATGATGTGGCGAGAGAAGTAGACCCTAGCCTCGTTTGGCATGCAATAGTTTTAGCCTAAAAGCCAAAAAGTTACTAAAAAACAAAAAAACTTATAACTTATACCAAAAAGTCAAAGATTCCATTTTCTCTCTACTTTTTGCACATATTTTCGTAACAAATCAAAAGTCATTCCAAATATACTAGTTTTTTTTTTTCCCCATAATATTTTAACTAAAAAGCCAAAAAGTTACTAAAAAAGTCTGTTCCCAGACGAGACCAAGTTAAGTGTATGACAAATTAAAAGTTGGTCTTAAACATTTCCTTGTTTCTGCAAGTCATTAGCATATAGGGTCTTGTTAATCAATGACTGTGCCATATTGACCTCTATGGAGAGAGAGAGAGAGAGAGAGAGCACTTGCAAATGTGGAGACTTGAACCCAAGATCTCCCCCAACCTAAGCTTTGGTACCTTGTTAAGTCACAAATTGACCCAAAAGCTTAAGTTGTTAGGAAATGGGTCCAACAATGTATATCAAGCTATCCAATAGCATGACCAAGACAAAATTAAGTCTTTGTAAGAAAGGCATTGAAGGCAATGTTTTCAACTGCTTGTTGGTCTCCACATGATACATTGTATGACCAGGACAAAATTTGGAAATTTATAATGTAAGTGCATTTGAAGGAGTGCAATTGCATGGCTTATCCCATAATTCATCAAGTATTGAATCCCTTCTTTATTTGTAGGGTATATGAACGATCTTGCTCGTTTAGAGAAGGAAAGGAATATACGTCCAAGTCCAGAAATAGATGCTTTTATGAAGGTTGTAGTTTTTGAACTTTTATCTCTTGTCAAATTTTTTTTTTTTGGGTGAATACTTGTCAATTTTCTATGGCTACTTTTTTATTGCACAAGTCCATGTAGTTTACTATTTGTTGTATTCATCCATATTATTTTATCCAAAAAATTGTTCAGGCATCATCTGTTGGTGGTAGAAAGCATAGTGTCTCAACAGATTATGTCTTGAAAATGCTTGGCCTTGATGTCTGTTCAGAGACTTTTGTTGGTAACGATATGCTTAGGGGTATTTCAGGTGGCCAAAGAAAGAGAGTAACTACAGGTTTCTCTCTCTCTCTCTCTCTCTCTCTCTCTCCATTATAATGTGTTTATTGGTGAACTGTTTGACTTGACGCTACTTATCTGTTCACACTGTTTAATGCTGTTAAATATGCATGATTGGCTCCTATACCCCCTGCAGTCAAGGAGCATTTTGGGCTTTTTGTTTAGTTAATGGGAAGCTTAAAGAAATGGAAATGCTAACAGAATGCGCTCAGCATGAAGATATATGGTTGTAGCGCTATGGTTGTTCAGGATGCTGATATTAAATAAGAAATAGTGCAGCAATAGTCATGCAAAAATTTTGTTTCCAACGGAAAACAGGACACTAAAAGAGCATGACTAGTATGTTGACATCTGGAAAACTGTCTTTGGAATCTGAATGCTATTCAAGAATTGCAAATGTGTGTAAACGTCTATTTTAGCATAATCAATAAGCTGAATCAAGTTATGTCTGGTTTGTCCAGTTTGGTCACAAATGCCATCTATATTGTGTTTTTTCTTCTTGCATCTAAGTTTCCAGAAAACCATCATATCACAAGGTTGCTGGGTCATAGTTTTAAAGCAAACGGGAATTCTTGGATGGAATTTAACTTGTTGACTTGATTTATTTTAAGGGACTTTTTGCAAACTAAGGTCCCTTCCGAGCAGTAAATATAGATCAAGAAGTCAACGAAATAGATCTAGGCCATGGCCTGAATAAATTCTTTATAGCAATCTTACCTTCTTTTAAAGTATACGGATATTTGAAAGAAATGGCAGTGTGACCTTAATTTTAACATTTTAGTTTTGCTTGTGCAGTGGATGGCGTACATAGAATTTTGAGCTTCCTTTTAATAATTGTTAGAATATATGGTTTTGTTTTGGGTGAACCTATGTGAACTGCTCCTTAATGGTGAGGAAAACCACATGGTATGAGTTCTGAAAAGTCTTCTAAGTACATCAGAATGTGGACATAAGCTGCAACCTAAGGTTTGGGGCCCAAGTATTTATAAGTGCAACTTCAATATCTATTAAAGAAAAAGTTAGCAAGACAAGATAGTTTAACAACTTCTTGTAATCTTTCTATTTGTATTGGTTTTGTTATAAAAGTGACACAGCAATCTAATTGCTGAAATTCTTGACCGTCTCATGATCTCAAGGACTATTTTAAAGTGTGCACAGGCATGTGCATGCACCCAATAGTATTTTGCATTGATTGCTGACACAACGTTGCTATTGTTAGCAAATAAGAAAATTCTTGAATTTAAGAATAAAAACATACATATAATTTCTCTGAATTTTGTGAAATGGAATTGCTAAGAAAAAAACATACAGGGATCTGAAACTTTGAAAGGTGTTTTATAGAGATCACCTGTCACAATCAGGATTATGTTTTGCCATATGGTTCTACTTTTTCAATTTTCTTTTATTTTTCTCTATTTCATTTTTCATTTTGATGTTTGCAATTGCAATTATTATTCATGCTGATACTTACAACAGAATATCATTTAGGTGGGTGGCCTCTCCTATATAGTTTCTTCTGGAGTGTGATTTGTATTTGTTCTCTGTTCCTTTATTGCTTTTGGTTTTGTATGAAACTTTTCTCTGTATTAGACTTCCTTTGTTACTATTATCTTTTGCATCTATATTCATTCTTTTTCCTCCCATATAATTTAGCTCAGTTTGTATTTATGTTGTTGTCCCTGTTACTATGGATTGGAGTTTCAACTCCCAATGTGGATGCTCACATGGTGATCATAGGGGAGTAGCATCCAAATTTAATAAGTTTGTTCCCTTGTATGCTTAGACTGCAGAAGAAATTTTATAAGGTTGGCTTTGTCAGATTGTTTCATCAAATAATATCAGTTGACTGTGTTATACTCGTGTAGGAGAAATGATTGTTGGCCCAAGAAAAACCCTTTTTATGGATGAAATATCCACTGGACTTGATAGCTCTACGACATACCAAATTGTCAAATGCATACGGAATTTTGTTCACCAAATGGAAGCCACAGTTTTAATGGCTCTTCTTCAGCCTGCGCCTGAGACATTTGATCTGTTCGATGATCTGGTATTATTATCAGATGGATACTTGGTGTATCACGGCCCTCGAGAAGAAGTCTTAGAGTTCTTTGAGTCTTTAGGTTTTCGGTTGCCACCCCGTAAGGGAGTTGCAGATTTCCTTCAAGAGGTAGCTCTTTTTTTATGAGAATACTTCATTTTGGATGTTTTTCTAGCTTCTGACTTGTCTTATTTTATTTCTAGGTGACTTCTAGAAAGGATCAAGCACAATACTGGGCTGATGCTTCAAAACCATATGTATTCCTTCCTGTTTCAGAAATCGCAGAAGCATTTAGAAATTCCAAGTACGGAAGGTCTTTGGAGTCCGCTCTTTCTGTTCAGTATGATAAATCCAAGAATCATCCGTCAGCTCTGTGCAAGAAAAAGTTTTCTGTATCAAAGAGGGAGCTTTTCTGGACATGCTTTTCACGAGAATTGCTTCTGATTAGTAGGCATCGCTTTCTTTATACTTTTAGAACTTGCCAGGTATGTATGCTTTGCCTTGCACTTCTTTGATTTCAGGCCCTTTTTAAATAAAATAAAATAAAATAAAAATAGACCAGGCATTATTATTCAATGTGACGCGTTAATACATAAGTTATACTACGTCTCAGCTTTAGATTTGAAATTAGTCAGTTGCAAACAAGGTATTAGATTAGGTGTATCCTTTTTTGAAATTGAACAACTTGCTTACAATTACAATATGTGAATGTGCTTGGCCCTCCAATAAGGGGAGTCTTGCCTTATAGAAGGGAGCATGTTTGTCATATAAATACTAAAGTGACAGCTCTATTAGCTTAAGCTCATAGGTTCATTACCAGCTGATATATTACTGGAGCAAGGGAGGGGCTCTGCTAAAATCTTGTTGCCTCCTCCACAATGTATGATAGGTTAATGTGGATTCTCCATTCTTATGGCAATCTATTGAGGCACTCTCCATATGCTCTTTACTATGGGCTCGGGTATGTACTCCAACTCCACCGCCTCAACCCCTCATGTAGCATCCTGAGACATTGATCTTGCCTATGTCAGGTAAAGGACCTTGGAAGGGATTCCTCAAGATGCATTCCCCCACTGTGAAACTTATACATTGGTTGATTTGTGTGTGTGTGTGTGAGAGGGAGAGAGAGAGAGCCACATACTTTCAGGCACATAGCCTCTCCAGGACAATGACACTTGTGTTTTTATAACCAACAACACGTGCACTTTGTTGTGACGAAAAAAAAGATTATTTGGAAATGCTACAATGTTTTTTTACTATGTTTGTCTCCACCATAGCTGAGGCTGCTTCACTAATGATGTGTTACACCCAGCAGAGGCTACTTCACTAATGATGTGTTACGCTCAGCTGCTCCTTTTCGTGTACTTGCCTCATCAGGTGTCATCTGCTGGCCTGACCCTACTATATATAGAATACCTTTTCCTTTCTCTAATGTAGGTGTAAATCCAATCCGTAGAAATTCTAGTCTTATTTTCTCCCAAGTCTCCAATATTCCCACTCACTCTTTGTTATTTATGTCTGTCTGTGATTACATGCATGTCAACAAGCTCACCTAGAGCTATCATTTAATTACATATATCCCCAGTTTTTTGTTGCTAACTTCAGGATTTTTTCCACATTATTTTATCTAGAATCGTATTTTTTCTAGGACTTATAGTTCTGTTCACTATACGTTGGAAACATATTGATCTTGTGTCCTAGTGTACTTACATTCCATAAATTATAAAATCAGTTTCTAGATCTTGGACAATGAAAGTAAGGTAGAAAATTACCTAGCTGTATCTATGGGAAGACATATGTCCTATATGGCCATGATTTACTTGTGAACAAAAACAAAAGCTCAGTGAGATGCTGAAAGTATGTAGCAATGATTTTTTACAGTAAGAAAAGCTCATTAAGATTGATATTGCAAAAACAATCTTAGTGAGTTTAGTGTGCTTGTGAACAAAAACAAAGATAAGAAATGCAAATTGTTGCTAAGCTAATTATAAGAAAGGATGCAGCATCTTTCATGATTTTTTATGCAAATTCTACCCTTTATGTTACACAAACTATCAAACAAATGATACAGAAACTTCAAGGCTCTAAACAGTTGTTTACCACTTTCTGTTATTCAATATATAGTTTTTGACAGTTATAATGCGTTTCTCAGTTATTTATGCTACTTTTCTGTTTTTGCTTACTATTGTGTCTAAGCATGTGATCAACAATTCTTTTTTATTCCTCTCAAAGAAAACCAGAATCAATTACCTTTTCTTCTGGGTACTTTAGCCAGACAGAAGACATGGTCCTTTTCTAAGTTCATGGATATTATACAAATCTCCAGAGTGCATAGGACCAGCATGTTATAGCGTGCATTTTGTCTTTCTGGAATTCATTTGTAGTGTGTTTTAATATTTTGCATGCCATATTTTACAGGTTGCATTTGTAGGGTTTGTAACATGCACAGTATTTTTGCGAACAAGGATACATCCTACAGATGAGATAAATGGAAACCTGTATCTTTCTTGCCTGTTTTTCGGGCTGGTGCATATGATGTTCAATGGATTTTCTGAGCTGCCTCTTATGATATTTCGACTTCCAGTTTTTTACAAGCAAAGAGATAATTTCTTTCATCCTTCATGGACTTGGTCTGTTGCTAGTTGGATTCTACGTGTACCTTACTCTGTCATTGAAGCAGTTGTATGGTCTTGTGTTGTGTACTACAGTGTTGGTTTTGCACCTGGTGCTGGGAGGTATCTCCTGTTTGGTCACCGTAACCTTGGAGCTGTTTATCTATATTTTTTTGAATAAAAGAAAAGTTTATCTATATTTTCTTCATTCTCATCATCAGCTTTCAAATGTTTCAGGTTTTTTCGCTATATGTTCTTACTTTTTTCAGTACACCAAATGGCTCTGGGTCTTTTCCGGACGATGGCTTCTCTTGCACGTGACATGATCATTGCCAATACATTTGGATCTGCTTCATTGCTAGTTATATTCTTGTTGGGTGGTTTCATCCTTCCAAAAGGTAGGCTTCTGTAGTTTTCATCAGATATAATGTTCAAGTTTGTTACCTTTAGTTGACCGAGTTCCTCTTATTTCAGCAATGATCAAGCCATGGTGGGTTTGGGCATTTTGGTTGTCTCCATTATCCTATGGGCAACGTGGAATTTCTGTTAATGAATTTACTGCTACAAGATGGATGAAGGTGTGCTTCTAGGACCCAGGACAACTGGGCATACTTTAGTCGGCACTATGTTACTGCATCTAATCCTAAATTAACAATACCTGTGGGGATTACTTTTTATCATGGATGGCTTCTGAATCAAACTAACAAGCTGTTATGTTGCAGAGGTCTGCCTTCGGAAACACTACAGTTGGATATAATGTTCTCCATTCACATGATCTACCTAGTGATGGTTACTGGTATTGGCTTGGAGTTGGCGTTTTATTATTTTATGCTGTATTCTTCAATGTAGTGGTGACTTTGGCCTTGGCACGTCTCAACCGTATGTCTCAGACACTTTTTGTGTTTGTATTTTGTTATAGTGCTATCATGCAGACTGTGTGGAACGTACATGCATGTAAGCTTTAATGACTGAATTTCTTCTGTTTTCTCCATCAGCTATCAAAAAAGCCCAAGCATTGATTCCAAGTAGCATCACGGAAGAGAATTCGGCTACGGATAGTGGTCAGACATTCTTCTTTTGCACTAAAAATTATTTATTTTTGTTTTGGTTGCTTTATCGGACCATTCTCCACGAATACTTTTTCCACATGTGCTGCACATGATTGGGCAGGTAGCAACCAGGATTCTGAATCAAGGCCAGTTACTGTCAAGGATGGGGCCAAGCAAAAGGGAATGATTCTCCCATTTCAACCCTTAACGATGACTTTCCATAATGTCAATTACTTTGTTGACATGCCAAAGGTGTGGTTTACAGGAAGTTTTTTCATTTCTGTGGATTTATTTATTTATTTATATTTTTAAGTCAATTATAATCATCTGTCTGGGTTCTCAGGAAATGAGTTTGAAAGGTATACCAGAAAAGAAGTTGCAACTGTTATCAAACGTGAGTGGAGTATTCTCACCAGGCGTTCTTACAGCATTAGTTGGGTCAAGTGGAGCTGGAAAGACCACTTTGATGGATGTACTTGCTGGTAGGAAGACTGGTGGATACATTGAAGGGGACATTAGGATCTCAGGTTACCAAAAGGAACAGAGTACTTTTGCAAGAATTTCTGGATACGTTGAACAAAATGATATACATTCCCCTCAAGTAACAGTTTTGGAGTCTCTCTTGTTTTCTTCTTGCCTTCGCCTTCCCAAGGATGTGAACAAAGAAAAAAGAAATGTTAGTTTCCACCAAAGTCTAAACACTTTCCCATACATGTTTGTTCAGTTGTTTTATTGTATTCCATAAAATAGTTCACTGGCATGTTCTGCAGGAATTCGTAGAAGAAGTGATGAAATTGGTGGAGCTTGAAACTCTGAGGTATGCTTTGGTGGGTTTGCCTGGTAGCACAGGCTTGTCTACAGAGCAAAGAAAACGATTAACAATTGCAGTCGAGCTTGTGGCAAATCCTTCCATAATTTTTATGGATGAACCTACATCTGGACTTGATGCAAGAGCTGCAGCCATTGTAATGCGAACTGTTCGTAATACTGTTGATACTGGAAGAACTGTGGTTTGCACCATACATCAACCAAGCATTGATATATTTGAAGCATTTGATGAGGTTGGTCAAGACATATTTTTTGATATGTAAAAGTTCCAATGCTGTGTAAAATATTTGTTTGTTTTCAACAACTGTGTCATCATTTGGTTCAATGCACAGCTACTTCTTATGAAACGAGGGGGGCGAGTAATCTATGGTGGGAAGCTTGGTGAGAAGTCACAAACTATGATAAACTATTTTCAGGTATGTTTCCCTGTTTGCTTTTATTCAACCATAATTGCCCATCAAATGCTTGCCTGCTGTGAAGGGAACATTTGTTGACATTTCTTTTATACTGTAACTATTTTCTTTTCAACACTGAAGCTTCACTTTTGAATTTACGAATATAAATTCAGTAGACTGACTGCATTATATGTGTCAATGGTGCATCCCTGTACCCATATTCACCTTTGGGATACATATCCCAATATTCTAAAATTTAAGTTTATAAAGGTCTGACTCTTCAACATGCACCTGCACCCCATTCTCATACCCGAGTCCATGTAACAGATTTTTAGTCAACTTCAAGAAGTATACGATTCATCAATAAGACAAGTATCCCTACTTTTCCACTGCAGTGTTTTTCTGTTTTACACAATTTTCACTAGCAGCTACTCCGTATATGGATTTTATGTTGATTGAACTACACCTGTGGGTGCAAACCTTCAGGTTTCCTAATAGTTGCTTTTGGCTTTGTAGTTGTTATTTGTTAAAATATTGGGAATTTTACTCTTCAAAACATAAATGCTTGATCAATCTTTCATGGTTGTTATCAATCAATTAGTTGATCTTCATGATATTTCCATTGTGTAGGGGATTGATGGAGTCCCTCCCATTTCCAGTGGCTACAATCCAGCAACCTGGATGCTTGAGATCAGTACACCTGCTGCTGAAGAGAGAATTGGTCAGGACTTTGCAGAGATATACCAATGTTCTCAACAGTTTAGGTGATCTCTATTGATGTTTGTGTTACTAGCATTACAGTCTAAAACAGGACTGATGATATTTTATTATATTTGATAATTAAATTTCATGTTTATTCTTTGTTATACAATCCAGGGGGGTTGAAGCTTCAATTGATAGTATGAGCATTCCACCTCCTAACTCAGAACCTTTAAAATTTGATTCCACATTTTCTCAAGATACATTTTCCCAATTTAGATATTGCCTCTGGAAGCAAAACCTTGTATATTGGAGAAGTCCATCTTACAATGTTGTGAGAATATTCTTTACTACATTGAGTGGACTGATACTTGGCTCAGTATTTTGGGGCATGGGTTCTAAAAGGTAATTTATTATTTTTTCTAGTTGTTAAATGAAATTTAACTATATTGTTTTCACACTTTGCTTTGTTTCAGCTATCTATATCTATTGTGTGATTTCTTGCTTTTGAAATCTAATTTTGAACAATGACCCTTCACTTGTTTCTTTCTCAATTGATTGGGACACCAGGTTTGGTATGGTTTGGTTTATCCTCTGTTCATTTCTTATATGTAAATTCATATCTGATTAAATCATTCAGTTTCAGCCTCTTAAGACTTAAGAGTGAGAAATTCTGAGAGAAACTGATTGTATCAATCACTTGATATGACTGAGTCAGTGCTAGCTGAATTTTACATCTTCGAATAAAATGGGTCAATGCTGTGAGAAAAGACATGATAGCCTATGCTGAACTTGAAATTTCTTTAATAGGCTTTCTTGAGGATGGGCTGTTTCAAAATCTAGAAACCAGCTTTGGCAAATGATGAGTTTATCATTAGTCTCACAAATGTTGGGCTCAGTGGTCTTTTCTTTGGATATGGATCTTTGTTATAAACGTGGATAATGTTGCCCTGGCCTTCTACGGCAGCTACCTTGTAATTATTTGTTAGAATTGATGCAGATGCCAGACATTATTTTTATTGATTTTCTTGTCTGCTGAACTGTTAGAACTGTGGTGTTCAAAGTGTTACCCTATATATATTTTGAATCTTGTGCAGGGACTCAACTCAAAACTTATATGTTGTCCTGGGAGCTCTTTATGCTTCATGCTTGTTTGTTGGAGTCAGTAATGCTTCCTCAGTACAACCAATAGTTTCAATTGAGAGAACTGTATTCTACAGAGAGAGAGCAGCTGGAATGTACTCTGCATTTCCTTATGCTGCTGCCCAGGTGGGTATCTTGACAATAGAAATATGTTTAAATTGTCTGGATTGGCTGCATATCACTATCAAGGCAGTACCAATGAGCTTTATTGTTTAGGAATTCCTTGCTGAGAGCTTAATAGATCTAGTTTATCTGGCCTATTTATAGTCATCCTAGAAATGAAAGGAAATTATATTTTATCATAATACAAGATGTCAATGAAGACTCCTAGTACAACATGGACTCTTCCATTTCCCCCAGCATACCTGTGTCCCTTAGACGTGACAAAGGTAAACGTATGGGATATGTGTCCAACTATCGTACCCAAATTAAAAACTTAGATCTTTTAATTTTTTTGATGTGTAGAAGATGAAATCCCCCTTTTCCCCTAAATCCCATAGTTAAATTCAAATGTTTAGGACATGCTCAACAGAAACAAGGGAAACATCAACCGATCAAACCTTGGTTCTTGGCTGATTGCTCTCTGACCAGAAATTTTTTCTTGATTTCCATTTCAACATACCTGTAGCTAACTTTTGGACACATACCCTTGTATCCTAAGATTAAGATATAGGGAGATCGGACAGTTGGGCATACACCTACACTCAACATTCATACCCCAAGTCCATGTAACATAAATTCTTGGATGTCATACTATAGACCCAGTCAAGTCTTTCTGAAAGCTTGAATGCCATCTGCACTTACTAAAATGTAATCATTGCCAAATTTGAAGGAAAAATGTCAAGGCATTTATGGTGTTGTGCCCAAAGGACAAAAGTGATTTGCGAATGGCTTTTCCTTGATTTATTATGCAAAAGCACCATATACACTTCAAACAAAATTTGGAAATAACACCAACTACATAAAAAATAAATAAATAACACCAACTACATTTGTTATTAAAACCTAGCCATCGCCAAATTTGAGGGGGAAATGCAAGTTATTAATGAAGTTGTGTCCAAAGATCAAAATAAAGGGAGTTGATGTATCTCCTGGATCTATTCTTTTTTAAACACATACAAACAAACTTCAAAAAAAAATTGGAAATTTATTTTCCTATTAAATTTGAACAAGCAAGTAACTTTTTAAAAAAAAAAGAAAAGAAAAAGAACATACAAATAATATCTTCAATTTTCTTGTTAACAGGGCCTAGTGGAGATACCTTACATTGCTGTGCAGACAATACTATTTGCTATAATTACATATTTCATGATAGACTTTGAAAGGACAGTTGGTAAGATTCTAAGTTCTTCTTTACAATGCTCCTTTATGTGTCTTTTATTGTTTATTTTTTAGAATAATCTCCATTTTTATCAATATCATCTTTATAGTTTATAGTTACTTGTTGGATTAAGAAGGAGAATGGATTAAGAAGGAGAATGTATTTCCTTTATGACTATGGATGATTGAGGGTATCCCAACTTCTACTATAAAGTTCTTGATATCTCAAAGGGATATAATTGACATCTCATTAACCATCTAGCTTTTCCATGTTAGAAAGTTACTTAAAACTTTCCTTAGGTTATTTTGTTCCTTGTGCACAATGTTGGTCTATGAAGCACATGTATGGGTACTGATGTTGGTACTGGTACCGCACGAGTATGTTGATATGGTAAAATTTTAAAAAAGTAAGGTATTGGTATGGTTTTTTACGTTCGTAAAAAAAAAGTTATTTTTAATTTGAAATAATGCCCAAATTAGTTGAATGGCTAAGATCCAATCTGCAATTCACATTTAAGGCCAAAAGTAAGATATAATACAAACTAAGATTGACGTCATTTTATTAAATAATTAGAAAACTAAAGCTACACTTTAAAATAATGCTAAGCATAAAAAAAAATTCAAATGAAACTAACTTTACCTATGTAAAGAAAATTCTATTCTGGAGGTACATGTTTCGTGTACCTAATAAAAATTAAGAAGAAAAAAATTGAGTACATGTTTTGTCTACCTAGTACCTCTGGATATGGAAAAAAATAAAGAAAAAAAAAAAATTGGATTCGTGTTTTGTGTACATAGAAATATGTTTTTGAATCTTTTGGTTTTATGTCCTCTATATTCTTCGTCACAATTATCCTGATAAGAGAAAAACACAGTAATGTTTCGACTTTTCTTCTAGTTCATCCTTGTACCCACTACCTAGTACATGCATTTTTAATTGTTGTTGGATTATGTACTGTGTATCTGATAATTTTGAAGTGCCTTTTGAGCTGTTAAATAAATTTCTGTATTGCAGGAAAATTCTTCCTCTATCTGTTGTTCATGTTTCTCACTTTTACCTACTTTACCTGCTACGGCATGATGGCTGTTGGTCTTACACCTTCTCAACACTTGGCTGCTGTCATTTCTTCTGCATTTTATTCACTATGGAATCTCCTCTCAGGTTTTCTTATTCCGAAACCAGTAAGTAATACTTTTTCCCATCATGCAATAAGTTGCTTTAAATTCCAGCAGAACAACTGAACCATTCTGACCTGTGTCCTCTAGTTGTTATGTGCACCCTTTGCAGCTATAATTAGATGTGTGCGAAGTTACTATGCGATGTGCTCAAAGTTAATGGTCCAACCATTTTGTATCGAAACTCCAATGGCTCAATGAGTTACTCGTTGTGTCGTAAACTTGGAGTTACATTGTTGTAAGTTTTGGTCTGATGTTTTTGGATTGTAACTTTGATCACATTGCATGGTAACTTCCCACATATTATGTCTTAACTGAAATGGGTGTGCATCATGCATACCTTTTAGGGAGTGTGTACTACAGACTCACCCCATGACAAAATAATTAAAACATCATTTATTGTTATTAAAATTTTCGTTTGTAAACTCTTATAGATGTTAAGATGAAATTCCTCAGGATAAGTTCGGTTCATTTCTATTTTGTCTTTTCTCTTTTGTTCACAAATTCCTCGACTAATCCAAGATGTAAACATCATCTTAACATGTCAACACACCAAAAGGAAGTTGATATAATATTAATTCACAGAGTATACATTAATGTAAAATTTTAGCCTAATAACCTTGAGATTATGGGTTTAAGTCTCGGGGCAACCACTTTGTGCACTGTGCCAAAGGTTAGGTGTGGATCCAATCTTTTCCCTCCCAAACACACATTAATGTGTACTATTTGGGGGGTGTTTATTTGTTTTTGTTTAGTATACATTGAGAGTCCCAGTCTTGAATTTCTACTATTGTGAGTTTACCTGACAAAGGAAACAAGTTAATGGGAAATAAATGCCATTTTCAAATGGACCATAAAAGGCCACCTATTTTGAGTTTACATTCTTTGATTGGGGAATTTATTCCTCTATTATTTTAGTGATGGGGTTTTAGTTTTACTGACTTTGTTCAGTGTCTTCTTATTTTTTCTTCTGAAATCTATCATCTCAATTTTTTTTTATTTAAATAAAAATCTGCTCATTTATTCTGTACTCTTTAAACTTGATGCCAAGCCTGGCATTCTTCTTCTTCTTCTTCAGTGGGCAATTGAGCCATCAATGTGCGACAGACATGTCATGGCTATTGCTAAATAACAACAATTCATCCTCCGGAATTGTTAAATTATACTTGTGTATCATACACGTCAAACTAGGTAGTTAAAGTGTAGGATTGGTTTGCCACTACTCAAGGTTGGTTTTGGAAGTTCACAAGACTGCTTGTAGATCAAGTGTGTGGGTCTGACCCTACCTTCTTACTCATTATAAGAATTCTTAACTTTTTTTTGTTTTTGTTTTTTTATTTTTTATATATTTGTAATCAACTTACGGAGTTTTTTTTCAATTTTATTTACAGAATATCCCAGATTGGTGGATCTGGTTCTACTACATTAGCCCAATTTCATGGACCCTCCGGGGTGTGATTACCTCTCAGCTTGGGGATGTAGAAACCGTGATTATAGGACCTGGGTTTAAGGGCACCGTGAAAGAGTATCTAGAGGTTAGTTTTGGCTATGGTCCTGGGATGATTGGCATTTCAGCAGCAGTGCTTGTTGGCTTTAGTGCGATCTTCTTTAGTGTCTTTGCTCTCTCTGTGAAAGTACTCAACTTCCAGAAAAGATAAATGGAAGTTCAGAGATCTCAGATGCGATTCGCACTGAACAACAGTGATGACAAGATCTAAAATTGTTTTCAGTGAGAGATGAAGGATCTTAAGGCCCAATCTCAACATCAACTTTTTTGACCTCAACAGATTGGTAAATGGTGGGGCCTCATGTGTCTTCAGCGGTACACTTCCTTATGCTATTCACTAGAAATTAAGCTTGATACATTTGTATTTTCCATCTTACAAGTGTCCTTTTTTAGAAGAATTTGTCATAAAAAAAATTAGTACTATAGTAATCATGTAAAAAGTTTTAATAGTTTGTCACTGGATTAAACAATTTTTTACAAGTTGCATATTTTAGCAATTTCAATAGACAACTAACCTCAGAATTTTTTATTAAGCCTGAATCACAATGTCCTTCATCTTGCATTTTCCTTGAGCCTCAAATAGCGTAACTAAAAGTTTGCAATGCATGCTTAGATATTCGCGTGTTAAAATACAACCTCAATCTACCTTTTTAGGAAAATGCTAAAAGTTATGCTAGGGACTCCAAATAAACTACCAAATAAATTATTAAACCTCTCATATGAGTGTGGTATCTACACAAATCACATGTGTGCGGGTCCCATACTCATATGAAAGGTTTGATAATTTATTTGGGATTCATAGCATTTTCCAAATGCTAAAGGCCTCTTTGGTCCAGTTTACTTTGAACTTAAAATTGATACACTTTTTCCTTTCGAACTTTTTAAAGTTTTTTTATTTTATTTAATAAGTCCATCACTGAAATGGAGGCAACATCCAGGCATTACCAAACAGATAATTAGACCAATTCAAACACCATGAAAATTCTTAACTAAATTACGAGACTAAAAGTAATGCAAAGTTAAAAGAGAAGTCAAAGCAGCTCTTCTGTAACTACTTTACCATAAATAAGGCAAAATTGGAGAAGAAACAACAAAAAAAATAAATAATAATAAAAACCTTGTTTTCTTCTACTTGAAGACAAGATCAGCAAAATGAGCTAAACTTAACTGTATGTCCATTAAAAAAATAAAGAAAGAAACAATACAGAGCATTCAAAGAACTTTTCTACTATTTTATTTTCTTCAAGGAACTACTTTGTGGTGCACCACCACATTCTTTCTTCTCCATATGAAGTCGAAGCTCTTTTCATGGAATCAGTCTCTCCACTCTCATTTCATCAATCCAATACAGTACTGAATCCAATGCATCACACCTCATTGTGTAACCCATCCGATCAGCTTTCTCTCTCGTCCCCAACATTTTCAAGGGGCACCTGAACAACATGTCCAGGAATACCCAGTTAGCCAAATCCTCAATCCCTGTCTGAATCAACCCCTCCTTCTCCACAATCCCTTTCCAAACCTCTCCCTTGTCTGCCATTGCTGTCGAAAACATAAAATCCTCCGAAAACAAGTTTTCAGAAACTACTTTCAATCCAAATTTCATCCCAATAGCTGCCCATATATCCTTCCAAGCGAAACTCGGTCCATTGATAGCATTGAATGCTTGTCCATCGCTGGAATATGTTTCCTCATTGGTAGCTGCCCCAATGTGCTGCCCGGCCACCAATCGGGCATCCGATGCATCAATATGCATCTCTTCCCAACACTCCCTTGTCCCTCCAAACACAAAAGGGAGATTCAAATGCTTGCAAATTGTTCCATAAACACACAAACTACCCATGAAATTGAACAATGTCCTCTGAGAACTACCCATGATCAAACCGGGCCGGTGGACTGACCAAGCCACCCTGCCCCCCAACCTCTCCTTCAACAAGTCCTCCAAGGCATAGTAAAAATTGTAGCCTCCACTTGCTCTTGGGCTGTCTTCATCATAGTAACACGTTTCTTCTTTTGTGTCGAAAGGCGGTTGCAGTGACACATAATGCTTAGTCCCCGTTTGGAGAGAGAAATGCTTTAAGGACTTGGCTGTAGGGAGGAGAGCATCCAAGGCATTGGACATCATGGCCTTGTTCTGCTCATAACAGTCTTGGCTGTCTAAGGGGAATTGGCTAGCCCATGTGACCCAGAACACATGAGTGACATCTGTTAGAATAGAGAGCTTTTGTTGGGTTTGGAGAGGGTTGAGGAGGTTACATGAGATGAAATGGTAATTGGGGTTTTGGATTGGTGTGATCTCAGGTTTTCTGGCTATGCCATAAACCTTCCATCTAGATTTTGAAAGTAGCTTCTTGACAAGTTCCTTTCCGACAAGCCCAGTTGCTCCTAAGATAATTGCAACATCATTTTTAATTGGAGCTTCTTCTGCCTCTTCACATTTTTTCACTGCCATTGGTGGGGGACAGACTTGGATTCTTTGGCTCAGTTCTGATTCTCAATCCATCTCTGGTGACCAGATCTCTGTTTATATATACACACATATATTTATATATTAATGCAACCTAACACCCTTTTTAACTCCTAATTCAAATCAACTACTAAGAGCATCTCCAATGCAATACTCTCACTAAGATGATGAAAATAATATTTTTTATTCAAAAAGTAAATATAGAGGTCACTATTCATTCAAACTCCAACCACAAACCTTCAAAATCCTCATCTTTCCTTCATCAAAAAATAATTTTTGTTCATTAACAAATATTTAATTTTAAAATTTTTGTAAAATATATTTAATATTATACTCATTTTAAAGGTATGATTTTATACTTTTTAATGATGTCAATTTTATAAAAATTAAATTTATAAATTAAAAGTTATTTGTAATATAATAACAAATATATAAATGAATAGTATTTTGGAGGATCCTTCATTTTTTCATCCTCCCTCTATATATGGAGGATGAACTCATTGTCCTCTCAAATGGAGATGAATTTGAAGGGTGGGTTGGAGGAGCAAATCCTCCATATTTAAAGATATGAAGGGTGGGTTGGAGATGCTCATTTCAAGGGAGGAAAATCAAGGATGGTTTCAATTTTATCTTTTGTGCTGATAATTTAGTTAATTATTTCTTTTCTATGTTCAACAATACTTTGTAATAAAATATATATATATATATATCTACATTTAGAAAAGTATTCAGAATTTAAAACATGTAGATCAGATTCATTCTAAGTGTAATCCACATATCTCACTAAAATTTAACAACATAAATTTTGGATTTTGAATTTTTTTGTCTCCTGAATATACATAGATATATATATATTGTGTGTTCTATTTTTTTTAATAATTGCTTATGATTGAATTTAGTTAGAGGCCCACTTGGCAATTAAAGGGGCATATGAGACAACAGCCAGAACATTGTTGGCAATCTGAGTTAGAAGAAATTATTTTATGTGATGTCTGAGGCAATACTCTATCAAATCTCCATTTCTATTATATATATGGGAATATAATACCTCACATGGCTGCATAACAGGGTATGCTGATAGGGACAGACTAAAAACCCAATCCTTATTTAAATTTAAAAAAAAAAAAAAATCATTTATGACTTTCTAAACAACCTATATTCCAAATGAATGGGGAATTAAATGGGTTTTTTTTATCAAGCCATGTTGCAATAACGTAAAGGCATCACCGTTGTCGTGCATCACGTGTTTTTGTGGTAGCTTCTTTTAGCATCTCACAGCTTTTTTCAGTTCACATAATTTTGATTTTTAAATTTTGTTCAATTCATAAGACCTAGTCCTTGTAATACTTTTATCTTTAATCTTCTAACCCTAATCCATCAACCACCATCACCCTCCACCCTCCGCCACCCCCTCCACACATAAAAATACTACAATAGTTAAAAAATCAAATGGTTTGGAAAATTGACATAGGAGTGCTGGCATTTCCAAGTAAAATAATGAGACTTCCAGTATCACTTCAAGAAAATTTATTGTGAAGGTTATACTGCGTGACATATGATATATATTATCTTTTAATAATAAAAACACCACGTAGTATGAAGAATCTCACTAAATGCAATACCTTATACCTTATACATAGATAATAACTAATGAGTGAAGGATAATATCCCGTGTCAATGATAATACATGATATTACTTTTTTTCTTTTTTCTTTTATTTCTTTTTTTAAAGACATTGCTCAACGCAACTGTGCATTGGGGCAAAGAGGAAGGATTTTTTTTTTTAATTACATTCTCCACTTCTAAAATGTTTTAAAGTACACTATGGATAGGACCCATACATGAACCACTGGGATGCACGATTTTGAGTGATCCTCTTTGCATTGTATTGGTATATTATTGGCAAGTTACATATATAAAACAACAATTTTTATTTTTTTATTTTTTTAGTTTTAAGATAGGGTATTAAACAACAATTTGGGAACTCAAAATCAAAGTTTCCAATGTCAAAAATGTCAATGCCAACGTTTATTTATTTATTTATTTATTTATTTTTTCTCCCCAGTAATGTTGGAATCCAACTCATAGCCTTACGTAAGCACCCACATATGAGGGAGAAATTATTCAGTATGTCTAGAGCAAATTATATGGTACTCCAATTAAATAGTTATTGGTTTAGTTAATAGGGTCCAATATTTTTTTATGATAAAATTATGTCGCTATTATTATTAAATTAATTTAATTTTTTTTAATGAATAATTTACACAAAAAGACTCATAAAATGAAATTTTCAAATTATGGCATATAATAGTTACAAGCCCCTTCAAAATTCATATACAATGTAACGCCTAGTTTGGCATAATCTAAAAAAGTCAAACAGTCACTATCATATTTAAGTCACATCATCTTATTTAAATCATATCATCTCTCTACTACATCACTTCAAACCTAACCCATATTTTAAGTTTTTTTGTAAAAAATCAAAAAGTGAAAATCATCCCAAACAATCCCTAAATATGTTTCCCCTGGCTTGGGATTGAATGTAGGTTCTCAGCTACAAATTGTCACTGCAAGATTCTGAAAACTTACATAGAAATCTATCTCAAAAATGATGTGTGATTCAAATTTAATTTTTATAATGTCCTTTCCTTCTCTTTTTTCTCTTAACAAAAATAAATAAATAAATGGTAAGGTTTCAAACCCCATGAATTATTAAAAATATTTATTTTATTTGAGAATTTATTATTACGACAGATGAAGTAATGGCATTTTTCACCACCTGAAATCTTCCCAATACATGCCAAAATCATCATAAACCAACCCAAGTACAATCACAAGGGAACAAACAAGCACAACCGACAAGGCAAAGAAAGTCGTGTTCTTGATTTAATTATCCAGCTTTTTTTTTTTTTTTTTTGAACAGAATTATCTAGCTCTTAATCATCTAGCTTTGCCCCTCTCTAGATCAACTCAACATACAAATGAATACATTCATAGTGCTTCATAAAATAAAAACAAAAAAAGCCTAGTTGAATAAACAAATAATATAATGAATGATGACGATGAACTCTCCAGATAGGATGGTTTTGATTTCCAAGTTGGACACACCATTCTTGATCTAACATGAAAATACAGGGAGGGAGGAGGGAAGAACTCAACACCATTATTAACAACGTAGCTTTGAAATTATGCAGCTTGAAACTTTAGGCAGGCGTGTTGGAAAGTGGAATTTTGTGAACAAAGAAGCATGCTGCAATAACTGTGTAGCAAAGACAAAGCACTATTCCTTTCATGTAGTGTGATGTTCCATCCTGCAGATAATCACAAAACACATACTTCTATAATTAATCACTTTATATGTGGGTGCATTTTTTTTTTTTTTTGGTACATAATGCATTTGTGTAAATTAATAGAACCAACTCGACAAACATACAACAAACTATTAAAAATTGTACCAACTATTGTAGATTTTACAGTAGACCCCACAGTATGAAAGATTCAATGAGTAATTGGTAATTTTTTTTATAATTTCTTTGTGTCTACAGTAAAATTAAAATATTATCTACCCAAAAAATTTACCTTGAAAAATATCCTAAAAGTTAGGTGTATAGTGTACATTTAAAATTGGTGTACCGTAGGTTACACTCAGAATGAATATGGTTCATAGATATACTTTTTTTATTAATTTTTCTAGGTATTTATAGTCTAAGCATATCTTTGTAGGAAGGAATTTGCAAACAAAATTTGTATACATAAAGGGTGTGTTTGATTGGATGGACTTGATAAGGGGGGATTAGAATTCATCGGACTTAAGTCTTAGGACTGTCAATCCCCCGGACTATTTGGTTGGATTGGATATGGATCTTGTGTTTATTTTTTCATGGGATTAAATGTCTAGAAATGACTATTTTTAGTAAATCCAACGTTTGGTTGGACGGACTGGATAGGATAAATGAGCAAAAGACTATCTTTTTCAATTATTTACTAAGTAATAGCAATATTAAACATATCTTTAATATTTTATTTTATTTTTTACACAATTAAATAAATTAAATTTTTTAAAATTAAATAAATAAAATATCAATAAAAATATATGTTATTTTTTTAATTAAAATTTTAAATAAATTTGTTTTTAAAAATAATAATAATTAAACAATGAAATTAAATAAAACATCCATTAACATTTAAATAATGAAATTAAATAAAATATAAACAAAATTTTAAAATAAAACATCAATAAAATATCTATAAAAAATTATTAAAAAAAATTAAATAAATAAAACATCAATAAAAAGTTAAATAAAATTATTTTATTTTTAAATTGAGACATTTAATTTTATTGAATTTTACTAAACATAATACATAATTAAATAGTAGAGGGTCAAAATAGTCATTTTACCACCTAATCCGAGCAGTAAATAGTCCCCCCAAAGACTGTCTCACACCCTCCCTTGGGATAATATAATCCCCCATATGGGGGATAAGGAGTCCGGCCGGACTCCATGTCCGACGGATTAAAAAAAAAAAACAAATAATGGACTACTCACTCCTTCGGATAAGCAATCCGACTAGTGAATAGTCCCCCCCTAATGCCCCCAATCAAACACATCCAAAGTACATTAAGAATGATGTGACAGTGACATATTTGTAATTATAAATCACCATGGTAAATGTTTTAACTAGAAATGAAATAAGTCATATAATTCTATATAGAATTTATGTATAAAATTTTGTTTGTATAGCATAATTATCCATCTTTGCATTGCCTAAATGTATTACAAAGAGAAGTTTTGTACCAAAAAAAATTATAATGAGTAACATGCTATTGACAATTTTAAAATTATGAACCATAATTGTGCGTGTTATGGGTTCTGTCCAGGTGTCATATTCTTGTAATTTACAATTTTTTTTTTATTTCATATTTTTGTAATTATATTTAAATGCAGTGTATAGCATTATTGAAGCAACAAATAAAATAATAATGCTAATCGAAATATCATTATTGGAGAGATTAATAGAAAAGAACCTGGAGAGTGAAAGCTGTGACTATAATTGAGAAAGACAGAGAACCAGTTTCCAGGAGATTAAAGTCAAGATCCATATTTACACCCATTATCCATGCAACCACCACACAAAATGGAAGCTGAAAACTGAACAAGTTTAGTATTTAATTTATATATGCTTTTATCTTGGGTTTTATTTATTTAGTTACTTATTAATTTCAAGTCTCACCACAAACATTAAAATTTGAGCTACTGAACCCAAAGCCACCCCCAGTGAGATATCCTGCATGATACAGAGAAACAAAATTAATAAAAAAAATTAAAAATTTTGCTTGTCATATATTTAGAGAGACAAAACTATAAAGATAACATATTAAAAATATATGTATGTATATTAGTGACATACCAACTTGTTTTTAAAAGCAAATGTGACTGATCTAGCATGTTCTGCTGCATTCCTCACAAATGGCTGCAGTATTACACTGGTAAAGCTAACAGAAATTCCCCATGAATCTGAAGTAGCCTATTTTTATAAGAAATATTTATATCCATTAATTTAAAATGTTTATGAAACAATTCTAAATAATATATATATATAAATAGTTCTGTAAGGAAGATTTAATAAGAAATTTATATAAATACCTGTGTTGTACCCACAACATACTCAGATAACAAAGAAATGATAATTGTCATGCCAACCAAACAAATAAATGCACTCCAAAATCCTATCACAGGCTTCTCTTCTGAAAGCACATCATCACTCTCATCCACCTCCTGCCCATTTCCACCATTATCAATTAGCACTTTGCCAAAATTAATGTATCTCCAAAAAAAAAGTATTTTCAAAAAATGTAATATACTATGTAGATTTAAATTTAGTGTGGTATGAGTTATATCCAAAATAAATATCATTTACAAATTTCATTTTTAGAGTAAGTTTTAAAGTTGTTTTCTGCGTACACAATATTAATGTCTAATTGAAAAAATTATGAGAAGTTACGATTTTAAACATAAGATGAGGTTGGATCCCATGAATTTAGAGGGCACATAATAAAGTTTCACGTGGTTAGGCAAAATTTTAAGCCATGTTTCTTATGGTGAGTGGAGAAACTCATAATCGTTGTTGGAAGATTTTAGCTAGAGTCATTCCTAATGGGATAGTTTCAAATCGCGGTATCGGGTAATGTAACGGTATCGATCGCGGAGTATCGGTATCGGTAGTATCGACCGGTACGTATCAGGTATCGGGCGTCGCGGCTGTGAAATTTCAAAAATCATTAACAATCCCTTTAAAACTCAATTTTATGCATTTTTTAAACTCTTTTAGCCTTAATTTATCACATTTTAATCAAAATTAGGATGGAAATTGAAGAAAGAAAGAGAAAAGAAAAAAAAAATGTAGCCTATGCGTAAGTTATAATAGGTAAGTTTATTATTCAATAAATTTTTATGATAATTAATGATGTTATTCATTCATCAAATATTATTAAAAAAAATTATTAATTGTTAATTTTTAGCTACGGTTTAAAAATTGTCATATATCATTAATTATAAATTTCAGTGACAATTTAAAAAAATCGTAACAAAAAATACACTAATTTTTAACTTTCAACAATAATTTAAAAAATTCATCACAAAAAATTATTAATAATATGTTTTAGAGATAGATATAAATTATATATACCACTCAAAAAGAAGTGGCCCCACCGATTTTCCAAATAAACAATTATTCCACTAACGCCCCCACCAATACACCAAAACCGTGTGCTCAATAACCGAGAAGCAACCCATCTGCTCATAAAATGCAGACCCACGTGATACAATAATAATTCAAAATTTAAAAATCCACCATACCAGCAAATCTAGCCAGCACATATGCACTAGGTACAACTTCCCACAAAGCAGCTGGATAGACGTGCAAGCATTACACCTACTCGCAGCCACTACGCGCTTAGGCACACGTGGGTCATCACCAACTTCGTGTCCTAGCACTGCACCATCGTTGATAATACACGAAACAATAAAACACATATATACCAACTTCTGGCTGGAGTTGGCCAACACAGAAGCAGCCTCAGCGCCTGTTTGGTTAAAAGCATTATCGATCAGATTCGAGCATAGCCCAGGTGAAGAAGGGGGGAGAGAGAGAGAGAGAGAGAGATGGGTTACGTTCTGAGAGTGAGAATGGCGTCGTTCTTCGCCGGCGCCACAGCGGCATCATTTGTGGGTATGTACATCCTCCACCAGGATTACCAGGTTGCTCACCACTCCATCTCTCAACAGGTTCACATACTTCTCTTCTAAATCCATCGTTCCTAATTCCCTCTTCTTCTTTTTTTCTCCTCTTTTTCCATTTATTCAGCGTATTCAGCGTACATCCCCCAACCGTATCGGAACTGTATCACTCACGTATCGGATTCAGG
The DNA here is from genome assembly GCA_036172215.1 of Camellia granthamiana. Taxonomy (NCBI): domain Eukaryota; kingdom Viridiplantae; phylum Streptophyta; class Magnoliopsida; order Ericales; family Theaceae; genus Camellia; species Camellia granthamiana. The sequence goes on along the minus strand of CM069915.1, from coordinate 32,149,034 downwards.
CCGATACGTATCGGGAATCGGCCGCTACGGCCGCGAAATTCATTCTCACCGGTATACCGGTGAGTATCCGACTCGGAACTTCAATTTTCCGGTACGAACCGGCCGGTACGGCACGTACCGGCCGATATTTAGAACCTTGCCTACTGTGAATTTTCTATACAAATCCTAATTTTGCACTGACTTAAGTATCAGCGCGCCCCCCAATTGTCTAACAGCTAGCCCAAGATGCTAAGGATTTATCTATCTTGTAGGATCACTGTTTCAATCATTGGCATTTATCAAATTCATACATATATAGCTAGAATGGATTTTTACACCATCTACACTCATGTTTTGTTGTCTTTAGTAATATCAGCATATAGTAATTAATCACCTCTTGGGCTTCAAACAATTGTCTGTGGGTTTTTAATTGAAAGAAGAGATATGCAACATATGCCACAAGCATCATTATGCTGCTTGCTCTTGACAACAGAAGGATAGAACTGGCTGCTTCAAGAATGTCCGTCTTGATCGCGTGTCTGAAAAACAATGGCAGCAGCAGACAAAGCAACCCAAACAATAGGAGCAGCATGTTCACATCACTTTGCTTCTGTTAAAAATAAAAAAAAAGAAGCCATGAAATGAACGGAGAAAACAAACCTTAGTTTTTTTTTGCACAATGTGTTACCATTGTATTGATAACAAATATGACTGACGTGATATAATGACACATGATATATATTAAAAAGATGTGATCATCGTTCCTATATTGTAATACATGTTTAGAATCTTACTTTGTCAAATCTTTGTTCCTTTTTGAGGTTTGCTAATCCTCCACAGAATAGAGAGGCCCCAAGATCAAGGAGGTTTGAAAGAATAGAACCAAAAAGGGAGTATTTCACCACATGTATTTTCCTTTGGTGAAGTGCAAATATTGCTATTATCAGCTCTGTTGCATTTCCACATGTTGCATTGAGGAGCGCTCCAACTGCAAAAATAATCAACATAAAATCCATATATATATATATATGAGATAATATAAATTGTTGCTCTAATGAGAAAGTGATAATATAAATTATTTTTTGGCAATGAGAAAGTGATAGAGATGCACCTGTTGAACCAGTGTAGTATGCAATTTGTCTGGAGTTTTTGGTAATGGTAAAAAAAATAAAAAAGGATTGTTAGAAAGTTTATGAACTGATATGGGACAAACATTTAAATCTTAGGCCTTGTTTGGGTAGTACAAAATAATCTAAAAAGTCAAAAAGTTATTCAAAAAGTTAAAAAGTTAACACTATTCACCAAAAGTCAACAATTACGGCTGCACAACTCCCAATTCAAATTTTCCTCTAAAAACTAATTTTCACAATTTTTTATTACACATTTTTTCATAAAAAGTCAAAAAGTTAACCCAAACATTCATATTTTTAACCTCAATTTTTTAATCAAAAAAGACAAAAAGTGCACTTATTTAGTCTTCCCAAACAAGGCCTTATTCTTTTAAATCAAATATTAACTAATTAAATTTACAGTCACATAGATAAAGTTACAATCTTACTCTGTTAAAAAGCTAACGCTTTCGGCAAGTGGAATGAGTCCCAGTAAACTCAGAGCAAAAATCCAAGGCTGCTTAATTGGGAATTAGAGGGGGAAAAGAGAGAAAAATCATTAGGAGAAAAATTTATCTCGTTTCTTCTTATAAAATCAAAACCTTGAGAAAAGAACAAAATAATAAGGCCCCATTTGGGGACTAATTTTTTTAGTCAATTAGTCAAAAAATTACTAAATTAGTTAAAAAGTTAACAACACATACCAAAAAGTCAAAGATTCTCTTTTCTCTCTACTTTTTGCACATCTTTTCGTAATTAGTCAAAAAGTCATCCCAAACATACAAGTTTTTTTTACCTATCTTTTTAGCCAAATAGCTAAAAAGTTACTAAATTAGCCTGTTCCCAAACGAGGCTTAAAATATCACAAAACTTAAGGTTATATTTTGAATCTTGAATTTATAGAGAAATTCATAAAAGGTAAAGAAAATAAAAGAGAAATAAGAAATGAGAAATAAAATATAACTTAAAAATTAAAATATTTTTTCTTTTCGGTTTCTTTTTTTTTCCCTCCACAAATCACTGCACAAATTCAACATCCAAAATAACTTTACTATTTTCTCTAAGGTATCAAACAAACACTTACTCTTCCAAAACTGTAACGCTCAGCTAAGATTGCCAAAGGAATGGCAGGGAAGAGAATACAAAGCTTGGTTCCAAGAATCACTTCTTGAAGATTAGCCAAAAACTCCCTAACCATTCGGAACCGGACCTTTGACACGAGCATTGGATCCGACTTTTTCCTCACCAATGACGACGAAAGGTTCTGAGCGGTCCGGCCCATTGAATTCTCCTTCCCCAACTCCTTTGAGTCCTCCACACCATTCTCCAAATTCCAGTGTTCCTGTGAACCCATTACACCACTTTTTCCTTCAACTTCCTACAGTGATTATTAAGGGTTTTAGGAAAAGAACACAGAGAAACAAACACTGAAATGCCTTTTTCTCTCTTTCTCTCTTGGTGGTGTTGGTAGGAGAGTTTATATAGAATAATGTATATGGATGAACTTTCCTGGAATTGTCCTATCCTTGTTTTATTCATTGCATGGTATACACGAATGTTCAACAAGTGTTTCAACCTAAAAATTTGCAGTGATTATTATAAACTCACAAATGAATGTTTATAGATGTTGTTGGTGATGTTATCTGTATGTATAAATATCTACAGATACTGACATATATCAGACCCCATCGTATACAAAGTTTTTTTTTTAAAAGCTAACATTATGTAGAAAGTTCACCACCCAATTTCAAACCGTAGTGTATAGATGCCACATTTTTTGGCAAAGAATTTTCTGTTTCTAAATTTTTTTTTCTCGTTATTTTAATATATTTCTAATCATTGGTTTTAATGAAATTGAGAAATAGAGGAATTCAGGAGTGATCCCATCCTTATCCTATTTTTTTTTTACTAAACACGAGAACTATTCATTTTTTACTTGCATATGCATTCACTTGCAAATTATTTGTATAAAGTAAAATGATACTTAGGTCTCGTTTGAAAATAGACTATTTTAATAATTTTTTTATTTTTTAGCTAAATATGAGGTAAAAAAAATTTGTATGTTTGAAATGACTTTTTAATTTTTTAAGAAAAGATGTGCAAAAAGTTTTTAAAAAAAATAAAAATTTTGACTTTTTGGTATAAGTTATAGGCTTTTTGACTTTTTTAGTAACTTTTTGATTTTTAAGTTAAAGCCATTACTTCCCAATGAAGTCTTAATATTAGGAGAAGTTCGGGTTGCAAATGAGTCGAATCGAATCAAATTTTTATATATTTAGATTTGTTTATTAAGATTTTAACGAGTTCGAAGTTAAATTCGAACTTGGGCTCAATGATATGTACTTTAAACTAATTTTACAATTAGAGAGTATTGTTAGAGTATACGTTAGGCAAAATAGAAAATATAAATTTTTTTTTAATGTAATTTTGTTAGACAAAATACTTATTATTGTTCGAGTTGCTCTACGAATTAATACCCTGTGAGGGAAATTGCCTTGCATTGCAAACCAAAATTGATATTACAGTTTTATTACAACTAGGGCAACATTATTTCTGAACTTATGCTGGTAATGATGTATAACAATTGCATAATACTCCTATTTTAGTTATAAATTAAAAAAACAAGTCTTATATCTTTGAAAGAGAGTGATGATAATATTTTACCTTTCAAATCTTCTAGTACTGTATTCAAGAATATCAACAAATTAGTATATTTGGTTGTATTTTTTTGACACAGATTGTAACTCTAATGGTCATGGAAAAGGTACTTAGGTGTCAAGGTGAGATTTCAAGTTTAAGTCCATGAAGAGACATACCAATGTTATTTTAATTACAAAAAAAAGGTTGAATTTATTTTTTTAATTTCTTCATATTTTTTAAGATAATACAGTGAAAGTTTTAGAAATACCTATTTCCTTATTTTCCTCAATTTGGATAGTGATTTTCAAACTGAGAATATGCATTAATGATAACATTGACAAGAGTTTCATGTGGGGTTGGCATGTTATGGGGGCATCTTTTTTTCTCTCTTTTTTTTTTTTTATCACCATGTTGTTGTTTGGTGCAACAATTATTTATCGACTATATTTTTTTTTTAAATTTGGAAACAATTTATAAGATAAAAATAATTTAAATAAATTTAAATATTTATTTTTTAAAAAAAATGAGGTAAAAATACTTTTAACTTCTACTTTGGAGTTACCAACCTTCAATTTACAAAAAATTACACCAAATAAACCTGTTATAATGATCGAAAAAGGGTTTCTGATAAAATCATTTTTTCTTCATGTTAAGCACCAAAAAAGCAAGTGCAAATGACCACATTTGACATATTGTTCTTGGAGCAGTGGGATTAGCCCTTTTTTTTTTCTACGTCACAATAGAGAAAATAAAAGCAATCAAATTGGACATGTTAGGGTTCGTTTGGGAAGTGGGTTGGCTTTTTGGTTTTTTTATTTTTTGGGCTATTTTAGCCTGGAGCTAAAAAGCTTGATTTGGGAATGATTTTTGATTTTTTGACTTTTTTGACTTTTTCGTAAGAGAAAAAATATAATGATTATAAATTAGATGTGATGTTTTGTTTTATTAGATTAAAAAGCCTATTTTATTTTTTGTGACTATTTTAACAAAAAAAGCCTCACAACCAACTTCCCAAACGGATAAATAACTATTAGATGATTATTGTTTTTTTTTTTTTTCTTTTCTTAATCATGTTCTATTTACTATTTGAAGTGGTACACTCACAATAATTAATTTAATGAGTCCCATATTAATCTCATTAAGATTCGATTAGTATAACAATGTCATTATTGTAAAAATACTTATATCTATATCACTTTTCCTTATAAAAAATATATTCTTTTTTTATAATTTTTATGCAAAATTTTCACCAAAATATTATGATGTTTACATTTTTGTAACTAAAAGCATCTTTCTAGATTATTTTTATTTTACATTGATGGGTTCCCTTGTATCTATCTCGGTGTCTTTCATATGTACACTAGATCTACCAAATCATTTTCAATTTCTTAGCAATAAATTTCATGTCAAATAAATCGAAAAAAGAGTCACTGTCATATGTATTATTATTTGTTGGTATTATTATTATTTTCATTAAAAAAGTAAGATTGTTTTAATATGTACAACTTTTAGGGTACCCTAACGACACTCCTATTTCTACTATATGTATTATTAGTAGGCAAAATTATAATAAAGCCCTTCGCATTTTTGTCAATTACTTCAATTGTTCCTCTTAAACCTTCACAAATTATTTTTTTATTATTTGCGCAAAAATTGTATAATAAAGACAAAGGTCAAGTTTGGGAAGTTTAGAATAAGTGCACTTTTTGACTTTTCTTGTATTATGTGTAGAAAAAATAGAGAGGAGATGTTGATTGATGTGACCCAAAAAAGATAAAAAGATAAAATAAGTGCACTTATATTGAGTACCCAAACAAGGCCAAAATATCAATGCTATAGTACTACCTTATTTTATGTGAATCAAATTCGTAGACATACTATATGTGTAAAATGATAAAAGTGATGTGGACATCTTGCCGCGTAATCACTGTGAAATTGCAGTCTATGGTACTCTCTCATATGAGAAGCTTTCAGTTCAATATATATATATGTATATATATATATCTCCTCGATCGTCAAGGGAATCAGATGGTTGTCATTTTTTTTAGACTGTTTGATCATCAGTTAATAAAAGACAACGACAATAACAATAGGCCTGTTTGGTAGAGCTTATAAATTATTTATTTTAATTTTTAGCTTAATTTAAGTTAAAATATTATGTTTGGTGCAACTTAAGTTAACCAGCTTATAGCTTAAATCAAGCTATTTCTCAGCTTATCTCAAAAGCTGGTCAGGGAGTGCTTTAATTTTTGACTTAAGCGCGCAGCTGGTGTAGGGGGCTAAAATTACTTAAATGCCCTCGTCAATACCCAAATAGTAATATTAATATGAATATTAATTAAAAAATAAAAAATTGTATATTTCTGAAGAAAAAGAAAAAAAATCAATATTAATTGAAAAATAAATATTAATTGGTATTAATTATTAATAAATTCATATTGTATATTTTTATATTAATTAAAAAAATTATATTTCTGAGGAAAAAGAAAAAAATCAATATTAATTGGTATTAATTATTAATAAATTAATATTGTATACTTTTGTAATGAATTAATTATTAATTGATACTAATTAATAACAATTGTTGATTATTAATATTAATTGATACTAATAAAAATTAAATATTAATATTAATTTATACTAATTAATAATTTTAATATTAATTGAGACTAATTAAGCCATTAATTGATACTAATTAATAATTTTAGTATTAATTGATACTAATTAAGCAAGTAATTGATACTAATTAATTTATAATGGAAAATAATTGTGACAATAATACTTCCATTACATTTTTAACAAATGTATCAATTTTTATATTAATTGATACTAATTAATACTATTTATATTAACTTTTATTAATGAATTTTTTTAAAAAAATTAAAACTGAAAAAAATGAAAAAATAATCATTTTTATATCATATAAGGGTAGAAAGGACAATTATACAGTAAAAAGTTATTTTACAGCTTATTAACCAAATACTACTCTGCTGCTTAAATCCATAATCTCACACCAAACAGGTTAACAGCTTATGTTCACAACTATAAATCATAATCTGTTAAGGTATAATCTATAATCACTTTTTCACAATTCTACTAAACGGGGCCAATGTCACTAACATTAGACCATTGGATTGGTCTGATCATCATGAGGATAACAACTTTTCACTAAAAAATTGATTATAATCCTCTTCTCAAAATAAGCCAAATTCATCTTCTAGAATGTCTAGTCAACGTTCCATCCATTCCTTTTTTCCCACTATTCCGTAGATTGTTGGGTTTTGTGTGCATATTAGGACCGGCCCTATCCTTTCCTTTTCTGTAAGCAGTGACGGAGGGAGCATAGGAACGGGGTCACGTGCCCCGGATTTTGAGATTTTTTTTTTTTTTTTTTTGTGTAAACAAAGAGAAAATATTTTAAATGAAAAGTTATAAAATTATTATTAGAGTGAAATATTAATGACATTTTAAAAATTATGAGAATAATAATTGTTGTTTTGATTAAAAATAAAGAGATTACTATAAATAAATTATATTAGTTATGAAAATTTTTTAATGTAACCATAATATCATTATTAGTGATATATAAGTATAAATAATCTCACTATAAAGATAAGAAATTTATTGGATTATTAGTTACATTTGACATGTGAGGTTCATTCTCAATGTATTTATTTACAATTAGTGAGTGATATCACATATCAATGATGACGTGGTATTACCATTATATTAAATTTTTAATCAAATTTTGTATCAAAAAATAATTTATCATTATGTAATTTATTTGAAGGCTTATATCCATATTTTTTTTGTATTGTCCATGATACACTAGTTATAAATAACATTCAGCTTGTTTGTTTCCAGTTTTCAGAAAATTCTATTTTTTTATTTTTCATATTTTAATGTTTTGAATGAATTTTTTTAATATTTTCAGCAATTTTTTTAAATTTTTAGACACACCTAACATAAATATACTTAAAAAGTACATTAAAGACCAAAAATTACACCAAAAAAAAAATGAAAATTCAGTATATTTTTTGTATTTTTATGTATTTATTAATTTTTTAAAATATTTTTTCACAAATATTGTACTATTTGGATATATCTAAGTAATATGCATCTAAAAAAGTAAAAAAAAAATTACTTAAAATTCAAAAAATATTCACTAAAAACAAAAAAAATACAAAAAATAAAAAAAACTCAGTTTTCAAAAAACTGAATTTAGAAAACTGAAACCAAACACACTGATTATTTTTATTTTTATTTTATATTTCTTGAAATCAATCGTAAAAACTTGTGTGAAATATTTTTGTAAAAATTATTATAATTAATAAGTGCCCCCCTCTAATTTAATTTTCTGGCTCCACCACTGTCTGTAAGGGTGCAACTCAAGCAAATTTGGTCAAATTAAAAAATTATCCAAGCTTAATCAAAGTTGTACTTAGAGTTGTTTATATCTAAGCGTAACTTGCAACTTGAATTTGCTGTCCAAGTCCAACCCGAGCATAATAAGTTGAATTGGGACTAAGCTCAAATTTTTCATAAATTTGGTTTTTTTGTGTGTAACTAGGCTGATTAATTTGTTAAAATTAGACCATAATAATTTTTTTATTAAATCATTAATAATATCAAAATCAATAATTTTTATAAGGAAAATGATTTTTCCCTCGAAATTTGCCCCCTAATCCCCCGAATGCCCAAAACGACGTCGTTTTGGGTTTTTTTTTTTTTTTTTTTCTTCTTCTTCTTCATGCTCGTCACAGAGGGAGAGGGAGAGGGAAAGGGAGAGAAAGAGAAAGAGGGAGAGAGAGAGGGAGAGGGAGAGAAGAAAGGCAGGTCGCTGCTTGTCGCAAGTCGCAGGTCGTAGCTCGCAGCTCGCCGATCGTCACAGGTCACAGCTCGTCGCTCGTCAGCCGATCGCAGCTCGTCGGCCTTTGCCTCCGCCCGGTTGATAGTGCCCCCTCCAGTCCTTCTTCTTCTTCTTCCTTCTCTTCTTCCTTCCTTCTTCTTCCTTCTTTCTTCTTCTTCTCTTCATTTTCGGGAGATTCGAGGGCTCCAAATTCGAGCCCCCTAGCACAACCATTTTTATAATAAGACAGACGAAAAGAAGAGAAAAGAATTGAGGCCGCTATGATAATTTTTTATCATTTTTTATTGGGAAAAGAAAACTGTAGAGTTTTATATTTTATTATTTATATATATGATATATATTGAATATAATTTAACAATTCAATTTATTTTAACATTATCCATTGATTTATAATTTATATGTATATATAATGGGTAAATTACACTGACACCCCATAAGGTTTATATTTATTACAGTTTTTCCCTTCACATTTAGAAAATTACACTGACCCCCCTGTTAATTTATTTTATGTGTGATGATTATTATGGTGAGGGGGGAACTGTTATGCAATTTCAAACCTCAGTGGGCAATCTGTAACTTTAAACCTCAGGGAGGGGAATGTAATTTTCAAAAGGTGAGAGAAAAAATTGTAATAAATATAAATCTCAGGGGGTGTCAATGTAATTTGCCCATATATAATTTAGACTTCCAATTACTCGAATTGCCCTATCTCTCTGCCCAAAGTTGCACCCCTCCTTTTGAAGGTATACAGCCAAATTTAAAAAAAGACTTTAGATGAGAGCTTTTCTTTTTCTTTTTTTAGCTTTTGGATAAGTAATGTTTTTTTTAATCTTTATCAATGAGGGTCTATAAAGAATGAGAGGTTTTTTTTATTTTTATTTTTTACAAATGATAGGATATTAATAGGTTAGTAAATTAGATTACAATTAAAATTAATAAATTAGATTAATGGAAGTTTCTATGAAGTAGTTAGAACTTGTTAATTTCATTTGGAGGTCAAAAGTTCGACTCATTCTCTTAATTGGTAGATGGAGTGTCAATCCAACACAAGTCCTTTTTTAATCCATTGATGCGATTTGAGAAGTTAGTTAAAAGTCAGCTTTTGGCTTTTAACCTATTTTGGGTCACATCACCTCTCACATTTTTTACCCACTATACGGGGAGCAAATATCCGATAATGCCCGTACTCCTTTCGTCCAAGCTCTTCGACTGTCTGATCGACCTGCGAACACAACGGCGGTGAGCTACTCGGCGGTGTGCGGCCGGAAAATCCCTCCGACGGTCAAGTTAGCACACTCTCAGGGATATAGAGAGAGAAGAGAGTTGAGTGTTTAGGTTTTTCTCACCAAATTATGTTCCATCCTCTGCATGGTGGGCGCAGACACGCTTATATACTTTCTGCGCCCAAATCTGCTCCCATTAGTCTATTGACATGTGGTGTTGCTCTCCCATCTGTCAGCACAAACCCTGCAATCACCACCTAACCAAATCATCAGGCTATATTAGCGGAGCCCGGCTGACCGGCGGAACCACCTCGGTCTTTCACGACCGCGCTGCGCAGTGTACCCGAGTGCTCCACTCGTCGAGCTCCAGAACGTCTAAGCTTGGTTGCATTCCGGCAAAGCCGAGTTCAAGATAGGTCGAGCCAGCAAACCGAAGGCCCTCCTGCCGCGCTAAACGCGTGAACCGTGGAATCCAGAATGGCAGGTAATCATCTCGGCCGAGCAACTCAAGTAGCTCGGTTTTCTACATAGACAAGACCAAGTAGCTCGGTCCCAACATGGTCCTAGGCCTCAACCGAGCAAAACCTTATCTGGACGAGCCCAAGCTATCACGGCCTAAACATGTTCGGCCCCTCATTTTGCCCGGCCTTTACCATGGCCCATTCCAGCTCATAAATCTCCCTCTCAATTGCCCCTTAATTCTGTCTGCGCAAGCGTGACTGGGATTACACGATCCGACCGGGGTAGATTCTTCCTCGGTCCTTAACTTGCAAAGCCTCAACCGCGCAAAATCCTGAGCTCGATTTATTAGTTTGCTCGGCTGACGCCTCGATTCACCTTCCAGTCTCTTCAATTCTGACGCCGCCGTCGATTGGGACACACGTTAATCATTTATTGGCCCTCGAGCAGCCAACCCAGACGTCCCTTCACATTCGAATTTTGGCGGCCTTTTTCTCTTACATATACGCCTCTACCCCCTTTCATTTCCTCCTTACTGACTCTTTTCTATTCCAGACGACCTGAAGCTGCAGTGCCCTCATCAAGCTCCATTTTTGCCCTTCTCTGCGTTCGTGTTCGAGGAACCAGGTCTCGCCTCTGTACTGGTAAGCTCTCTGAATCTCTTCATTGCATTTCCATTTCGTATTTCACGTTCTTAAGGCACAAAAATCATAGGCTTTAGGGTATACAACCCCAAAAACCTCCCACGCCCCTTGCTTTCCCTGCTGTTCTTCAGCTCCAGTGATGAACATATGAAGCTCTGGGGCGGACCAGGCTCCAGGTCTTCTTTTGATCCTAAAAAACATCTAAACCGAGCAAATTACGTGTTTATAAGAGACTCCTGTAAGAACCGAGGTAGGTAAAGATCTTGACCGCTCGACCGGGCTAACATCTGGTCCGCTTGAGCGGCCGAGCTTCTGGATTTACCTCCATAACCGAGGTGGTCTGGCACTCCAACTGACCGAGCTAAAGTCAAGCTCGTTTTACTTACACTTACCCTCCTTTTCCTACAGAGTCCAAGGGGACAACGCACCAACACCGAGCCTCTCAAAGACCGAGCAGCCTTCAAATGAGAGTTTGTGCCAAACCACCACAGCCATGCTAGAACCAGCCGGCTGCACACATGGGGCGCTTCCACTTCCTAGTCGACACGCCGACCGCTCTAGCCGCGTTTCGGGAAGAGTACGGTATCCCGGACGACGTTCATCTAGAGCTCAGTGCCGAGGAAACGACCCATTGGGGCAAATTCGACCAGTGCCCCTTCACCGTGCTTTCCATTATAGAAGGTGGCCTCCGCTTCCCGGTCAACCCGCTGATTTGTGAATTCTTGCGGCGTACCGGGCTAGCTCCAACCCAGGTCTCAACCAACACTTACAGAATAATTAACGGGATCCACAAGCTAAACAACCGGCTAGGAACCAACCTAGGTCTGGCCGAGATACTTCTCCAGTATACCCTCGGACATACAGGCGATGGCCTCACCTACTACCTAAAGATCAGACCGGGCAAGGAGAAAATAGTGACCGGTACCCCAGACAAGGACTTACACGACGACGACTTTTTCTGGATGTCCGGCAATTATGAAACGACCGATGTGCCGGGCTGGTATATCAGCAAGAATTTTGGTGAAACATGTAAGCCGTGCTAACTGCTTGGTCAAATTAGTTTTATTCTGTATTCTGTACTTAATCTTTTCTTTCCCTCTTTGCAGCAATCGACGCTTTGCAAGCCAACTATCGTTATCCCAACGAAGCATCCATCAGAACCGTACTGCGGTACCGTAACCGAGATTGCCACGAACTTCTCGGCTACGTACCGACTTACAGATACTCCGCTCCTCGTCGAAGTAGAGTAACTAACTTCCTCCGAGCGCCGTCACCACCTCCCGACCCGACACTACCGGACGTGTCCCTTATCCGATTGACCGAAGCAGAGGAGATGGCGAAACGAAGCCGCATCAAAAATCTCATCACCGCCACATCCACCAAGATACCGAGCATCCCCTCCCGCACAGCCGCTGCCGGTCAATCGAGCGGGACCATGGTTGCGTTGGCGTCACCCGTCGCCGGGCACGAAAGCAGAGAAAGCCGCCGTGCTGGGAAAAGACCTCGCACCACCGATCCCTCAGCCGAGCTAGTTGTGGAGTTGAACACCGAGCAACCGGCGGTCACAACTGACCCAATACCTCCATGGAAGCCCCAACTGAAGCACCGGGGAAAAGAGATCCCGGCCAATGCCTCGGTTAAAGGAGACAAGGAGCACCTCCTCGCCTTCGATCTAACCAAAGCCTTGCTTCTGCCGAGCGACGTGGTTGGCAGCGATCATGTTCCCGACACCCGGCTGGTGAAGTCCTCGGTCAAGTCTATGACCCGGGTAAGAATTTCTCAAGCTTTATTCAAAACTTTCCAAGTGTTTGCTCGGTTTCTAATCAAACTCTGTTCCTGCAGGCCATCCAGAAACAACACTTAGTGTTGGAGCGCATTTATAGACTCCGGCAGAAGGCATCTGACGCTGCCAACCAAGTGAAGCACCTTCAAACCGAGCTGGGGCGGTCTAAGGCATCCTTGGAGATAGCTAATACTGACAACTCCAAACTACTCGGTCAACTTGGCGCAGCCGAGAAAGAAAGGGACGCTCTCCGTGCCGAGCTAGAGGCGTTGAAACAATCAAGGAAGGATGAGGTAGACGAAGCCAACAACGTCGGTTTCAAGGAGGCCGAAGAGAGCTACACGAAGCAGGTCGAGGCCACCAAGGACATATTCTTTAAGTCCGGTTGGAAGGCTGCTTGTGAACAGCTCGACCAAGGATCTAGGACCGACGTGTTTGCCTCTCCCCCAGTTGCCTTCTTGCGGATCTACATGGTGCCCTATGCTAACGATGTCTTCACCGCATTACAGGCTGAGGCCGAAGAAGAAGGCCCGAATGAAGCCGAGGAAAATGTTGAGGGAGACAACCGCCCTAAACAGGTCGACCAAGTTGAGACCGGCGTCCAAGAAACCACAGCCACGGTCGACCTGGAGGCAACCACAACCGAGGATGAATTCGCTGACCTGTCCCCCTTGGTTTAGTTTTTTGTCTTTCTTTTTTTTTTTTTTTCTTGTTTGAGAATGTAACCGAGCTACCTGCCCCACCTTTTGTAATGCTATTTCTCATCAATGAAAATTTCTATTTTCGTTAAGTGTTTGCACTATCTTTAAGCTAACACAACTTCAGCCGGGCAAACCACCTCGGCTAGACAAACCATCAACTCGCCCTTGAACAAATTAACATCTCGGTTGAAATCACTAAGTTGAATAAAACATCAAATTATTCAACCGGAGTAAAACACCTCGGTTGAAATCTCGAAAGTGAGTAAAATATCAACTTATTCAACCTGAATAAAACATCACGGTTGGAATCTAAAAGTTGAGTAAGTCATCAACTCAATCAACCGGAGTAAAACATCTCGGTTGCAATCTAAAAGTTGAGTAAGTCATCGTCATCAACCCATTCAACCGGAGTAAAACATCTCGGTTGGAATCTAAAAGTTGAGTAAGTCATCAACTCATTCAACCGGAATAAAACATCTCGGTTGAAATCACAACGTTGAGTAAAACATCAACTTATTCAACCGGAGTAAAACATCTCGGTTGGAATCTAAAAGTTGAGTAAGTCATCAACTCATTCAACCGGAATAAAACATCTCGGTTGAAATCACAACGTTGAGTAAAACATCAACTCATTCAATCGGAGTAAAACATCTCGGTTGGAATCTAAAAGTTGAGTAAGTCATCAACTCAATCAACCGGAGTAAAACATCTCGGTTGCAATCTAAAAGTTGAGTAAGTCATCAACTCAATCAACCGGAGTAAAACATCTCGGTTGCAATCTAAAAGTTGAGTAAGTCATCAACTCATTCAACCGGAGTAAAACATCTCGGTTAAAACCTCAAAATAGGCATCGAAAACAACAAAATGCCTCAACAAAGGTAAGTCACTTCTATTATATATTGACAAAAAGGGTATTACATTCTGAAGTGTAAGGCAAACAAGTCTTTGCTCAAAAGATAATCATAAAAACTATGAAAATTAAAAATAGTACAGTTTGAGGTTGGCTGCATTCCATGGCCGGGGTATGCCTTTGCCGTCCAAATCTTCCAAGTGGTATGCCCCCTTACTCGCCAGACCGGTTATCCTGTAGGGTCCTTCCCAGTTTACCCCTAGCTTGCCTTCGCCTGGCACTAGGGTGTTGCCCATGACCTTTCTTAAAACCCAGTCGCCCACTTTAAAACGGTCTGGGGTGCACGGTTTTGTTGTACTTCCTGGATAATTCTTGTTGGTATGCAGCCACGTGAATCAAAGCTTTTCCACGGCGCTCTTCAGCAAGGTCCAATTCCAGGGCGACTGCTTCAGAATTCAGCTCGGGCTCAAAATTTTCACTGCGAATGGTGGGCATGCCAATTTCCAATGAGATGACCGCCTCCATGCCGTATGCCAGGGCAAAAGGAGTTTCCCCGGTAGATCGCCTCGAGGACGTCCGGTATGCCCAAAGGACACTTGGGAGTTCCTCGGCCCATTTTCCTTTGGCCTTCTCAAGTCTTTTCTTCAACCCGTCAAGAATAGTCTTATTTGATGCTTCGGCTTGGCCGTTGGACTGCAGGTAAGCTGGGGTGGAGTTGTAGAATTCAATCTTCAATTCTTCACAAAATCCTCTGAATAAGCGACTATCAAATTGGGTGCCATTATCAGAATCTTGGGGACGCCAAATCGCGTTACCACATTCTGCCAGACAAACCGTTTGACGTCCTTCTCCTTGATAGTTGCTAGGGGCTCAGCTTCAACCTATTCGGTGAAGTAATCCGTAGCGGCAATGAAGAACTTCTGGTTGCCCGGTGCCGTTGGGAGTGGTCCCACTATATCTAGCCCCCACATCGCAAATGGCCAAGGGCTGGTGAGGGGAAGAAGTTCTCTGGCCGGCTGGTGAATTTGGTGGGCAAACTTCTAGCACTTCTTACATTTTCTGACATATTTTTGAGCGTCCGCTTGCATGCATGGCCACCAATATCCTTGAGAGATAGCCCGGTAGGCCAAAGATCTTCCCCCAATGTGAGTTCCACAAATGCCTTCATGAATTTCGTACAGGAAAGCTTCCACGTGGTTTGGGTGGACGCACTTAAGGTAAGGACCGGTGTAGGACTTCTTGTATAAAGCGTCTGGTGGAGAGAGCCAAAACCGCTCTGACTTCACCCAGACTTTATGCGCTTCCTTTTTATCGGAAGAAAGGGTCCGTTCTTTGAGGAAGAGGATAATAGGGTCCATCCAAGAAGGACCTAGCTCGGTGCAAAGTACTTCTGTCAGCTCGGTTTCCTCGATACTTGGTCTTGGAAGATACTCAATCAGGAGAGGACTGGGAGATGTTCGGTCGACCATGGAAGCCAGACCGGCTAACTCATCCACACGGCCGTTGTCTTCCCGGCCAATTTGTTGGACCCTGACAGCCTGGAATCGCTTGATGTGTTCTCTTACTAGAGCTTGGTATTTTTCCATTCTGTCATCTTTAGCTTCGTAAACCCCAGACACCTGGTTGACGACGAGTTGGGACTTGCTGTAAACCATCAGCTCGGATGCGTGCACCTGAAGCACGCTCTTAAGTCCGGCTAGCAGCGCCTCCTACTCGGCCTCGTTGTTTGACGTAGGGAATCCGAGTGTGATAGAATGTTCGATGGTCAGACCATTTGGGGAAATCAAAACTATGCCCAGCCCGGTACCATGACGATTTGAGGCTCCATCGACAAAAAGTTTCCACATTTCACCGACAAAGAGCTTCCAACACTCTGAGGGGTCCTGGGAGGCTTCAAGGTTGATGGGATCACGGTTGCGCGGCTGTTCGATTTCAGCTTTGCTGCTGTTTGGTTCCATTCCACTCACCCTCGGCGATGCGGCACCGGACCCAACAGGTTGATCAGCCATGCTAAAGTTTGGAGTCGCGTCACCGAGCTGCAGTTCCTTGCCGACTGGAGGCTCTACGGCAGGGCACGCAAGTTCCGCGACGCCAAGATTGCCCTGCTGTGCAATTTCTGGCGAACCAGCACTCACCTCTTCGGTTGCCGCGGCAAGATCCACCGGGCACATTGAATGAATTCCAAGTGAGAATTCAGCAACAAAGTCGGCCAATGTCTGCGCTTTTATGGCTGTTTGGGGTTAAAACTTAACGTCGATTTGTCCCAACTCGATTGCCCACTTTAGAATTCGACCGGAGAAATCTGCGCGTTCGAACAAGGCTTTTAGGAGAAATTCGGTCAACACAATGATTGTGTGAGCCTGAAAGTAGTGCACCAATTTCCTGGAGGCCATCATCAACACCAAAGCAAGTTTTTCCAATGGCAGGTACCTCGACTCTGCCGGTAGCAAGGTTTTGCTTACATAAAAAATAGGGAAATGCTTTAGACCCTTTGACTGGACAAGTACTGCGCTAACAGCATGCTGAGAAACAGCCAAATAAAGGTAGAGTTCTTCACCCGGCTTGGGCAGAAGACAAATACGCCTTGAGCTCTGCCAAAGCCCTGTCGCAGTCTTCGTCCCATGAAAACTTGGATTTCAAAGCTTGAAAGAAAGGGCGGCAACGATCTGACGATCGGCTTATGAATCTATTAAGCGCGGCTACCATTCCGGCAAGATGGTGCACGTTCTTTGCCAAGTTGGGCTGCTTCAATTCTTGTACGGCTCTGATTTGTGTGGGGTCTGCCTCGATGCCTCGGTTTGTGACTATGAATCCCAGGAATTTCTCAGATCCTATGCCGAAGGCACACTTTGACGCATTCAGGCGTAGCTTGTGCTGTTTGAGAATAGCGAACATCCCGACTAGGTCGGATAAGTGGTCAGCCTGTTGTTTGCTCTTGACCACCATGTCATCGATGTAGGCCTCCATCGTCCGGCCGAGCAAAGATGCAAACATCTTGGTTACCATCCTTTGGAAAGTCGCCCCAGCATTCTTCAAACCAAAAGGCATGACTCGATAGCAGAATAGTCCCCTTGGAGTAGTGAAAGAGGTTATCTCGCGGTGTAGACGTCCCCGAACGGCCCGGGAGGGTGGCTCCCATTCTGTTCGTTATTGGGTCACTACAGCTCGGACTCAAATTGTCACGGTTCTTAATCTGAACCAAAGAGTCCAAATCCGTCAAATCGTTTTGAGAAAACAGATTTTTAGAAAAGAAGTGCCAAACATGGACTGCTTTGCCAGATACAGAGTCACCACCTAAATATTTTTTTTTTGGGGAATTTAGGAAACCCTGACTCGGTGCCAAAGGTCACGTGTCCGTCATCACTAAAGTTGCCTCGGCTCGGGAACTTGGGTACGATTAGGGAAGGTCACTTCGTGAGCACCCCCGCTCGCTCGATCAAAGATCGGCCTCTACTAACCATGATATCTAGTTTTGAAAACATTATGCGTTCTTATTCCGGTTATTAGCCTAGATTTACTATGTGATGCTCGCAGCATACAAGTATAGACCGGGTCGCCTGAATTGGAACAAAACATTTCATGTTTGTTTATTTGAAAATGGTTTGATGGTGCTACTCGCAAGTAGGCTAAGACGTGGATTTGCCACCCTCGGGTGGGCTTTAGAAAAACATGATTTTGCCACTATCTAGTGGGCTTAAAACTCACAGTCGATGATTTGTTCCAATCCAAATAACCCAACCTTCACCCACAGGCATTCAGGCAGATATATCACATAAGCATATAGCCTCATAGTAAGCATGTTATCATGGCAGTCACTCACACGCATGCAAGGATGCTACAGCATAAAAACTTACCGAGTACTCCAAGCCAAAGCAAAAGCTAATTAGAAATCCATGCATGATCCTAATTATACAGAAATGCCTAATGCAACACATGCAAAAATGCAACTATAGCAGGCTCGGCTATTCTAAACATGGCATATGAAATGCTACAGCTAACATGTATTCAACTTGGAATTGAAGTACAATGCAGTTAGTATGATGCGCCGAGTCCGGTGCATGCAAAACAGATGAATGAATGCAAACATGCTATCATACTGTATGCTAATTGAAACATGCCCTAATCTAACCATCATAAGCTGGTAAATAAAAGGGAGAAAGACGCGGGGTTGGAAGACATACATCACACGCACGCACACTTATTACAGTTGTGCCCTCGCTCGGAGGGTCCGAATAAATAATACAGCTACAAATGAATAAATAGTACAGTCCCGGATAAATACAGAATCCTAATTAATTAACAAATTAAATTAGGAAAGCAATAAATTGGCATGCAAGCCAGGGACTGCCTCAACTCTACTCCGAATGATGAGTGATGCATGCTCGGGTTGCCTTGTGTGGAGAATCCCTCACGATGCCTCGGTTTGCCTCTGTTTGCAGTTGTTCTCGGGATGCGTGCCAAGCTCCGGAAGGCTGCTGATTTCTGATTTGCTACAATAGAGAGCAACCAAGGGGCATGGCAAAGTATTTTCACATATGTATGCATGACTACTCTTCAGGGAGTGTAGTCCTCGATCCTCGTGTCACCAATCACGCATATCGATGCATGATGGCCGATGAGTCGAATTGCATGACTTAATATAAAATGAATGCACATGAAAACATAACAAGGCCTAGACTCCATCATGGATAATCCGGAGTGTCGGCGACAGAGGAGTTGAGACACGTTCCGTCACTCGGAGTACGAAACGTACCTCGTTTCCCGTGCTCGGGCTAACTCCTATCCCAAACACAATGCAATATGCATGACATGCATGAATGCGACTAACATACGACCTAATATGCACAATGCTATGAAATGGCATACACGATGCACGAGGTAACATGGCATACACGATGCACGAGGTAACATGGCATACACAACCTAGCATACACAATGCGCAATGGACTTACAACCTAGCATACACAATACTATGAAATGAAATGGCATACACAATACTATGATGCTCTAATATACAACCTAGCATACACAATACTATGAAATGAAATGGCATACACAATGCGCAATGGACTTACACCAATATGAGTGGACCTCAGCCACACTCACATAAGTAGCCATTAGATGAAAATGAGACACTCGAAATGCGTGCACACATGCACGCAAACCGAGGACCGAACCTAAGGCACGAATGCCACTCTAACAAGGCATGGAAAAGGCATGGAGTATGGCATACAAGCATGAAAATTTTAGTACCAAAATATGATGCAAAACAGCCCCGAAACATGGCAAAATGACACCCGATGCATGAGATGGACCTAAAAACATGAAATTAGGTACATGGAATGACCTATAGCTATACAAAGCATGCATTATTTGAACATGAAGTGTGAAGACAGAATCAAGACAGTCCCAAAACAAGCATATTTACAGTTTTAAGCAAGGCCAAACAGTGAGCACAAATAGGACTAAGCTAGCATGCAAAAATGGCCCCGAAAGAGAGATAATGAAGCAAGTAGCAGCTGCTGGCCCTAAATGGCCAAGAGCCCTTCAACAAAGTTGAAGAGGGGCTCAAAATGAAGCACTTTACAGTTTATGACCAAGGCCAAAACAGTGCACAAATAAGCTTAAAATATTATGCAAAAATAGGCATAAAAGGAGGTTTAAACACAAAGAGCAAAAATGGAGCCTCAAACAGCAAAAGACCCTTGATCAAACATGAACAGGGGATCAAAATAAGGCTATTTAAAGTTCGGACCAGAGCCCAAAAATACAAGCACAAAGAGCTAACAAAACATGCAAAAATAAGGCCAAAAGAGGGATAAAGAGGCAAGTGACAGAAGGAAGCCTCACAAGTGAAGAGCCCTTCAACAATGTTGAAGAGGGGCTCAAAATAAGGCAACTCACAGTTTATAGCAAAGCTCAAAACAGTTTACAAATAGACCTAAAATACTATGCAAGAAAGAGGCCTAAAAGAGGCTTTCAACACAAAGTGTAAAAAATAAGCCTCAAACAGGGAGAGACCCTTAATCAAACATGAAATAGAGCTTAAAATAAGACTATTTTCAGTTAGGGTCGGAGCCCAAATATGCAAGAAAAAGGAGTTAATATATTGAGCAAAATAAAGCAAGAAAAGAGGAAAAGAAGACTTACCCTTGAAGAACCAATCTCTGACAGCCTTTGGACCAAGTTTGGGGACTCTTAAGCTCTGGAAATGGCCCTCAAGCTACTGGAATGGAGTGAGGAGGAGTGGTGCTACGGGTTGTAGAGTAAAGGGTGTAGGAATGGTCCAAGAACAAAAGGGTTTTGATGCTTGGAATAGAAGGGGAGAGGGATTGAATGCGAGAGGCTTAGAACCAATTTTTGAAACCCTTGAAAATGAGCTGGGGGTCTGGTTTTATAGAGGAGAGGAGTGGAGAAAAAGGGGGGAAAATCAAATTCAAATTTCCCCCCAAAATAGGCCTCAAAGAGAGATAAACAGGCAAGTGATAGTAGGAGATCTCAAACCGAAGAGAGTCCTTCAACAAAGTTGAAGAGGGGCTCAAAATAAGACATTTTACAGTTTACATCAAGCCACGAAACAGCTCACAAATAAGCCTAAAATACCATGCAAAAATAGGCCTAAAAGAGAGTTAAAGGGGCAAGTGATAGTAGGAGATTCCAAACAGCAAAAGGTCCTTAATCAAACATGAAAAGGAGCTCAAAATATGACTATTTACAGTTTGGGTCAGAGCCCAAAAATGCTTGCAAGAAAGGCTTAGATATAGAGCAAGATAGGAACAAAAAAGAGGGAAAAGAAGCTTACCCTTGAAGACCAATGGACCAGTAGCTCTTGGTTTGAGAAATGGTGCTCCTAAGCTCTGAAAAACAGCTCCAAGTTGTTGTAATGGATGGTGGTGGGGTGTATACCAAAAACCGGGGCAAACGGAGGTGGTTAAGCGGTCCTGAACCGAGGCACACGGCCGTCGGCTTCGAAAAATCGAAAACCGGGCTCCAAACGGGAAAAATGGCCTACGACCACGAAACGTAGCCTACAGCCACTAAGAGATGATCTACGAGGCCTCTCCCTCCCTTCGGAAAGAGAAAATAGAAAAAACGGAGCCTGGTTCACAAACCGAGGCAAAACACGGAAGAGCCGGGAAGTCCGGAGGCAAGGCTCGCAGCCGAGTCTCTGAAACTTCTAAACGAGCACAAAATGCAATATCACCAAGCGCTCAATCGGTGACGTCTGAGTCTTAAGGTCGGTCAAAAATGGGGTGTCTACACGCGGTCAGGGCCGTGCATGGCAATCTGATGATAGCCGCGGTAGGTGTCCAAGAAACTGAGCCTGTTATGTCCGGCCGTTAGATCAACCAATTGGTCTATTCTGGGCAGAGGAAAGCTGTCTTTAGGGCAAGCGCGGTTGACAATTTTGTAGTCAACACAAACTCGCCACTTCCCATTCTTCTTGGATACGACGACCATGTTTGAAATCCACCGAGGGTAATGCACTTCCTGAATGGCCCTTACTTCGAGTAAGTTCCTGACCTACTCCGCGACTACCTCGGCGTGGTGAAGAGCCGATCTCCTCGTTCTCTGAATGACCAGCCGTGCACCGGGGAAAACATTGAGGTGGTGGAAAATAAAGTTGGGTTCAACGCCGGGCATGTCGTACGGTGTCCAGGCAAAGACTTCGATATTCACCTTCAAGAAATCTACCATCTTGGTCCTTTCGTGGGAAGTAAGGCTAGATCCGAGCAAAAAGAACTTGTTTGGATGTTCGGTATCGACCCGCACTTCCACCAATTCCTCGACAGCCTTGTCCTCAGCCTTGGCGCCCACATCTTCAGGGACTCTCTGGTCTTCTGGGCCTTCGATCATTTGCATGAAGCCTTTGGCAGCTCGGCTCTTGTTCACTGCCACGAAGCATTGCTTCGACATGATTTGATCGCCCCAAATTTCCTCAATTTCCCCTATGGCCGAGGGGAATCTCATAACCTGGTGGTAGGTCGACGCTACAGCCTGCATAGCGTGAAGCCAACCCCTACCAAGGATCAGATTGTATGTAGACAGCACATGTAATACCCAAAACTCCACCTGCTTGACCACGGATCCGGCTTTGACCGGCAGAATTATTTTTCCCAAAGGCCACTCCGGTTACGAGTTGAAACCTACCAGTGGCGAAGTTGCCGGAGCCAATTCTGTATCTCAGAGTTTGAGTTGTTTGAACACATCATAGTACATAATCTCAACCGAGCTGCCCTGGTCTATCAGGATGTGCTTGACATCGAACTCTTTGACGCGGAGGGTGACCACTAGGGCATCATTGTGTGGCGTTTGAATGCGCTCTAAGTCCCTTGTGGAGAAGCTAATCACATCTTTCTCCTCGGTCTTCCCCATTTTTATCGCGGGCTAGACAGACAAAACTTCCCTCATGTGTTACGCCTTTTTAATCATGCCGCGGAGCTCGCATATACACGCCGGCTCCACTATGCCGTGGATCACATTAATCACTCCTTGAGGGGGCGCCTCCATGTCATTCGGTCCATGCGGATCAACCGGGGCGTGAAGTGCGTCTTTAACACCCCTATCAATGTAAAGATCTAAATGTCCGGCTGCGACTAACTCCTCCAAGTGCTGCTTCAGAGGTAAACAGTGCTCGGTCCGGTGTCCTTGCTCTCGGTGATATGTGCAGCGATACCGCGGGTTGAAGCCCTTTTGCGTGTCGCCTAACTTAGCAGGAAACCGGACGTAATCCTCGTCGCGAATTTCACTAAGTATGCGATAGATTGGAATCTTAAAGACCGTGGTGATGCCCGTTCGAGCTTTCAGCCGTCTGTTAGCATCAGCTACGTCATCGCGGGGGTATTCATCTCGGTCATTCCGACGTCTCCTTCCCCGGTTTTGACGGTTCGACCCTCGGTCAGATTCCTTGGTGCGGTCATTTGGACGGTTAGTCTCCTGTCCGATTGTGTGCACCTTGCCAGCCGACCTCTTGTCTGTTACCACCGGAGTTGTCTTCGCAGTGGACGCCGCCGTATCATCCTCAACTCGGATGTGCTCATTGATGCGCTGCATGAGTTGGCCCATGGATGTCGGCTGGTTCATGGTAAGCGAGTCTCGCAGCCTATGTCCGACCGAGAGACCGCGCTTATATTAGGTGATTTCCAGGTTGATCGGGCAATCTAACATCTCATTGAAGGTTTTCTAATACCGGGAGTTGTATGCCTTGAGTGTGTCGCTCGACTCCATTTTGACACTGAGAAGGTGGTCCACCTCCTTCGGCGTTTTAGTGTTGGTCTTGAAACGAGTCATAAAGGCTTCCGCTAGCTGCTGCCACCTTTCGATACTCCCCTCCGGCAGCCTTTCAAACCATTTCAAGCCCAGTTCACCCAAACTCGACGGGAAGATAAGGCACATAAGAGCGTCATTGCACCTATGTCCGGCCATGACCTACCGGAAGTGGCTTACGTGCATGTAAGGATCGGTCTTTCAGTCGTAGAGCGTAAACTTGGGCTGGTGAAAACCCGCGGGGAACAGAGTGATTTCTATCTCAAGGGAGAAGGGGGAGCCGTTCAGCCTTGCCAAATCTGTGTCTAGGGGGAGAGGCACGGCTGGGCGGGGTGGTGGCATTATGACCTCTTCACTAGCGCGACCCCCGTAAGATAGCTGCTGGAGCGCCGGCACCCTTTGAGTCTCTCGCCGGTGAGCCCGCTCCTTCAAGACTGCCTGCAAATCCTCGGAACGAACGGAATAGGAATACCTCAACGTCGTCACCGGACGTGAGGGTTGATAGGTACTATCTTGCGTGCTAGACTTCTCTACGTGCGCATCGGAATCTCCAACCTTGTAACTTCTGGTGAGAGAAAGTGAGTGTCACGACCCAAATCCGCCCCTATAGGTTTGGCACCGTAACCGGCCAGTAATCCGTGGATTACCTACGGCCTCCACATAGTCTAACAAATAATAAGGGGCTGCGGAAGCAAATACATTAAAGTAGACAAGGTCCAATGAGCTATGATGACGTACATGGGACAGAAAATTCAACAACTTATTTATATACATAGCATGCCAGTCAAAGTACCCCAATATGTACATAATATTTACATAAAGTACTCCCAAGATCCGTCTTTACAAAACACAACCACTGACTAGCATGGAACAAAACAGCCTCGGTGTTAGGCTTTGACCGGAACCTCCTCGGGAGGCGCAACAGCTGGCTGACAAAAAGGAAACAGGAGGCCATCAACTCTGGCCAGGGTCCTGTGCCGGCTCACCTACATACATATAATAAACTGTGAGCGAAAGCCTAGTGAATAATAACAGAGTAAAGGAGTTTAATGAATGATGTCCGTCACAGAGTTGGAAATCAAGGTTCATATCAGAAATAGAATCTTATGCTTACTCAGATTTCGAATCAGAAACATAGTCATGTTCTTATTCATATTCGTGGCAAAACAAATTCATGTACTTGAACCACATCATTTCCATAATCAGGTTTGTAACATAATCATACGTGGTACATCCAATAGCATTCACAAATCTGATGACCCATGAAGAGACCTGATGACCCATAAAGGGACCTGATGACTCATGTGCACAGAGACGTTCTGATGACCCATAAAGGGACCTGATGACTCATGTGCACAGAGACGTTCTGATGACCCATAAAGGGACCTGATGACCCATAAAGGGACGCATATCATGTAGTGCTAAGGATGCCACGGTTAACCTTCAGAATCTTGGACAATCATTCATTCATTTCCAACATATCATAGCTTTTCAAAGAATCAATCATTTCGTATCATAGTATACTGAAAATACATAGCATTGAACATATCTTTACAAAGTTATTACTCACAGTGGGCGTTGATACAAGTAGACGAAGTCAAGAGGGTCAAACGGATTGCGGCACGTGACCTACATAACACATTACGGATACACACTTTGAAACATGCCCTCCATTCGAACAAAACTTACATCAACGTTTCTAAGTGTGTACCTAACCCCTTACCCTTAGTATGAAGCCTTAAACATGGCCTAGGAATGCCTAGGATGGAATGGGAGTACAAAATTGCCTTAGAAAATGTTTTTCAAAAGTTGCTGAAAATAGGGGTCTCGCTCGAGCGAGCCTTCCTTCGCTCGCTCGAGCGAGCTTCCAAAATCAAAGGCTTCGCTCGAGTGAGCCTTCCTTCGCTCGAGCGATCTGATAAAATGAAAAAGTACTGGTTGCTGAAATTTTACGCGCGATGCTCGCTCGAGCGGAGCCCTGGACAAAGGTGCTCGCTCGAGCGAGGAATCCTTCGCTTGAGCGAGGAAGCAAAATCTGGAATTTCCAGATTTGTCTTCCAAGTTCGAACCAAGCATTCTTCAACCAAAAACTCAACCTCTTGGGCCCAAATTCTGGAAAAACATTTCAAACTCATAGTACAACAAGTTTTAAAAGCCAATTTATAAAATCATTGCCCAAAAGTGAGTCCATTTGAGCACCACTTCCATAAAGTTTCAAGAACCATGTTTAAACAAACATGAATGAGTTCAAGTGCATTTCAAAGCTTCAAATCATGATCCAAGGCAACATTTAACTCAGAAATTTGTTGACCTCATAGGCTTTAGCAAAAATATGCACATGCATGTAGAAATTTGACACCCAACAACTTCAATTTCCATGAATGTGTACATGCATGTATGTTACACTACCCAATTCACTCTAATCTTCAATGTGTCAAGAATTATGCAAGAGCTAATTCAATTCCTTAAATGAGGGGGGTGAATTTCTACCTTAAACCTTCAAGTTTGAGTGTGAGAGCTCAATTCTTCCAAGTTGCCTACAATTCCTCCAATTTTCTATGCCAAACCTTGTTGAATCAAGTTTTCTTCACTTTTATTTGTCTCTCCTACGTTGGTCTCTCAAGAGAATGAAAGCAAAATGTTCCAAGACTAAGTCTCCTAATTGTCTAAGTTAGTGGCCTTCAATGGCGTAATCGTAAATAAGCTAGGTTCATTACTAAAATGTTATCTAATCAGATTTAAACATTCCAAATCGAATTTTAATTGAACCTACCATAAAATCACATAAAATCTCACTAGCCTAAAACACCAATCAATTTCGGATCCGGGCGCCGATAAGGCTTTCAATTTGTGAATTAAAGTTTAAAACGCAAACAGATGTTTTGACACCGACAGATAGAAACACATAATTCATGCAATGCACATGCAAATTAGCCCCGAATTTCCTCTTAATTATTATTAGGCTTAATTAAGTTCCATTTAACGTTAATCAGGGTCGGGGTTATTACAGTGAGGGAGTGTGCCGTTGGCTCTGACTGCCTGAACAGCGGGGTTGGGTGCACTCACTGTGGTCTCCCACTCCAGCAACACCCTTCCCTTTGACATGTCGTTTGAGATTCTCCATCTCCGCTTCCATTCTCCGGATGACGGCGTCTTGGTCCCTTAACTTGTGCTCCAGACGCCGAGTGTGCGATTCTCTTCGCCGCAGGTGACCATCTGGGCTCCGAGAATAACCAAAGTTCTACCGCGCTTATCACACGCATCTCTTGAATGTCCTCCGAGTGAAGTCTCCAAGTCCGCCATGTTTAGAACGGCGGGGAGTCCTTCTCTCCGTCTAGTTCACTCCGGGGTGACACCGTCAATGGCGGACAATGGTATCTCGTCGTTGTTCGCCATGGAAGGCGATCAGATGAGCTTGGAAGACAAGGTTTTGTCTATCAAGTTCCCACAGACGGCGCCAATTGTACGGGGAGCAAATATCCAATAATGCCCGTACTCCTTTCGTCCAAGCTCTTCGACTGTCCGATCGACCTGCGAACACAACGGTGGTGAGCTACCCGACGGTGTGCGGCGGGAAAACCCCTCCGATAGTCAAGTTAGCACACTCTCAGGGATATAGAGAGAGGAGAGAGTTGAGTGTTTAGGTTTTTCTCACCAAATTATGTTCCATCCTCTGCATGGGGGGCGCAGACACACTTATATACTTTCTGCGCCCAAATCTGCTCCCATTAGTCTCTTGACACATGGTGCTGCTCTCCTATCATTGGCAATACGGCGGGAGTCATTGGTTAGAGTATTGCCAAAATCATCATAAACCAACCCAAGTGCAATCACAAGGAAACGAAGAAGGGCTTAGGCAAAGAAGGGCTCAGGTGTGGGTTAATGGTTCACCCACACCTGAATTATGCCCCCCAAAAAGGGCTTAGGTAAGGTGATCCATTATCACCTTTCCTTTTTAATGTGGTGGTTGAGGGTTTGAACCTACTTCTTTCAAAAACAAAAGAGCTAGGCTTGATCAAAAGAGCAACCATTGGGTCAAATGCCATCAACATCTTTTATCTCCAATTCGCGGATGACACAATTATCTTCTGTGAAGCTGAGTGGTCTAAAGTGCTAACTGTCAAGAGAATACTTAGATGCTTTGAGATCATTTTTAGTTTGAAGATTAATTTTCACAAGAGTGGGGTTTGTGGAGTAGGGTTGTCAAAGGAGTGTGTGAAAAATTTTGCTTCAAGGCTGAACTGTACATATCAGAAGTTTCCATTGAAGTATCTTGGATTGCCATTAGGGGCCAACCCATCTAGGAGGGCAACATGGAAGCCTATGGTGGACAGCTTCAAGAAGAAACTGTCAAGTTGGAAGAGGAGGCTACTGTCTTTTGCTGGCAGAGTAACACTAATAAAATCTGTCCTCTCTTCACTACCTGTATACTACATGTCTCTTTTCAGGCTGCCTAGAGGTGTGGCAAAAGAGTTGGACAAGATACAAGCAGCCTTTTTGTGGGGTGATTCAGATGGGAGAAGGAAAGTTCATTTAGTAAAATGGAAGGATTTAACCATGGATAAGAAGCAAGGTGGGCTGGGAATAAGAAATCTAAGATTATTGAATAATAGCCTCCTTGCTAAGTGATGGTGGAGGTTTGGGAAGGAAGACAGCTCATTATGGAAGCAGGTCATATGCAGTAAGTATATGTCAGAAGGGGGTAGATGGTTTCCATTCCATGTGGAGGCAACTAATATCTCAAGAGTATGGAGTGACATTATATTTGTTAGTGATTCTAATAGCAGCTTGTTCAATTATTATTTGGGAAATGTTGAAATCAAGATTGGTAATGGGAAAGGAATCAGTTTATGGGTTAATAATTGGATGAGAACCAGGTGCTTCAAGTTCCAATTTCCTAGACTTTACTATTTATCAGAGGATAGAGGTATCACTTTGAAATTGCAGTGGACTAGGATTAGACAGTACAACAACTGGGAACTCAGCTTCAGACAGCCCTTATTAGCATGGGAGGAAGATGAACTACAGAGATTACGGGTTGTTTTAGGTGAGGGCCCTACATTGAGATTGGAATCAATAAATATGTTACGGTGGAAATCTGATCCTACAGGTATGTTTACTGTCAAAAGTGCTGCTAAATGGTGTGAATCATTGAATGGTCCTAATCCCTCCCCTCTTAAAGCCCAATTCTTTTATTGGTTGGCTTGGAAATGAAAGATAAAGTCTTTTGACTACTTACATAGACTTGGCATTCTTAGTGCAGCAGTTAGCTCTGACTGTATGTTCTGTCAAACTGAGATTGAATCACCTAATCATGTTCTGCTACTGTGCCCCTTTGCTTGGAAAGTTTGGTCCAATCTAATTAAGTGGTGGGGTTTGCACTGGGTTTCTCCTAGCTCAGTGGTCATGCTAATACACTAGTGGTTGGGCTGGAAGGGTAGAAAAAAGGAAAAGCAAATTTGGAGATCAATCCTGATTGCTGATCTTTGGTCCCTCTGAAAGTGTAGAAATGACTATCTGTTCAATAGGCTGCAACCTACCTGTGAAGATATCTGCGTACTTATTAAAGTTAGAGTGGCCCTTTGGCTGAAAACACACTCAGTTGGGCAAGGGTACACAGTGGATGAGTATGTGTTTAATCTCCCTCAAGTTAGAAGCTGTGTGTAGTATGTCTGGTAGGGCCTTGTAGTAGAATTGCTACATTTTGCTTCAGATTCTGTCTTATTTTTCTCTATTGTCTTTGTAGACACCCCATTTTTGACCGACCTAAAGACTCAGACGTCACCGTTTGAGCACTCGGTGATGTTGCATGTTATGCTCGTTCAGAAGTCTCAGAGTCGCGGCTGTGCGCCCTGCCTCCGGCCTTCAGAACCCTCTTATGTGCCTTGTCTCGGTTTGCGAACCAGACTCGGTTTTCTCTATTTTCATTCCTGAGGGAAGGGAGTAGTCCCGTAGACTATCTCCTGGTGGCCGTGAGCTAATTTTTGTGGCCGTAGGCCATTTTGCCCATTTCGGAGCCCGGTTCCCGGTTTTCGGGGCCGTCAGGCCGTGTGCCTCGGTTCGGGACCGCCCAACCATCTCTGATTTCTCCGGTTTTTGGCAGGTACCTCTGTTTTATCATTCTGAGGAACACTGGGCCCTTTGATACCCACTTCGTGGCCGTACACCACTTTCGATGCCTGCAGCCCATTTTCGGGACCCCGAACTGCGCGGTTTAGGCCCCGAGCATTCATTTTGCATCGGTTTTCGTCCATTTTCGGCGGGGACCTCTGTTTTATCATTCTGAGGAACACTGGGGCCTTTTATGCCCACTTCGTGGCCGTATGCCACTTTCGGTGCCTACAGCCGGTTTTCGGGATCCCGAACTGCCCGGTTTTGGCCCCGAGCTTTCATTTTGTATCGGTTTTTGTTCAATTTTGGCAGGTACCTCTGTTTTAACATCAGAAAGATCACTGGAGGGTGGGAGGCCAGAAATTATCCCAGATAACCAGTTTCGCTCCTCCGGCGCCCGTTTTGCTCACTTCCGGGCCAATGTTGAACACCCTGGGGATATTTTCTTCCAACCAAAGCTACATATTTGTGATGAGGGGACATGGGAGGACCCTAAAAGTGCATGGTCGGCCAGTAATTATGAATTTCATTTTTGAGCCTCTCCTTCAAATGCAATGTTGTGACTCCTGCTTCAGAGTTGCCAATTTTCAACCTTGGAACCTTGTTCTACACACATGGGAGGACACCAAAAAGTGGTGGTCGGCCAGTAATTGTCACTTTCTTTTTTGAGCCTCTCCTTCAAGTTCAATGTTGTGACTCCTGTTTCAGTGTTACCAGATTCCAACCCTGGGGCCTTATTCTACACACTTGGGAGGACCCTAAAACATGGTGGTCGGCCAGAAATTTTTTGTTCCATTTTTGGCCCATGGCCGGCCGGCCAGGGTGAGTGGCTGGCCGACCAGTTGGGGTGGCCGGCCGGCCACCTTCCAGAAATCCACCTGGCCGGCCAGCTTTCTGCTTTTCCACCCTTTACAGCTGTCCAGCTACTTTTTGAAATATCTGTATCCTCCGAGGGATATTTTGGGAGGGAAAGCTTGGATGCATTTCCCTCCCCTTTTACACCCTTTCTTGCCTATTTAAGGGGCTGGACAGCTCCTTTGCTAGGGTTAGAAAATTTCATCTCATAAGCTCCTCTTCCAAAAACTCCATTTTTCTATCCAAAAACTCAAAAAACCTTTAAGTTCCTAGCTCAATCCTTCATCAACCCTAAGCACCACCATCACCAACTCCATTCCAGCAGCAAAGGAGTGTTTTCCAGATGTTAAGAAGCAGCAAATTGAAGCTAAGAAGCCACCAAAGTTAGATCTTCAAGGGTAAGCCTCTAATTCCCTTTTTCTAGCATAATTTTCTATCAATTCTTTACCCTATTTTCTTTTTGTTTTGGGCTCCGACCCCTACTGATATTGTGCTTATTTTGAGCCCCTCTACAACATTGTAGAAGGGCTCAACCTCATTTGGTACCTCTATCATACACCTCTTTCAATATCACCCTTTATGCCAATTATTTGCATGCTTTGTTTGGCTTTTGAGTGATCTGATTTCGAGCCTGATATATACTGTTAGTGGGCTTATTTTGAGCCCCTCTTCAACATTGAAGAAGGGCTCCATCATGTTTGGCTTCTCCATCATGCACTTCCTTTGCAATTCTTCCATTTTACCGTAAAGTTGCAAGCTTTATTTGGACTATTTGTAATCTGATTTGGAGCATCTCATGAACTGATATTGTGTTTATTTTGAGCCCCTCTTCAAAATTGAAGAAGGGCTCAACCTGGTTTTCATGCTCTACATGCCACTTGCTTTGAATTCATGTTCTATTCCTATGTTGCATGCTTCTTTAAGCTTATCATGCTTCTGATTTCAGCCTCCATCAGGCTTAGAAAGAGCCTTATTTTGGTCCATTCTTCATGTTTTGTTAAGGGCCTTAAGCCATTTGGTGAATTATTTTGGTACTTTATGTTATATCCTTCATATTTTCCGTAAAATTGCATGATTTCTTAGGCCATTCTAACTTCTGTTTTCGGCCTTCATCAGGCTTAGAAAGTATCTTATTTTGGCTCATTCTTCATGTTTTGTTAAGGGTCCAAAGTTGTTTGGTGCTTCCATGCATGATCTATCATTATAGCCTTCTTTTGGTCCATATATTGCATGCTATTTTGAGCTTATCTACATACTGATTCTGGAGTTGTCATTCACTGTAAATATGCATATTTTGGGCTCCTCTTCAAAGTTGTAGAAGGAAATTTTGTGGTTTGAATTTTCTATATACTACTTGCTTTGTAATTCCCCTCTTTTCCCTTATTTTTGCATGCCATTGTTGCCATATCTATGCTCACAATTTGGCCATGCTTTGTACTGAAAAGATGCCATTTTTGGGGCTGCCTTGCTACTGTTTTTGCTGTCATGTGCCAATTTTGCATGTTTAGCATAGCCGTAGGCCATTTCGGGTACTTAAAATCACATTTCGGGATGATTTCATGCATTGATTGTCATTTCGTATCATTTCGGGGCTGTTTTCCTCTTCACTTAGCTGCTGAAATTTGGTTTGCATGCTTGTATGTCATTTTCCATGTCATTTCACGCCTTAGTGCATTGCCTCGGTTTGCGTGCCCGTGGGCACGCACTCCGAGGCACTCCGTTTTCATTCATTGGCTTCCTATGTGAGTAGGCTGAGGCTCTCTCATGTTGGTATAAGCCCATCATTGCATTTCTATACCATTTTCATGCATTTCATCATCGCCTCGGTTTGCGTGCCCGTGGGCACGCACTTTGAGGCACCTCTGTTTTATGCGACGGCATCTTATGTGAGTGCGGCTGAGGCCCTCTCATGTTAGTGTAAGCCCAATTTACATTGCGTATGCCACCGCCTCGGTTTGCGTGCCCGTGGGCACGCATTTCGAGGCAGCTCTTTTTTTTTTTATCCGACGGCATCTTATGTGGGTGCGACTGAGGTCCTCTCATGTTAGTGTAAGCCCAATCTGCATTTTCCATGTCATTTGCATTTCCATGTCATTTGCATTGCGTATGCCACCGCCTCGGTTTGCGTGCCCGTGTGCACACATTTCGAGGCGCTTCTTTTTTATCCAACGACATCTTATGTGAGTGCGGCTGAGGCTCTCTCATGTTAGTGTAAGCCCAATTTGCATTCTGTATGTCATTTTTAGTTCTGTTGCATTCTGTATGCCATTTCCTCGCACGCATTTCGAGACATCTCATTTTAGTCTCATTGTGTATCATATTTCATGTCATCTCATGCTTGTATGCCATTTTCTCGGTTTGCGTGCCCGTGTGCACGCATTTCGAAGCATCTCATTTTCATAGCATTGTGCATGCTAGGATATATGTTAGTTGCATTTCATGCATATCATGCATATTGCATCGTGTTCGGGATAGGAGTTAGCCCGGGCACGGGAAACGAGGCGCGTTTCGTACTCCGAGTGACGGAACGGGTCCCAATTCCCAAGTCACCGACACTCCGGATTGCCCATGATGGAGTTAGGTTTTGTTGTAGCATTCATATTCATTCATCCCATATTGAGTTGTGCAACCCGATTCCTCGGCCATCGTGCATTGATGTGCGTGATTGGTGGCACGAGGATCGAGGCATGCATATATTTGTGAAATACATTGCTATGCCCTTTTCCTGCTCTCTGTTGTAGCAAAATGAAGGATCAGCAACTTTTCGGAGTTCGGCGCGCATTTCGAGAAACACTGCAAACAGAGGCTAATTGGGGCATCCCAGTGGATTTCAGCGCCAAGGCAGCCCAGCATACACTACTCATCAGAAGCAAGGCAGTCCCTGGCTTGCATGCCAATTTACAGCTTTTCTGTATTTAATTTATCAATTAATTAGAAATCTGTATTTATTAGAATCTGTATTATTTCGGACTGTATTATTTATTCGGACCCTCTACACGAGGGCATATTTGTAATAAGGGTGTGTGAGTGTGATGTATGTCTTCCAACCCCCATTTCTTTCTCCCTTTTATTTACCTGCTTACGATGGTTAGATATAGGGCATATTTCAATTAGCATAACAGTATGACAGCATGTTTGCATCATTCATCTATTTTGCATGCACCGGGCTCGGCGCATCATACAAACTGCATCTGTATTTCAATTCCAAATCGAGTACTTGATAGCTGTAGCATTTCACATGCCATCTTTAGAATAGCCGAGCCTGCTATAGTTGCATTTTGCATGTGTTGCATTAGGCAATTCTGTATATTTTAGGATCATGCATGATTTCTAATCAGTTTTCTGTTTTGGCTTGGAGTACTCGGTGAGTGTTTATGCTTTAGCATCCTTGCATGCGTGTAAGTGTTGCCATGATAGCATGCTTGCCATGAGGCTATGTGCTTATATGATATAACTGCCTTGAATGCCTGTGGGTGGAGGTTGAGTTATTTGAATTGGGATAATGCACTGACTGTTTGTTAAGCCCACTAGATAGTGGCAAAATCACTGTTTTTCTAAGCCCACCTGAGGGTGGCAAATCCGCATTTTAGCCTACCTGCGAGTAGCACCATCAAACCATTTTCAAGCAAACAAACATGAAATATTTTGTTCCAATTCAGACGGCCCAATCTATACTTGTTTGCTGCGAGCATCACATAGTAACCTAGGCTAATAATCGGAATAAGAACTCACAATGTTTTCAAAAACAGATATCATGGTTAGTAGAGGCCGGTCTTTGACCGGGCGAGCGGGGGTGCTCACGATGTGACCTTCCCCAATCGTACCCAAGTTCCCGAGCCAACTTTGGTGATGACGGACACGTGGCCTTTTGGCACCGAGTCAGGGTTTCCTAAATTTCCCATTTTAAAATATTTAGGTGGCGACTCTGTTATCTGGCAAAGCAGTCCATGTTTGGCACTTCTTTCAAAAAAATCTGTTTTTCTCAAAAACGATTTGCCGGATTTGGACTCTTTGGTTCGAGATTTGGAACCGCAACAAAATCGAGTCCGAACTGTAGCGAGGTCCCTCGCGGGCTTGTTACAGTTTCTGGCGACTCTGCTGGGGAGTTAGAGAACTTAACTCGAACTCATGATATCTGCTTTTGACTACACTTGTGTGTTTCTTTGCATTGCATTTGCATTGGTGCGCCTAGGACACCGTGTTTGCCATCTGCTATTCCTGAGCGGTTTGCCGGAGGCTTGTCTTGTCAAGGCATGTCCATAAGGCTGACCGGTTACGGGCTCTGCCAGTATGGGAACACAAACCCCGGTTCTACCGGGGCACCCTTTTTTTACCATTCGACCTAGTGCATATTCGGATCCATAGTGACCATTCCAAACTAGGACAGGTTGCTTACCCGTTTATAGGTTGTTTGAAGCCGCTGCGTGCGTAGTAAACCCCTAGTTCCTGACAAAATAGGACAGGGAAACCCTACTCCAACATAGGGGTGTTTTGGCTCTCACTTATCTGCTATGTGCTTGTTAGAGTGCGTCTCTACAGGGAATGCATGTATCAGTTGAGTTTGGGCATCAGGCCTGCGGGCATCATTCAGTGTCTGAGAATCAGTTGTCTGCGGATATCCGATTCAGTTCAAGGGGAACAGTGATACAGGAACAGTGATCAGTGGTTGAGGACAGTGCATTTCCAGCTTATCCAACTGTGTGTTGTATGCTCGACTGTGTGTTGTGTGTATTTAATTAAGCCGTTATGCTGCCCGTTTTTCTGGTCATTTATTTCCTTTTTGCTTTATTATCTTTTTGCTAGGGCAGTTTGTAGCACGATTGCTTCTGAACCAGTCGATACTCCCCAAGCAATTTGGACACGAGGTCGCCGACTCAATCGATCCGAGGATCTAGTTGACGGACATCCAGTGTTCCACTCGCTACCCCCCAGTTATTAGAAGAAGGTCGAGGAGGCGCAGTCCGTCAGAACAGAGATTACCGGGACAGCAGTCTGTTTTAGTAGTAAACAGTCAGGTTGAGATTTCCGTGTCTGCCATAGAGATACATTTACCAGTTATTCAGATGGAGCCACAGAATACATCAACAATGGAGGCGATGATGCGCCAGATGAATGAGAGCATGAAACAGATGCAAGATGATGCTATCCGCCAGGCGGAATTTTCTAAACAGCAGGCCGCTGTCATGGCCCAGCAGTCTGAGCTGATCACCAGATTACAACAGCAGAACGCCGCATCTGCTTTACACCAGGTCCCTCCTTCACTAGGGGCACATCAGGTTCCTCCTCCGCCAGGGGCTCCATTACCTGAACAGATACCTACTGGCCAGAATGCCCCTCCAAATCCCCAGAATGCCCAGACTACCCAGAATACCCTCCCAAATCCGCAGAACGCTCTGCCAAACTTCCAAAACACCCAAGAGGACACGGGTCTTCCAACGGGGCTGGCTCCGCTCCCGCTTCTACCACAACTGTCCAAGAATTTGACACCCAATCACCCGGACTCTCCATTCGAGTTCGAGGTAGACCAGACAGCTCTGAAATTGAGCAAGTTGGAAAAACTCTTCAAGAAATCACAGGGGGTGAAGGCCATCCCAGACATTGAAGACGGCTATACTGATGTGGCCGTGACATTGCCGGACAGATTTAAGATGCCCCAGATCGATCGCTTTGATGGATCCGGGGACCCCATGGTCCACCTCCGGCTATTTTCAGACATCTTAAGACCAATGGGCCTAACCCGACCGCAAAAGCTTTCCTTGTTCGGTCGAACTTTATCGGGTGTGGCATCCACTTGGTACGCAAAGCTGGAAGATGATGTGAAAACAAACTGGGATGAGATGGCTGAGGCCTTCCTTGCACAATATTCGTACAAAACGCAAATCGAGGTCACAACTCGTGATCTCGAGACAACGAGGCAGGAACAAAAAGAGACTTTCTCTGATTTTGTAACTCGGTGGAGAGCCAAGGCATCGATGATGACCTTGAGGCCAACAGATAAAGATCAAATCCGGATGATTGTGCGCAATCTCCAACCGAAGTTAATGCAGAAAATGATTGTCGTTCCTTTCCCCACCTTCACAGACTTACATGATATGGGGGTGCAAATTGAGGATGCTATGAAGCAAGGGTTAATAGACCAGGATCGGGAGCAGCCCCGAAGGACCTTCAACCGTAATAACAATGCGGGCCCGAGCGGCTCTACCAATACGAGGGCTTCAGAGGTCGGTATGGTCACTACCACTCCCCCTCCCCAACCAAGGCCCGCAGCGGCCACACCTTTTTCTGATGCGTCTGGGAGCAGTAACCAAGCTTCAAGATACCAATCCAGGGGTCAACGAACCTTCTCCCCACTATATATGCCTTTGTCTAAAGTCCTCGGGGTTCTAGTCAGAAAGGGGCATCTGAAACCCCTGGAACCGAGGCCCCCACCAAATCCACTCCCCCCTTCCCACAACCCAGCCAAATACTGCACTTACCACCAGCAGCATGGTCATGATACCGACCAATGCTTCAGGCTGCGTCATGAGATTCAGGACCTCATTGACAAGAACATCATTCTACCTCCCGAGAGACCCAATGTTACAACCAACCCACTCCCCAAACATAACCAAGATCCACCCAAAAGAATCAATCTCATCCAAACTGGGGGCGTGTCTTACGACCCTAGTATCTATATCACTCCCTCCCACCTACCCAAGCCGGAGGTGATCCTTCCTGATAGCACTGACTTGTGCATGATGGACACCTCCACAACCCAACCTGAGCCAAAGGTGGTGACCACCGAGAATGGAACGGGGCAGGCTTCCGAGGAGAGCAAAACTGTTGAGTCTGGGGTGGAGCAGTCTGAGAATTTAGCTGGCAGAGCTTATGATCCGAGTGGATATATCTTGTCAATGAGCCAGCCTGAGCTGAGTATGGGGCTGCCGAAAGAGGCTGAATTGTGCATGATCCGGGGGGACAAACTTGAATCAGCAGGGGATGATCTGACAACGGTAGAAGAGGAATTCGCCAACCTCCAGTTTTTCAACGATCAAGAATCAGGGGATGCATCAATCAACTGGTTCGAATACGAGGAGTCAGCAGAAGTCGTCGGGTGGTTGGATGATCAGCCAGATATTGTACCATTTGTGGCCGGAAGGGCCGAGGGTCAGATTGAATTGCCGGAGAGCGCCGGTACGAAGAATTTCGCTCAGGAGCAAGACACTTTAAAAACCGAACAATTGACACTGGAGGAACAAGAAAAGAAACGGGATTCTGAGAGGATCCGAAAAGCCAAGAATCATGAGGAAGTTGAAAGTGCTGTGAGCACAAAAACTGAACATGCTGTGAGCATGTGGGAGGAAAATGCTGAGAGCGCAAACAAGCCGGAACCAGACAGGTGCCTGCTAGATGCTAATGGAATGTGGTGGGAAGATGACGACTTGTATCTCGCCCACACAGACGAAGATTGGGCGAGTGGCCAACCAGACAGCACCTGGTACCTCGAGGAGGTAGACCATATGACTAGAAGTGGGCGGTATTTCAAGCCCCCACACCTTGATCAACCCGAGGCATCAGGGAAAGATAAAGAGGCAGAGAAACAGAGAGAGAAGCAAGTTGAAGAAGAGGCTGTACTGAAGCAGCTAAAGAAAATACAAGCAGACATCTCCATTTGGGGACTGCTTATGGCTTCAAGGGTGCACAAGCAGGCTGTCCTATCTGCCATGGACAAAGCCAAACTCTCCATCGAAACTACGCCAGAACAGTTAGTTGGGCTGGTCTTTCCGGGAGGAGGTTCCCCGGCGTTGACCTTTTCGGACAAGGAACTGCCGCCTGAGGGCGTGGATCATAACAGACCCCTCTACATCTCTGTAGAATGCAGGGACAAATGGATTCCGGTGGTACTTGTTGATACCGGGTCCGCTATCAATGTCTGCCCGGCCAGGACGGCATATGCAATTGGGTTAAAGCCTGCGGACTTCACACCAACTACTCAAGTGATCAGAGCCTACGACAATACAAGTAGGGATGTCTTGGGGACAGTAAAAATCCAAACCAAGATTGGGCCTGGACAACACGAGGTGGATTTTCATGTCTTGGAGGTCCCTGCATCCTTTAACATGCTTTTGGGGCGACCCTGGTTGCATCAGGTGAAGGCCGTCTCATCTACTCTACATCAAATGGTGAAATACCCCTATGGAAAGGGAGTAGCCATTGTGTTTGGGAATTCATCAATCCATCCCCCTCCAGAGGTATCTACGCCAGTCCTGGAGATTGAACACGGCATGGAGGACATGTTCATATCGGGATTTACTTTGGCCGAGGCCCGGGTAGTGCAAAACATTATGGCTGTGAATGAGGGTGTGTATGTCAGCGCTCAAGCCGTCTACCTCATGAACAAGCTACAACATATCCCCGGGATGGGATTGGGAAGAAGCGGCAGGAAAGGAGTTGCAGCGTTGGCCGAAGTGCCACACAATCCACATACCTTTGGACTAGGTTATCTGCCCACCAAAGAAGACTGGGTAAGGAAGGGAAAAGAAATGGCCAGCAGAGCCAGAGCGAAGCAGGCTGGGAAGCCTTTTGATCTAATGCATAGGCCCATCTGGGGTACCCTGAACGGACGCTTTGTCCGGGAGGGGGAGGACTTTCCATTTTGCGGCTTCCCAGAGCCATGGTTCAACGCGGAGAGGAAGCGCATACCAGGTTTCGAAATCTTCTTCGACCTGCAACTATCCGGGGATGACGTTGCCACAGAGCAGACAGACCCAACAACTGAGGCTGAGCAAAATAAGGCAGTGGATTCTGAGGGCACGGAATTGGAAATGGGGGTAGCACTGGCATGTCTCCTCTCTGATCCTCCGATCGACCAAGATTGCTCGGGGAATAACTTCATGGTTTCCATGATTGGGGATGAAACGGCTGCGAACCGACCAGCAGCTATTTTGGATGCATCAATCGCACCCTCTCTCACTTGGCAGTACGAGGAGGGATTCTTATCCAGCAGCACCGGGTCAGGTAGTGAGCCGGAGTCTGATTCCACCGAGTCCTGTGAGTCGGAATCAGGTTCCAGCTCGACTGAGTCTAAGTCTGGTACTCCTGGGGTTGTTAACCCGGATGCCACAGTCCTGTCCAGGTCGTCTTTTTCCTTTTCATTTGAGTCTGTTGTAACCGATGAATTGGATGATTTGGATGTGCCTAATGAGAATGAACTGCCTGTGGTTTCCGAGTACTTTTCTGTGCCCCTAATTTATTGCATTAATTCAGACTTTCAAAATTTTGATCAAAACGACGAGGACGAAATTCCTCCAGTTTTACAACGTCTAATTGAGCAAGAGCAAGAGAGATTTGTTAAGTCATTAACGGATGAAATCATTTCTGTGAACATTGGTACTGAGGAGGACCCGCGGCTGGTCCAGATCGGGTCCACGTTGTCTTCGGAGGAACGCGAGCGCTTAGTCGCTTTATTAAAAGAGTTCAAAGATGTTTTCGCGTGGTCCTACGAAGACATGCCTGGAATCGATCCTGAGATTGTACAGCATCGGATCCCCCTTGACCCCGAGGCCCGACCTGTCAAGCAGAAGCTCAGAAGGATCCGCCCGGATTGGGCTCTTAAAATTAAGGAAGAGGTCACCAAGCAAATTGACGCAGGCTTCCTGCTAGTATCTGAATATCCGGCTTGGTTGGCCAACATTGTTCCGGTGCTAAAGAAAGATGGCAGGATCCGGGTGTGTGTAGACTTCAGGGATTTGAACAGAGCTAGTCCGAAGGACGACTTCCCCTTACCACACATTGATGAGTTGGTAGACTTCACAGCAGGGCATGCATTGCTCTCATTCATGGATGGCTTCTCAGGGTACAACCAGATAGTGATGGCGCCAGAGGACAGAGAAAAGACTGCATTCACCACCCCGTGGGGGACATACTGCTATCGAGTAATGCCATTTGGGTTGAAGAACGCTGGGGCTACTTATCAACGGGCCGCGACCACAATACTACATGATATGATCCACAAAGAGGTTGAGGTGTATGTGGACGACATGATTGTCAAGTCCAAGGAAAGAGAGGGCCACTACACCGCCTTACATAAGTTTTTTTAGAGGATCAAGGAATTCCGGTTGCGGCTGAACCCTCAAAAATGTACGTTTGGTGTTACAACGGGAAAAATGCTGGGGTTTCTGATTACACAAAGGGGCATCGAGGTCGACCCTTCCAAAATCAAGGCCATCTTAGAAATGCCACCACCAAGGACTGAAAAGGAGGTGCGAGGCTTTCTGGGTAAAGTGCAATTCATAAGACGGTTTATTTCAAAACTAACCTTGACTTGTGAACCACTTTTTGGCCTCCTGAAGAAAGGAAAGAAGTTCCAATGGGACGGCCGATGTCAAGCTGCATTCGAACAGATTAAAGAATATCTACAGAACCCACCCGTTTTATCGCCAGCAGAACCAGGGAAACCGTTGATTTTGTATCTATCAGTAACTGAAACTACAATGGGCTGCATGCTTGCACAAGAATCAGAAGATAAGGTGGAGAAAGCCATCTACTATTTGAGTAAGAAAATGCTGGAATATGAGACCCGATATACACCGCTCGAAAAAGCTTGCTTAGCTTTGGTATGGGCTACCAGGAAGCTCCGGCACTACCTGTTAGCTCACTCTGTAATGTTGGTTTCACGACTAGATCCCATCAAATATCTCTTCGAGAAACCAGCGCTTACGGGTAGGCTAGCTCGTTGGTTGCTGTTGCTCTCCGAATTTGATCTCACATATGTGACGCGCAAGTCAGTGAAAGGAAGAGCAGTGGCAGAGTTCCTTGCCGACCACCCGGTTGAAGGGGATGAAGCAGTTGAGTACCTATTCCCAGATGAAGCAATTCTGCATATCGACGAAGAAACTTGGACGATGTACTTTGACGGAGCGTCAAATCAACATGGGTATGGGATAGGAGTGTTGCTGATAGCACCTGACAATTCCCGTATCCCTCTTGCCTTCAAACTCCGGTTCAAGGTCTCAAACAATGAAGCAGAATATGAAGCGTGCATCGCTGGTTTGGAAGCAGCCCTAGAATTAGGGGCAAGACGGCTGGACGTAATTGGGGATTCGAACCTTGTTGTGTCTCAAGCTAAAGGAGACTGGAAAGTAAAAGAGGAAAAGATGATGATGTACCACCAAACCTTGGATTTGCTGATTCCTCGGTTTGAGAAGCTAAATTTCACTCATCTATTAAGAGAGAACAACAAGTTCGCAGATTCATTAGCAACTCTATCATTTATGATAGACATCCCGTGTGGAGTCCGGATGCGTCCAGTTATCATTGACCAGAAATTTGCACCTGCTTATGAGTCGATTGCAGCCATAGATGAAGTTCAGGACGAACACCCCTGGTACTACGACATCTGGAACTATTTGGAGAAAGAAATATACCCGCCAGGGGTAAATGCCAAAGACAAGAGGGCAATAAGAAGAATGGCAGTTCAGTTCATCATCTGCGGGGGTAAACTGTATAAACGGGGTCATCTGGGAATGCATAAACTGTGCGTTGATGCTGAAGAGTCCAAGCGTCTGATGGAAGCCATCCACGGGGGTGAATGTGGTGCACACATGAATGGGGTGATGTTGGCACGGAAGATCCTTAGACAAGGTTATTACTGGTCCACCATGGAGGAGGATTGTATTGGTTTCGTCCGACGATGTCACAAATGTCAGATTCATGCAAATCGCATGAACATTCCGCCGTCAAAGCTATACAACATGACTTCGCCATGGCCTTTTTCTGTCTGGGGAATTGATGTAATCGGAGCTGTTACGCCGAAGGGGTCGAATGGGCATGAGTTCATCTTGGTGGCGATAGATTATTTCACAAAGTGGGTTGAGGCCCAATCTTATGCAGTGTTGAAAGCTTCACACGTTGCAAAATTCATCAGAAACAACATCATCTGTCGCTACGGAGTCCCAAATGAAATAGTTTCTGACAATGGTTCCCACTTCAAAAAGGAGGTGATTGATTTGTTGGAGAAATACAATGTGGCTTTTCATAAGTCGTCTACTTACCGGCCGCAAACCAACGGAGCAGTTGAGGCCGCCAACAAGAACATCAAGCGCATACTACAGAAGATGGTGGAAACCTATCGGGACTGGCCAGATAAGCTACCATTCGCTCTGTGGGGCTACAGGACTTCGATCAGAACTTCTACTGGGGCGACTCCGTACTCATTGGTCTATGGGATGGAGGCCGTTCTGCCTATTGAGATTGAGGTCCCGTCATTACGAGTATTGGCCGAGTGCCAGATAGCCGAAGCGGATTGGCAGCAGAACAGATTTGAGGAACTCATGCTTTTCGATGAAAGAAGGTTGAAAGCACTGTACCACGTCCAAGGCTATCAACGCAGAATCGCCCGGGCTTTTAACAAGAAGGTTAAGTCCAGGAATTTGAAAGAAGGAGATTTGGTACTCAAAGACAACCGAGCTCCTATCCGCGACCCAAGGGGCAAGTTCAGACCCAATTGGACTGGTCCCTACATCATCAAGTCAATCTGGTCGGGTGGAGCTGTGGTTCTGATGGATTTAGATGGCTTGGAGTTTTCCCAACCGATCAACATGGACAAGTTGAAGAAATACTACCCCTGAGAGGCTCGTTAGGTCGAAAACCCGAAAGGGCGACCTAGGCAAAACTTAGAGCATAGAAAATTTGAAATTATAAAAAAAATCGAGCTCGCAAGGTTGAAAACCCGCAAAGGGCGGCCTTGGCAAAAGTTAGAGCGCAAAAGGAGAGTAAAATTACCCAAGCGAACCTAAGCCTGAACTACGTAAGGCTTGATTCCCATCTTTGGGATACGTAGGCAGCTTCATCCTGAAGTTCAGCCATAAACATTTTCCCCGATCGACTTTGTCCATTTTGATCATCTCAGTCATCTCTATTCATCAGCGTTTATTGTGATCTCCGGTACAGTGCTATTCAAACTAGGGGCAACTTTCCGTTGCAATGAAGTGTTCCGGCATCATCTAGACTAGGGGCAACTTTCCGTTGCTTTGAATTGCGGAGGCACTTTTCAGACTAGGGGCAACTTTCCAGTTGCTAGGATTCAGGGTTGTGCATCTCAGTGACAGATCTCAGGTGTGTCCAGTTCTGATCCATATCGAAAATAATTTTGAAAAGTTTTAATAAAAGTTGACTTTGTTCAAATTAATCTTTTCACAACTAAGACCATTTTTGGACCAAAAGTGGAGAATTTTCAGTACCACAACCTTCAATTTCATTGATTTCGAAACAGAGTTCTTTTGCTCTTACATACAATTGAAGTTGCTTTTTATTACATTCATAACGAAAACTTGAAAGTACTAATAAAGCAATAAATCTGGGGCATAGTCAAGTCAGGTGTCCCTGCGCCCCCTTCCAGAGCTGGTTGAAGCCTCTGATGCCAACCTAGGCCCAACTTGTGCTTCTT
Source organism: Camellia granthamiana (assembly GCA_036172215.1). Classification (NCBI taxonomy): domain Eukaryota; kingdom Viridiplantae; phylum Streptophyta; class Magnoliopsida; order Ericales; family Theaceae; genus Camellia; species Camellia granthamiana. Next base: position 32,105,117 of record CM069915.1, on the reverse strand, counting down.
CGTTGAGCCAATCCCAGCACTCATCAGACAAAGTGCAACTGAAAACAGGGGCGGGGGACAAGAGCTCTCTGGTCCTCCAAGCTGTAATATGCCGGGCAAGATGTGCACCTCGAACTGGGAATGTAGCCGGATACTCTATCCCCTCCGGAGGGCAAGTCTGATCATGGCCGAACTGGCGCAGAATACGGAATGGGAAATAGAATACACAGTGAGTCAAGCCGATCAGACGGATCCCGGTATCCTGGAACATGCTATAGCTCATCGCCGGGAGATTGAGCCAGGGGCAGCGCCACGTAATGCGATCTGCCGATAAGTTGCACATCCATTCAAACCACCAGCTTTCATCAAGAGCATTAACTAGGCGTTGCCGAAAGAAGTAGCCACGGGCTGAATAAGCAGGGCAAGAGTCCACAACTTGCAACTTATCCATCAACCATATCTGGGGAGGGATGAAAAATGAGAGAATAAAGAATAGAGAGATGTGCGATGAGAGAAAAGTGAGATAAGGGTTTTGTAAGAAAAATCGAGCCTGAAGGCCGAGTGATGTAAGCAAATACATGTGAGCTTGGGTGGGAAACATTACCTGCAGCAATAGTGGACTCCCCGCAAACCTGGTTGTCTCTTGGCGGTAGAAGGCATCTAGACCCATCAGTGTCTCGGCCAATGTCATGGCGATACAACTCTTTCCTTCCCTCAAGCCTTGAGTGACTTCAATCAAGCGGATGTTAGCCCCTCCGGAGCCCGAGACAAACAGAAAATGGGATAGCATGCACAAGCAAAGGGCATGCTGTCGGAAACCTTGCCAGTAGTGGTCGCTGCGGTCACCGGCATCGGAGAATCGGTAAATCAGGCTCGGGATATCCAACATGCCATTGCCAATCAGAGATCGAGCATCATGCGCGTTGAGACCGCACATCCGCCCTAAAGCTTGGGCATGGCCAAAACGAGACTGAGGCAAGATCTCTTCTGAGCGTTCAGACTCCATCAAAGTTTGAAAATCTTCAAAAGTAGGACATATCTCTTGCCCTCCGAAGCTGAAGACATGCGTCACCGGATTCCAAAACCTTGCCGCGGCATGGAGGAAAGAAAAGTGCAGTGGAGTCCGCCTCAACGTAAATAACGCATTCAAGCCGAAACCCCGGAAATTCAACTTCTCCGAGCCATCTAGAGAAGAAATCCAAGATGTGGGATTTTCTGTGAGAAATGCCTCCATTTTTGTGAGGAAAAGTGATGAAATGAATAAGTTCCAAGGGTGGGGCTTTTATAGAGGAGCAAAACACTATTCAAAGGACACGTGTCAAATTTCTGGAGGTTGTGGGAGAGGTGGCCGGCCGGCCACCTATCCTAGTAGGCCGGCCACCTTTTAGTCTTCAAATGCGAAATGTTTTCGGCCTCGCATTGGTCCTATTTTGCCCGCCGGAAGAAAGTTTGAAGCATTTTCATGCATCGGGAATGTCGAAGGCCTCCATTTCTCTCGGTTTCGAGCACGTTCCATCATCTGGATTGTCCGTCCGAAGTACGTTTTGTTGTGTTTTGCTTATCGAGTTGTTGTTTTGTTTATCGAGTTGTAAGTTTTGTCGAGCTGTCGCATTTTGTGTTTCGAATTGTTACTTTTTTGATTACACAATTTTGTTAAGTCTTGTCTATTGAGTCATTAACATTGTTGTATTTTGTTTATCGAGTTGTAAACTTGCTAAGAATCTGTTATTTCTTAGTGAGTCGATTTGTTTTGATTTGTTGCGTCGGTTCACTACCTGACCCGATAAATACATGAAGCACATTTTCATTCAATTCCATTTTGTGCAAACTGATGCGATGCAATGCTAAGAATTTCAAATACAAACATCTTTTCAAAAGCTGTTTCATTCCATCATGTTTTACAACAAAATAAAGGTACAAGTTTTACAGGAAATAAAACTGCCTAACAATGTGCAAAGTGCTACAAACTACTAGCCAAAAAGTAAAATAAAGCAGGAAATAACATCAGTATCCTCGGGAACGGGAATGGGGAGGCCCTCTCATCCTCTTCTGCGGGATAATCTCTGCATCATCATCACCATCTGGATCAGAGCTGTCATCCTCCGGATCCCCGTCAGGCTCGTCTCCGCTCCCGGAACCAAGACCGGAGCCTCCCTCCCTAGGAGATGTCTCTGACACACGGTCTGCGACCTCCTCCTCCTCATCCTCGACGATGGGTGCCCTGCGTCTGCGAGACGACCCTGCTCCTCGAGCTCCTCGGTAAGGCCTGGATGGCCCAGCTCCTTGAGTCCCTGTACCTCGAACAGGTCTAGCACCTCGACCTCTCTGAGAAGGCCCTGATGGCCTGGCTCGCGTCGAGGCATATACGGGAGGCATCTGAAAATGAAAAGTGCAATACATCAGTTCAAACATAAAAAGCAGATGCAAGTACAGTATGTGAGTGGGGTTGTGTGCCAGGTGTGTTCTACACAACCTATCAGTGCAATAGAATATTTAAAACCAGCATGTCGTCACAAATATGATAAATGCAAGAGAGATGAAGGGTACCTGGAAGCCCATGATGGACATCTGTGCCTCTCTACGCAGGACCATCCCCTCAAGTGAGGCCACCACCCCGAGCATCTGATCTATGTACTCCCGAGGTGGCTGCAGATAAAAGCTCAAGTCATCAATAAATAAACAACTGCCAAAATGTCTGTGTGATAAATGAAAAATGGTAGAACATACCGGTGGTGAGTCAGGATCACTGACATATCTGTGACCAGGCATCGGAGGCTCCATAAGGATCGGAATCGGAGAAGTAGTCCCATACTGCCAACTCGTCAACTCAGTCGGCATATCTGGCCATCCAGGATGATCGAGAGTCGGAGGGATCGGAGGAATCGAACTACCTCTACCTCTAGATGCACCAGCCCTGCTAGAAGAGGGAATGTCTGTAGCACGGGCGCGACTCGAAGATGGTGCGCCAGTGGACCTCAGTGGTGGAGCCCGCACTCCCGTCAGGGGGGGCATCAGATATATGTGGCGATAGGTGGCGTAGTTCCCCTCAATGAGATGTAATAGAGCATCGGTGCCCTGCATGTCCCTAGTCACCTCCTCAGTAGATAGCCTGTCGGCAGTCCGCATAGTGGGTGGAGGCACAGCAGGAGGGTCTTGAGACTCATATCCCCACACCTGACGCTGAAAGCGTTCCCCCAAGAACCAAGCCCTACCGACTGGTCCCTCGAGCAGGAACCTATACTGGGAACTAGTCGACCCTCCGGGGTACTGATTCTCGAGATCGTCGCCAAATACTGCCCAAGGCTGCCAAGTGATCTGCGGATAACCAGTGCATAAATCAATCAGAAATCAGAACATACAAAGCAGATCAAAGATGAAAATGAAAAGGAACTGAGAGTTCTAAAATACCTCTGTCGCTCGTACGGTGTCGAAGTATTGTCGCAGAGAGAAGAGAGTCTCTCGAGGTCTCGACAGGTGCTCGCCCTCAAACATCAATGAAAACGGAGTCATAGGAGGTCCTGCCACCTCCATCTCCGGAGCTAATGTGGGGAAATATGCATATACCCATAGCTGAGAAAAGCAGTGCGGGATGTGAATACAAGGTGCTAAAATGGCAGAATACAGAATGCAAAGTGCGCCGTGTGTTCAGTGAACAAGTAATGAGGAGCAAAAATGTAAATCAAAAGGACAGAATGTACCTCCCAGGCTCTCCAGTAGCCGCCAAGTAAGTCCCCCGCGTGCGAGAGACTGCGCTCATGTAGCAATAAAGGGTAGCCAGGCCAGCGCCGCCCCAATCATACTGACCGACCCTGTGATAGGTCTACTAGAGCGCTCAGTAGATACAACCCTACCATGTTCCCTCTATCAGCAAACAGGGTGGTGCCGAAGAGGAACATGAGGAAACCACGGGTATACTGCTCGACCTCCTCGGGAGACTCAGGCTCCATCTGTGGCCGCCGGAAATGGGAAGAGAACCAAGTATACCGGACCCTCCCGGAAGCTCTGTCTACAGGCGGGAGTGCCCCCAATAGCTGCATCCAAGCAGCCTCCCACTGGCCCATATCCTCGTCGTAGGGAATGGGTCCACCGCCTACGTCTAGGCCGGTGAGTACAGCGAAGTCCAGTGGGGTCATGGTCATATCCCCGGTCGCAGAAAAATGGAAAGAATTGGTGGTGTCCCACCATCTCTCCGCCAGAGCAGCAAATAATGTCCTACTGATAAGACAGTGAGATAACCCCCTGCAGAATGGCCCGAATCCTGCAAAGTCAACCAAGTCCCGGACAGCTTCTGGAAGCTCAGCATACCACTCCCTCGCGGCAGTGGAGCCATATCCTCGTACTGTGCGAGAGCCAGCCTACATTTAGAATGAATGCGTGTATCAACAAATGAAGTGAAAATGAGCTGTGTGCAAATGAAGTGTTTTGGGCTGCGTGTTCAAATTTCAGAAAATTAGTGGGCTGTGTGTTCACATCGAATCTGGGCTGCGTGTTCAGTAAATTTGGTATTTGGGCTGCGTGTTCAAATTTCAGAAAATCAGTGGGCTGTGTGTTCACTTCAAATCTGGGCTGCGTGTTCAGTAAATCCGAGTTTTGGGCTGCGTGTTCAATTCTTAATCAGTGGGCTGTGTGTTCACTTCAAATCTGGGCTGCGTGTTCAGTAAATCCGAGTTTTGGGCTGCGTGTTCAATTCTTAATCAGTGGGCTGTGTGTTCACTTCAAATCTGGGCTGCGTGTTCAGTAAATCCGAGTTTTGGGCTGCGTGTTCAATTCTTAATCAGTGGGCTGTGTGTTCACTTCAAATCTGGGCTGCGTGTTCAGTAAATCAGAGTTTGGGACTGTGTGTTCTACTCTTAATCAGTGGGCTGTGCGTTCACTTCAAATCTGGGCTGCGTGTTCAGTAAATCAGAGTTTAGGACTGTGTGTTCTACTCTTAATCAGTGGGCTGTGCGTTCACTTCAAATCTGCGCTGCGTGTTCAGTAAATCAGAGTTTAGGACTGTGTGTTCTACTCTTAATCAGTGGGCTGTGTGTTCACTTCAAATCTGGGCTGCGTGTTCAGTAAATCCGAGTTTTGGGCTGCGTGTTCAATTCTTAATCAGTGGGCTGTGTGTTCACTTCAAATCTGGGCTGCGTGTTCAGTAAATCAGAGTTTAGGGCTTTGTGTTCTACTCTTAATCAGTGGGCTGTGTGTTCACTTCAAATCTGGGCTGCGTGTTCAGTAAATCAGAGTTTAGGGCTGTGTGTTCTACTCTTAATCAGTGGGCCGTGTGTTCACTTCAAATTTGGACTGTGCGTTCAGAAAATCTGAGTTTTGGGACTGTGTGTTCTGCTCTTAGTCAGTATGTGCTGTGTGCTCATTTTCAACTTCGGGCTGTGTGTTCGGCGAATCAATATTTGAGCCGTGTGTTCAATTTCTAACTAATGTGTACTGTGCGTTCACAATCAGTCAATGAGCTGTGTTCATGAAATTCAAGTGGCTAAGTCACATGCTCAGGATGCAAGTACTATGTCATAAGCTAAACTGTATGTTCAAGCATGGCAAAGGTACAAAAGGCACGAAAAATGCAGAAAATAAAGTAAAATACCTCTGCATCGTGGGAGAGGTGCTGCTCCGGCTCTCGCAGAAGAAGATCCCTTGGTACCCGATCGTTGAACTCGGTGAAATGACGAAAAGTGGCTCGCGGAAGCCTATGTACCGCTGGAGCATATCGATCGGGGACAAAAGGGCGGACCCTCGGAGGCAATGTCATAATATCAAAATCATCTCCGGCACCTGGAGGACCTCCACCATGAGGGAAATGACCCGCCATGTCAAGAAATCTGCAAAGAGAAGCAAAAATGAGCAAAATGGGCCAAAATCGGAAAAAGTCAACAAAAGTCAACTCTCGGGAAACGAAAAAGTCAACAAAAGTCAACTCCCGGGAAAATCTTCCAAATATTGAGACAAACTTACCTCAAGTGGTGCAAAAGAGAAGAGACGCCCCGGAATCAAAATTTAGTCGGCTCAAAGTGCTTAACGCTGGAAGATTTCGCGAAAACAACTTGCGTGGAAGGCCGGGGGACGCGTATAAAATGCAGATTTGAAGAAGAAAATGGTTTGGGGAGCAAGAGGAGGAAGTTTTGCAACTTTGGGTGTGATTTCGGATTGAATGGAGGTGTGTATATATAGAAATGGGAAAAATGACCAAAATGCCCCTGCTTTGGGCAGGTGGCCGGCCGGCCACCTTTTCTGGCTGGCCGGCCCCTCTACTTTTTTGCCCTGGCCGATGGCTTCTCCTAGGGAAATGGGCTGGCCGTTGGTGGTCCCCACCCCCTCCCCTACCTCTCTGCAAATTTTGAGGAAAATCGGAGTTCCCGGGACCTGAAAAAGTTCAAGAAAAGTGCACTTTCTAGCGCCGAATTGCTCCACCGGAACTCCAGCTGCAATTTCTGACCTGTGTCTCCTCATTATTCATCAAAATCAGAGTGTATCCTTTTTAAACATGTTGTGACCTCTCCGGGAGGTGAATCAGAGGCCGCGATTGAGTTGCCGTCGCCGAAATGCGCGTTTTCCGGCTCATCATTTCATGTCAAACGGGCACCCTAATTTATACTCGTTTTGCATTGTTTGGCTTATAATTTGCATTCTCATAAACATTTTGCATTGTCATGCATCATTTCTTGGTGTGCCATACCTCTATGCTTGAGTATGCGTTGTCACGCATTATCTTTTCTCGCATTGTGTTGCATTTATTCGCCGACACTGTGTGTGTCAAACTTTTGGAATCACAAGAATCACATTGAATATATGTTGTTAGCATATTGTTTTTGTTGAATTTCTCTATTTTGCAGGCACGATATTGTATGTACGGTTCATTTGAGGCTGGTGCGACCAGACGAATCGCGCAGGTATCGTATCTTCTCCGTGTGAGATGCGACGAGAATTGAATAATTCTCCGCATTCCTAACTGCATGAAATGTAGTTGTTGCTTTGCATTCTTGCTTAAAACTGTTGCATCTATTTGTCAATACTTGCTTCATTACAGCTTGCTGCACTTGCATGATCACCTGGCTCCGTGCCTCTCATTTTGCATTTTGCCCCCTTTTTGCCTGAGGGCACGCCTGCGGGCGCACATCTTTGTTTACCTTGTATGATTATCTAAGTCTTCGGCCTTGTCAAAAATGGGTCGTCTCTGGGCTTTGACATTCACTCTCGTCACTTCCTGACTTCCGAGTTCTGTCAAAGAGGGGCAACTGTAGACACCCCATTTTTGACCGACCTAAAGACTCAGACATCACCGTTTGAGCACTCGGTGATGTTGCATGTTATGCTCGTTCAGAAGTCTCAGAGTCGCGGCTGTGCGCCCTGCCTCCGAACTTCCGAACCCTCTTCTGTGCCTTGTCTCGGTTTGCGAACCAGACTCGGTTTTCTCTGTTTTCTTTCCTGAGGGAAGGGAGTAGTCCCGTAGACTATCTCCTGGTGGCCGTGAGCTACTTTTTGTGGCCGTAGGCCATTTTGCCCATTTCGGAGCCCGGTTCCCGGTTTTCGGGGCCGTCAGGCCGTGTGCCTCGGTTCGGGACCGCCCAACCATCTCCGATTTCTCCGGTTTTTGGCAGGTACCTCTGTTTTATCATTCTGAGGAACACTGGGGCCTTTGATGTCCACTTCGTGGCCGTACGCCACTTTCGATGCCTGCAGCCCATTTTCGGGACCCCGAACTGCGCGGTTTAGGCCCCAAGCATTCATTTTGCATCGGTTTTCGTCCATTTTCGGCGGGGACCTCTGTTTTATCATTCCAAGGAACACTGGGGCCTTTGATTCCCACTTTGTGGCCGTATGCCACTTTCGGTGCCTACAGCCGGTTTTCGGGATCCCGAACTGCCCGGTTTTGGCCCCGAGCTTTCATTTTGTATCGGTTTTTGTTCAATTTTGGCAGGTACCTCTGTTTTAACATCAGAAAGATCACTGGAGGGTGGGAGGCCATCAATTATCCCAGATAACCAGTTTCGCTCCTCCGGCGCCCGTTTTGCTCACTTCCGGGCCAATGTTGAACACCCTGGGGATATTTTCTTCCAACCAAAGCTACATATTTGTGACGAGGGGACATGGGAGGACCCTAAAAGTGCATGGTCGGCCAGTAATTATGAATTTCATTTTTGAGCCTCTCCTTCAAATGCAATGTTGTGACTCCTGCTTCAGAGTTGCCAATTTTCAACCTTGGAACCTTGTTCTACACACATGGGAGGACACCAAAAAGTGGTGGTCGGCCAGTAATTGTCACTTTCTTTTTTGAGCCTCTCCTTCAAGTTCAATGTTGTGACTCCTGTTTCAGTGTTACCAGATTCCAACCCTGGGGCCTTATTCTACACACTTGGGAGGACCCTAAAACATGGTGGTCGGCCAGAAATTTTTTGTTCCATTTTTGGCCCATGGCCGGCCGGCCAGGGTGAGTGGCTGGCCGACCAGTTGGGGTGGCCGGCCGGCCACCTTCCAGAAATCCACCTGGCCGGCCAGCTTTCTGCTTTTCCACCCTTTACAGCTGTCCAGCTACTTTTTGAAATATCTGTATCCTCCAAGGGATATTTTGGGAGGGAAAGCTTGGATGCATTTCCCTCCCCTTTTACACCCTTTCTTGCCTATTTAAGGGGCTGGACAGCTCCTTTGCTAGGGTTAGAAAATTTCATCTCATAAGCTCCTCTTCCAAAAACTCCATTTTTCTATCCAAAAACTCAAAAAACCTTTAAGTTCCTAGCTCAATCCTTCATCAACCCTAAGCACCACCATCACCAACTCCATTCCAGCAGCAAAGGAGTGTTTTCCAGAGGTTAAGAAGCAGCAAATTGAAGCTAAGAAGCCACCAAAGTTAGATCTTCAAGGGTAAGCCTCTAATTCCCTTTTTCTAGCATAATTTTCTATCAATTCTTTACCCTATTTGCTTTTTGTTTTGGGCTCCGACCCCTACTGATATTGTGCTTATTTTGAGCCCCTCTACAATCATTTGGTACCTCTATCATACACCTCTTTCAATATCACCCTTTATGCCAATTATTTGCATGCTTTGTTTGGCTTTTGATTAATCTGATTTCGAGCCTGATATATACTGTTAGTGGGCTTATTTTGAGCCCCTCTTCAACATTGAAGAAGGGCTCCATCATGTTTGGCTTCTCCATCATGCACTTCCTTTGCAATTCTTCCATTTTACCGTAAAGTTGCATGCTTTATTTGGCCTATTTTTAATCTGATTTGGAGCATCTCATGAACTGATATTGTGCTTATTTTGAGCCCCTCTTCAACATTGAAGAAGGGCTCAACCTGGTTTTCATGCTCTACATGCCACTTGCTTTGAATTCATGTTCTATTCCTATGTTGCATGCTTCTTTAAGCTTATCATGATTCTGATTTCAGCCTCCATCAGGATTATAAAGAGCCTTATTTTGGTCCATTCTTCATGTTTTGTTAAGGGCCTTAAGCCATTTGGTGAATGATTTTGGTACTTTATGTTATATCCTTCATATTTTTCGTAAAATTGCATGATTTCTTAGGCCATTCTAACTTCTGTTTTCGGCCTTAATCAGGCTGAGAAAGTGTCTTATTTTGGCTCATTCTTCATGTTTTGTTAAGGGTCCAAAGTTGTTTGGTGCTTCCATGCATGATCTATCATTATAGCCTTCTTTTGGTCCATATATTGCATGCTATTTTGAGCCTATCTACATACTGATTCTGGAGTTGTCATTCACTGTAAATATGCATATTTTGGGCTCCTCTTCAAAGTTGTAGAAGGAAATTTTGTGGTTTGAATTTTCTATATACTACTTGCTTTGTAATTCCCCTCTTTTCCCTTATTTTTGCATGCCATTGTTGCCATATCTATGCTCACAATTTGGCCATGTTTTGTACTGAAAAGATGCCATTTTTGGGGCTGCCTTGCTACTGTTTTTGCTTTCATGTGCCAATTTTGCATGTTTAGCATAGCCGTAGGCAATTTCGGGTACTTAAAACCACATTTCGGGATGATTTCATGCATTGATTGTCATTTCGTATCATTTCGGGGCTGTTTTCCTCTTCACTTAGCTGCTGAAATTTGGTTTGCATGCTTGTATGTCATTTTCCATGTCATTTCACGCCTTAGTGCATTGCCTCGGTTTGCGTGCCCGTGGGCACGCACTCCGAGGCACTCCGTTTTCATTCATTGGCTTCCTATGTGAGTAGGCTGAGGCTCTCTCATGTTGGTATAAGCCCATCATTGCATTTCTATACCATTTTCATGCATTTCATCATCGCCTCGGTTTGCGTGCCCGTGGGCACGCACTTTGAGGCACCTCTGTTTTATGCGACGGCATCTTATGTGAGTGCGGCTGAGGCCCTCTCATGTTAGTGTAAGCCCAATTTACATTGCGTATGCCACCGCCTCGGTTTGCGTGCCCGTGGGCACGCATTTCGAGGCAGCTCTTTTTTTTTTTATCCGACGGCATCTTATGTGGGTGCGACTGAGGTCCTCTCATGTTAGTGTAAGCCCAATCTGCATTTTCCATGTCATTTGCATTGCGTATGCCACCGCCTCGGTTTGCGTGCCCGTGTGCACGCATTTCGAGGCGCTTCTTTTTTATCCAACGGCATCTTATGTGAGTGCGGCTGAGGCTCTCTCATGTTAGTGTAAGCCCAATTTGCATTCTGTATGTCATTTTTAGTTCTGTTGCATTTTGTATGCCATTTCCTCGGTATGCGTGCCCGTGGGCACGCATTTCGAGACATCTCATTTTAGTCTCATTGTGTATCATATTTCATGTCATCTCATGCTTGTATGCCATTTTCTCGGTTTGCGTGCCTGTGTGCACGCATTTCGAAGCATCTCATTTTCATAGCATTGTGCATGCTAGGATATATGTTAGTTGCATTTCATGCATATCATGCATATTGCATCGTGTTCGGGATAGGAGTTAGCCCGGGCACGGGAAACGAGGCGCGTTTCGTACTCCGAGTGACGGAACGGGTCCCAATTCCCAAGTCACCGACACTCCGGATTGCCCATGATGGAGTTAGGTTTTGTTGTAGCATTCATATTCATTCATCCCATATTGAGTTGTGCAACCCGATTCCTCGGCCATCGTGCATTGATGTGCGTGATTGGTGGCACGAGGATCGAGGCATGCATATATTTGTGAAATACATTGCTATGCCCTTTTCCTGCTCTCTGTTGTAGCAAAATGAAGGATCAGCAACTTTTCGGAGTTCGGCGCGCATTTCGAGAAACACTGCAAACAGAGGCTAATTGGGGCATCCCAGTGGATTTCAGCGCCAAGGCAGCCCAGCATACACTACTCATCAGAAGCAAGGCAGTCCCTGGCTTGCATGCCAATTTACAGCTTTTCTGTATTTAATTTATCAATTAATTAGAAATCTGTATTTATTAGAATCTGTATTATTTCGGACTGTATTATTTATTCGGACCCTCTACACGAGGGCATATTTGTAATAAGGGTGTGTGAGTGTGATGTATGTCTTCCAACCCCCATTTCTTTCTCCCTTTTATTTACCTGCTTACGATGGTTAGATATAGGGCATATTTCAATTAGCATAACAGTATGACAGCATGTTTGCATCATTCATCTGTTTTGCATGCACCGGGCTCGGCGCATCATACAAACTGCATCTGTATTTCAATTCCAAATCGAGTACTTGATAGCTGTAGCATTTCACATGCCATCTTTAGAATAGCCGAGCCTGCTATAGTTGCATTTTGCATGTGTTGCATTAGGCAATTCTGTATATTTTAGGATCATGCATGATTTCTAATCAGTTTTCTGTTTTGGCTTGGAGTACTCGGTGAGTGTTTATGCTTTAGCATCCTTGCATGCGTGTAAGTGTTGCCATGATAGCATGCTTGCCATGAGGCTATGTGCTTATATGATATAACTGCCTTGAATGCCTGTGGGTGGAGGTTGAGTTATTTGAATTGGGATAATGCACTGACTGTTTGTTAAGCCCACTAGATAGTGGCAAAATCACTGTTTTTCTAAGCCCACCTGAGGGTGGCAAATCCGCATTTTAGCCTACCTGCGAGTAGCACCATCAAACCATTTTCAAGCAAACAAACATGAAATGTTTTGTTCTAATTCAGACGGCCCAATCTATACTTGTTTGCTGCGAGCATCACATAGTAACCTAGGCTAATAATCGGAATAAGAACTCACAATGTTTTCAAAAACAGATATCATGGTTAGTAGAGGCCGGTCTTTGACCGGGCGAGCGGGGGTGCTCACGATGTGACCTTCCCCAATCGTACCCAAGTTCCCGAGCCAACTTTGGTGATGACGGACACGTGGCCTTTTGGCACCGAGTCAGGGTTTCCTAAATTTCCCATTTTAAAATATTTAGGTGGCGACTCTGTTATCTGGCAAAGCAGTCCATGTTTGGCACTTCTTTCAAAAAAATCTGTTTTTCTCAGAAACGATTTGCCGGATTTGGACTCTTTGGTTCGAGATTTGGAACCGCAACAAAATCGAGTACGAACTGTAGCGAGGTCCCTCGCGGGCTTGTTACAGTCTTTTTGTTTTATTGCTGGCTTTGGTGTGTGGAACTACTTTAGCCTGGTTCAGGGTATTTCTTGTTGGTCTACTTTGCTCAGATGTGGTGGTTACTCTATTCATTTGGTTCAGTCTTGGTTCAGTATTGTTTTAGGTAGGGGAGTGAATCTCGATAATTAGTTTACTGGGTTGTATGCTACTGATGTTTGATATTGCTATTTATTGTGTTGAGTCTGGCTTGGTGAGGCTTGTATTTTGTTATTGCTGCAGAGTTGATGCAGGGTGTGGTTGCTGCTGGGTGGTCAATTTTGTTCTTGCTACAGAGCTGGTGCAGGGTGTGGCTATTGTTGTGTGCTACTGATGTTTGATGAGGTTGCTGCTATATGCTACTGCCTTGGTGAGGCTTGTATTTTGTTCTTGCTATAGAGCTGATGCAGGGTGTGGCTGCTGCTGTCTTACTGCAAGCTGGAGTTAGTTTGATTAATTAGCTTAATTAGTTGAGTTACTGTTCACTGGAATTTGAGCAGGATTGTTGCTGTGTTGTTGTGGACTGATTTCCTCAGCAGTGGACTGCTAAATTGGATTTGTGTATGGTGTATTGTTGTATAGTTGCCCCTGCTACTCTGTATTGCTCTTCTGTTCTGTTTTGATCTGTTTGCTAGGTTGCTCTTGGTCAGATTTTGTTCCAGGTGAATCTGTACTATATTGAGGCTGCTGATATGTTTGTGATGTTGATGTTAATGTGTTAGTGGGTGTTATTCTTCTGTTGTTAATGCTCTACTGTAAGGAATTGGTGCTAGTGAATAGGTATATCAGTTAGGCTGCTATTAGTTTTGGTGCTGGTGGGGTAAAAAGCTGGTGTAAGGTCTGATGTTATATGGTTTGAGGTCTGGTGTAAGGTCTTGAGATTGGGCATTACTATGTGTATCAACTTGAGATAAGAAAGGTTGCTGCTGGGGTAAAGAGCTGGTGTAAGGTCTGATGTTGTATGGTCTAAGGTCTGGTGTAAGGTTTGTATGCTACTGCTATTGTTCAGTGGATTGGTCTGGTCTATTTGATTGGTCTGGTAGGGATCTGTGCCACTATGAGGGGTGTTGAATTGCTAATGCTGCTGGCTATTTAGCTCTGTTAAGGTTGGTTCTATTTAGCTCTGTTGAGGTTGGTTCTATTTAGCTCTGTTGAGGTTGGTTCTATTTAGCTCTGTTGAGGTTGCTTGGGCAAATAAGACTTTTATGCATTGTCTAAGAGGTTTTGTTTAAAGCAAGTTTGTCCACAAACAAGCTTATATGGATGAACTTTCCTATAATTTTCCTATCCTTGGTTTTGTTTCTTACATGTATGTTCAATAAGTGTTTCAACCTAAAAATTTGCAGTGATTATTATAAATTCACAAATGAATGTTTATAGATGATGTTGTTGGTGTTATCTGTATAAATATCTATAGGTACTGACATATTTCAGACCCCATTGTATACTTAGTTTTTTTTTTTAAGCTAACTTTATATAGAAAGTTCACCACCCAATTTCAAACCGTAGTGTATAGATGCAGTTGGAAAATAGCGTTGGAAGTTTTTTTGAAAAAACCTTATTTTTTGCTAACTTTGAGCTTTAATTAAGGTGGGACCCAAGTGTTATTTTCAACGTTTCTAATTGGGTTCATGTTTAATGTCGCGTAGTGAATAAATTCATGTATTTGGTTGCTCAAAACCATTTCCGGATGAATGAGAATTCAACGTGCGTTTTCGGGTTCATGGAACTAGTTTTTTGGTAGGTTTCCTACACATTTATGAAATGTACTTGTCCTACATTGGAAGGGCTTGAGGTTTTGAATGGGTTTATATACCTTAACTTTGGATACTTGAGATGGGCCCCAAAGAGTACCTAAGTTTGTGGAAGGGTGAGGTTATGGGTGAAGTAAGCTAGACCCATTGGACCCAAAACTAAAACTACGCGCGCGCCGTTGCCGCCACCCGTTCGGTCTGTTGAGCGGGCTGGGCTTGGGCGCGGGTGCGTGGTATGATGTTGGGTTGGGCTTGTTCGGCCCAATACTTATCTTTTTGGGCCAAAAACTTTTGTAATTTATTTATTTATTTATTTATATTTTGTTTTTAAAATTCAAAAATAAATTGGTCTAGAATTTTTCTTTCACCCAAACAAGTCCCTAACAGATTCAGACCCACCCGAACAGGTTCAAAGGGTTCAAAACAGGTTCATACTTGTTTATTTCAAACTGAATCTGTTGGACAGATTCAAATCTGTCTAGATACCTATTCAATCTGTCCGAACAGGTTTTATACCTGTTCGAAAAAGCCACAATTTCTCCTATTTAAGGCCTGCCATCCAGCAATTCTTGGAATCAGATTTTTTCCAAAAAATTTTCGTCATTCTCCTTCTGTTCTTCTTCTGTCTTTTTGCATTTATATTTTAGGAAGGAAAAAATAGAATTACAACAAAGTTGGTTTGCCAGGCTTAAATTTGTAGTGCTGCAAATTTAAGTGTTAGTCGTTGCATCTTGGGAAGTAGACGCCGGTAAAACTCGAAGCACCGGAGCGAGGGCGAAATCTACTTTAAGGAGATTGTGTCCAGCACAAGCCTCGACATTATTTTCTGTAAGCATTTAATTCGAGAAATAATTTATATAATTATTTTTTGAATTATTTTATTTTATTGTTTATTTAATTTATACATTTAATTTACACACACACATACCTTTGTGGGTTCTAACAGATGCTACATTTTTTGGCTAAGAATTTTCTCTTTCTAAATTCTTTTTATCTCGTTATTTTAATATATTTCTAATTGTTGGTTTTAATGAAATTGAAAACAAAAATGTTTGAGACCTTAAATGAGAAGTTCTAGAGGGAGCTCTAGAGATGGATCTTACCTTATGATTTGATGTTTTGACTTGTAATATTGCATTTTATTTATATATATATATATATATTGCCACATCACTAGAGTTGGCATTAGAACTCCAACTCTAATACTCTCTATCATTGCTCAATTGAGAAATAAAGAAATTCAGGATAAATGATCCCATCCTTATCGTACTTTTTTTTTGACTAAACATGAGAACTATTCAGTGTGTTTAATGTCATTTTTCTGAATTTAATTTTTCTAAAAATTGAGTTTTTTGATTTTTTTATTTTTATTGAATATTTTTAAAATTTTAAGTAATTTTTTTTACTTTTTTAGATACACCTTACTTAAATGTATCTAAATAGTAAAATATTTGTGAAAAAATATTTTTTAAAAATTAATAAATATACAAAAATATGAAAATTGTACTAAATTTTAAGATTTTTTTTGGCATTTTTTTCAGATTTTTTTCACAAATATTATACTTTTTAAGTGTATTTAAGTCAGGTGTCTAAAAATTAAAAAAAATGCCTAAAATATTTTTAAAAATTCATTGAAAATAAAAAAAATATGAAAAATAAAAAAGTATACTTTTCTGAAAAGTGTTTTCTGGAAACCAAAACAAAAACCAAAACCAAATAAGCTGATTCAATTTTTTACTTGCCTATGCATTCACTTGCAAATTATTTGTATCAAGTAAAATGAGATGTAACATTAGAGGAAATTAGGACTACAAACAAATCAAGTCAAGTTTTCATATCTTTAGGTTTGTTTATTAAGATTTTAACAAATTCACATTTGAATTCGAACTCGAATTCAATAATATGTACTTAAAAATTAATTTTAAAAAATATTAAAAAATGTTTAAAATTTAAATCTATGATAAATCAATGATGTAGTACAAGTTACGCGCATAGTAATTATTATTTATATATTTTAAATTATAAACACTTTTAGCAATACATTACATTATCACGTAACATATGTCACATAAGTTATCACCTTGGCATTTTCTCACTAAAATGTTTTCCTGGCTTGGGAATACAGCAAAAAAGTCAGTTTTTTGGCTTTTTAATTTTTTTAGTCAAAAAAGTCAACTTTTTTCCTTAAAACAATTCAATTTTTTTGTCAAAAAAGCCACTAAAAAAGTCAAAAAGATAACTTTTTACTAACTTCCCAAAATACCACAAATTGTCACCGCAAGACTCCGAAAACTTACATAGAAATTTATCTAAAAAATGATGTGTGGTTCAAATTTAATTTTTATAATATGTTTAAGTAATGGCATTTTCCCTTCTCTTTTTTCTCTTAACAAAAATAAATAAATAAATAAATGGTAAGGTTTCGAACAACATGAATTATTAAAAATATTTATTTTATGTGAGAATTTATTATTACAACAGATGAAGTAATGGCATTTTTCACCACCTGAAATCTTCCCAATACATGCCAAAATCATCATAAACCAACCCAAGTACAATCACAAGGGAACAAACAAGCACAACGGACCAGCCAAAGAAAGTCATGTTCTTGATTTAATTATCTAGCTCTTGACCAAAAGGCCTCTCTCTAGATGAACTCAACATACAAATGAATACATTCATAGTGCTTCATAAAATAAAAACAAAAAAAAGCCTAATTGAATGAACAAATGATATAATGAATGATGAAGATGAACTCGCCAGAGAGGATGGTTTTGATCTCCAAGTTGGACACAGCATTCATGATCTAACACGAAAATACAGGGAGGGAGGAGCGAAGAACTCAACACCCACCATTATTAACAATGTAGCTTTGGAATTAATTAAGCTTCTTTTTGTTTTCTTTGTTTTTGAAGTTATGCAGCTTGAAACTTTAGGTAGGCAGTGGCAGTGTTGGAAAGTGGAATTTTGTGAACAAAGAAGCATGCTGCAATAACTGTGTAGCAAAGACAAAGCACTATTCCTTTCATGTAGTGTGATGTTCCATCCTGCAGATAATCACAAAACACAAAATTCTAAAATTAATCCCTTCATATGTGTGTGAATTTTTTTTTTCTTGGTACATAATGCATTTGTGTAAATTAATAGAACCAACTCGACAAACATGCAACAAACTATTAAAAATTGTACCAACTATTGTGGATTTTACAGTAGACCCCACAGGATGAAAGATCCAATGAGTAATTGGTAAAAAAATTTATAATTGTATTGTGTCTGTAGTAAAATTAAAATATTACTGAGCCAAAAAATTTACCTTGAAAAATACCCTAAAAGTTAGGTGTATAGTGTATAGTGTACATTTAAAGTTGGTGTACTCGGAATAAATGTGGTTCATAGATATACTTTTCTTATTAATTTTTCTAGGTATCTATAGTCTAAGCATATCTTTGGAGGAAGGAATTTGCAAACAAAATTTGTATACATAAAGTACATTGAAAATGATGTGGCAATGACATATTTGTAATTATAAGTCACCATGGTAAGTGTTTTAACTAGAAATGAAATGAGTCATATAATTCTATATAGAATTTATGTATAAAAGATTTGTTTGTATAGCATAATTACCCATCTTTGCATTGCCTAAATATATTACAAAGAGAAATTGTTATACCCAAAAAAAATTATCTTGAGTAACATGATATTGACAATTTTAAAATTATGAACCATAATTGTGCTTGTTATGGATTCTGTATAGGTGTCATATTCTTGTAATTTACAAAAAAAATTTATTTCATATTTTTGTAATTACATTTAAATACAGAGTATAGCATTATTGAAGCAACAAATAGAATAATGATGCTAATTGAAATATCATTATTGGAGAGATTAATAGACAAGAACCTGGAGAGTGAAAGCTGTGCCTATAATTGAGAAAGCCAGGGAACCAGTTTCTAGGAGATTGAAATCAAGATCCATATTTACACCCATTATCCATGCAACCACCACACATAATGGAACCTGAAAATTGAACAAGTTTAGTATTTAATTTATATATAATTTTACCTTGGGTTTTATTTACTTAGTTATTTATTAATTTCAAGTCTCACCACAAACATTGAAATTTGAGCTGCTGAACCCAAAGCCACCCCCAGTGAGATATCCTGCATGATACAAAGAAAAAAAAAATTAATAAAAAAATTAAAAAATTTACTTGTAATATATTCAAAGAGGCAAAACTATAAAGATAACATATTAAACATATATATATATATGTATGTATATTTGTGACATACCAACTTGTTTTTAAAAGCAAATATGACTGATCCAGCATGTTCTGCAGCATTCCCCACAATTGGTAGCAATATTACACTGATAAAGCTAACAGAAATTCCCCATGAATCTGAAGCAGCCTATTTTCATAAGAAATATTTGTATCCATTAATTTAAAATATTTATGAAACAGTTCTAAATAATATATATATATAAGTCTGTAAGACAGATTTAATAAGAAGTTTATATATATACCTCTATTGTACCCACAACATACTCAGATAACAAAGCAACGATAATTGTCATGCCAACCAACCAAATAAATGCACTCCAAAATCCTATCACAGGCTTCTCTTCCGAAAGCACATCATCACTCTCATCCACCTCCTGCCCATTTCCACCATTATCAATTAGCACTTTGCCAAAATTAATGTATCTAAAAAAAAAAACGTATTCTGAAAAAATGAAATATATTATGTAGATTTAAATTTAGTATGGTATGAGTTATACCCAAAATAAATATCATTCACAAATTTCATTTTTAGAATAAATTTTTAAGTTATTTTCTGCGTACACAGTATTCCTGTCTAATTGAAAAAACCTTTTATGAGAGGTTAAGATTTTAAAAATAAGATGAGATTGGACCCCATGAATTTAGAGGGCACATAATAAAGTTTCACGTGGCCTAGGCAAAATTTTAAGCCATGTTTCTTATGGTGAGTGAAGACACTCATAATCGTTGTTGGAAGATTTTAGCTAGAGTCACTCCCAATGGAGATAGATAGGTATGTGAAATCAATTACTGTGAATTCAGAGCCCTCTATTGTGAATTTTATATACAAATGCTAATTTTGCACTGACTTAAAGTATCAGCGTGACCTCTAATTGTCTAACAACTAGCCCAAGATGCTAACGATTTATCTATCTTGTAGGATCACTGTTTCGATCACTGGCATTTATCAAATTCATACACATATAGCTAGAATGGATTTTTACACCATCTACACTCATGTTTTGTTGTCTTTAGTAATATCAGCATATAGTAATTAATCACCTCTTGGGCTTCAAACAATTGTCTGTGGGTTTTTAATTGAAAGAAGAGATATGCAACATATGCCACAAGCATCATTATGCTGCTTGCTCTTGACAACAAAAGGATAGAACTGGCTGCTTCGAGAATGTCTGTCTGGACCGCGCATCTGAACAACAATGGCAGCAGCAGACAAAGCAACCCAAGCAATAGGAGCAGCATGTTCACATCACTTTGCTTCTGTTAAAAAAAAAAAAAAAGAAGCCATGAAATGATCAGAGAAAACAAACCTTTGTTTTTTTGCACAATGTGCTACCATTGTATTGATAACAAATATATATGACTAGCGTGATATAATGACACGCGATATATATTAAAAAGATGTGATCATCATAATATTATTCTTATATCGTAATACATGTTTAGAATCTTACTTTGTCAAATCTTTGTTCCTTTTTGAGGTTTGCTAATCCTCCACAGAATAGAGAGGTCCCAAGAACAAGAAGGAGGTTTGAAAGAATAGAACCAAAAAGGGAGTATTTCACCACAAGTATTTTCCTTTGGTAAAGTGCAAATATTGCTATTATCAGCTCTGTTGCATTTCCACATGTTGCATTGAGGAGCCCTCCAACTGCAAAAATAATCAACATAAAATCCATATATATATATGAGATAATATAAATTGTTTCTCTAATTATAATTTTTTGGCAATGAGAAAGTGATAGAGATGCACCTGTTGGACCAGTGTAGTATGCAATTTGTCTTGAGTTTTTGGTATTGAAATAAAAAAAAAAAAAAAAAAGAAGAAGAAGAAGAAGTTGTTAGAAAGTTTATGAATTGATATGGGACAAACATTTAAATCTTACTCTATTAAATCAAATATTAACTATAAAAGTTTACAGTCATATAGACAAAGTTACAATCTTACTCTGTCAGAAAGCTAACGCGTTCAGCAAGTGGAGTAAGCCCCAGTAAACTCAGAGCAAAAATCCAGGGCTGCTTAATTGGGAATTAGAGGGGGAAAAAAGCGAGAAATCATTAGGAGAAAATTGTATCTCGTTTCTTCTTATAAAATCAAAACCTTGATGCTGTGTTTGGTTGGAAGATTTGAAGAGGGATTTGGAAAGGAAAATGAAAAAGGTAGGTGAAATGTAAATAAAATATACCGACATTTCACCTAATTTCACACACCTTTTCCCTTTCTCTCTCCAAATCCCTCAACCAAACACAACATGAGAAAAGAATAAAATAATAAAATATCACAAAACTTAAGGTTCTATTTTGAATCTTGAACTTATAGAGAAATTCACAAAAGGTAAAGAAAATAAAAGAGAAATAAAATATAAATATTTTTTCTTTTCGGTTTCTTTTTCTTTTCCCTCCACAAATCACTGCACAAATTCAACATCCAAAATAACTTAACTATTTTCTCTAAGGTATCAAACAAACACACTCACTCTTCCAAAACTGTAACACTCTGCTAAGATTGCCAAAGGAATGGCAAGGAAGAGAATACAAAGCTTGGTTCCAAGAATTACTTCTTGAAGATTAGCCAAAAACTCCCTAACCATTCGGAACTGGACCTTCGACACGAGCATCGGATCCGACTTCTTCCTCACCAATGACGACGAAAGGTTCTGAGCGGTCCGGCCCATCGAATTCTCCTTCCCCAACTCCTTTGAGTCCTCCACACCATTTTCCAAATTCCAGTGTTCCTGTGAACCCATTACACCACTTTTTCCTTCAACTTCCTACAGTGATTACTAAGGGTTTTAGGAAAAGAACACAGAGAAACAAACACTGAAATGCCTCTTTCTGTCTCTCTCTTGGTGGTGTTGGTTGGAGAGTTTATATAGAATAATGTATATGGATGAACTTTCCTGGAATTTTCCTATCGTTGTTTTATTCATTGCATGGTATACACGTATGTTCAACAAGTGTTTCAACCTAAAAATTTGCAGTGATTATTATAAGGGGGATGCACCAATAAATCCCAAATTAATAACTTATACACTGTTTAATTTTAAAAGTTTTCTTATAGACTGAAAGGTCCCATTACAATGTTTCAAACATCAGATTAATGTTTCGAATATTAGATTTCGAACATCAGATTAATGTTTCGAACATTAGATTGATGTGCAAATGAGACTAAATGGAGTATAAGAAAACTTTTAGGACTAAATGGTTCAACTTTTCAGAAACTAGGACTTATGGGTAAATTTTCCATATTATAAACTCACAAATGAATGTTTATAGATGTTGTTGGTGGTGTTATCTGTATGTATAAATATCTACAGATACTGACATATTTCAGACCCCATTGTAGACAGTTTTTTTTTAAAAGCTAACATTATATAGAAAGCTCACCACCCAATTTCAAACCGTAGTGTATAGATGCCACATTTTTTGGCAAAGATTTTCTGTTTCTAATTTTTTTTTTCTCGTTATTTTAATATATTTCTAATCATTGGTTTTAATGAAATTGAGAAATAGAGGAATTCAGGAGTGATCCCATCCTTATCCTATTTTTTTTTACTAAACACGAGAACTATTCATTTTTTACTTCACAAATGAATGTTTATAGATGTTGTTGGTGGTGTTATCTGTATGTATAAATATCTACAGATACTGACATATTTCAGACCCCATTGTAGACAAAGTTTTTTTTAAAAAGCCAACATTATATAGAAAGTTCACCACCCAATTTCAAACCGTAGTGTATAGATGCCACATTTTTTGGCAAAGATTTTCTGGCAAAGATTTTCTGTTTCTAATTTTTTTTTTCTCGTTATTTTAATATATTTCTAATCATTGGTTTTAATGAAATTGAAAAATAGAGGAATTCAGGAGTGATCCCATCCTTATCCTAATTTTTTTTTTACTAAACACGAGAACTATTCATTTTTTACTTGCATATGCATTCACTTGCAAATTATTTGTATAAAGTAAAATGAGATGTAACATTAGAGGAAATTATTACTACAAAAAAATCGAGTCGAGTTTTCATATATTTAAGTTTGTTTATTAAGATTTTAACGAATTCGAGATCGAACTCAATAGTATACACCTAAAAATTAATTTAAAAAAATATATATTAAAAATGTTTAAGATTTAAATCTATAATAGATCAATGGTGTAGTATAAGTTACGCTCAGAATAATTCTTTTTTATATATTTTAAATTATAAACAATTTTATCAATACATTACATTATCATGTAACATATGTCACATAAGTTATCACCTTGGCATTTTCTCACTAAATTAATTAAGGGAATGGCTTTCTTCGAGTCTGTGATCGGACTGAAGAGTATTGTTGGGTTTGTGGGGGCCCATCACGGGTTCCGTTTCAATAATCTGAACCGTTTCAATATATAGAAATCGTCAAGTACTATATGCCTATGAAAAATCACGTTGATCGAATATCGATAGCTATGTGATCAAATCAGATTTTTTTAAGCTATTTATTTTTCACCGTCCATTTTTTTCATACAAAACTGATTAGATTACATATCGATATCCGATCAACGTAATTTTTTATAAACATATATTATTCGATGAGTTCCACACATTTAACGGTTTGAATTATCGAAACAGGATCCATGGTGGGCCCCCACGGGCCCAACAATACCCTCCAATCCAAGGGAAGCCATTCCCATTAATTAATACCCCAGGCTATGAAAGGAAAATCCATGACCACGAAAATTAAAAAAACACAAGGTATAAGGAATTTACTCACCTATTCAATAATAATAACAGATTAAGAAATATTAAATTTATGACTTTAATGGCTGTTTTAGCATGAAATTGTTGTAAAGGTCTTTTTTAACTTTCGCGACTGTTTTTTCGTGAAAAATAGAATTAGTCTCCTAATAGTTTTTACGATAAAATTTTTGTTTTTGGAAATGAAGAAAATTGGTCTCTAAAAATACCTTGTGATTGTAAACTAGTTTTACAATTAGAGAGTATTATTGAAGTATACGTTAGGCTGGGACCGACCTATGGGCAGACCATGAGGGGCCTATCTAGAGAGTGGCACTACTATGGTTAGTTCTTTGAAAGTTGTATACAATTTTTATCAAATGTGGCCCCTCTGCTTTGAATGGATATAGTCCCATGCCTTCTTGATTGCCCACGCCATTCTATTAATAAGGAAACAATTGTGTATTTGGAATTTTTATTTATTTGTTTCTTGCAAGATTCATAATACAATTTATACTGAGCATATCTTTAGGTTGTATTTGGTTTATGAATTTGAAAAAAAATTGTGTAAAATGTAAGTGAAATATAATTATATTTCATTTACTTTTTCCATTTATCTTTCCAAATTTATAAACCAAACATAGCTTTAAGGATATGAAAAGAGGAATGTTATTCTACACTATATGAATGCGTGTGTAAATTATTACATGAAAAATTAGATAACTCTAACATTACACATATGAAAAAGAGAAATTCTCAAACAAGTGCATATTGTGCATTACGATTTGGAATAAGCAAAAGGGAGATTACTAGCCTCATTTAACTGACAAATTATTTAATGACTTGACATCTCACAAATAAATTTGACTCATTATTTCCATGCCATTGCTTATTATGACAATGAATATTATTGTTATACGAAAAATATTGAGCTAATTTTATTAGAATAAAAAAAAATACTAAATAAAAAATTTAAAGTGAAAGAGAATTGATTGCATATAAGTTTTATCTTCAAAACTTCACGGATCATAAGAAACTACATTTGAGAAATTACAAAAATTTTGCATCAATGGTTGAGAATGACTAAAAAATGAAACAATCTATCCACTTGTTTGTAAAGTAATTGCATCTGTACTTACTCTTTCAGTACTATAATTATGAAGAAAATTGTTAAAATTATGTGTTGTAACCAAATGGATGATGATTTTTTAGCAAATTGTTTTCTTTTGTTCAAATAGAAACTTATTTTATTTTTTACCTATTAATTTAGTGTTAAATATTAATTTATTTTTCATTCTTTAATTGAAATAGAATTGTTTATATCAATTGATATAAAATTTAAATAAAATAAAATAAAATAAACTTATTTTGGCCTCTCTGAAAAAGAAATCCTGATTCCGTTCCTGACATTAGGCAAAATAGAAAATATAATTTTTTTATGTAATTTTGTTAGACAAAATGCTGATTATTGTTCGAGTTGCTCTACGAATTAATACCCTGTGAGGGAAATTGCCTTGCATTGCAAACCAAAATTGATATTACAGTTTTATTACAACGAGGGCAACATTATTTCTGAACTTGTGCTGGTAATGATGTATAAAAACTGCATAATACTCCTATTTTAGTTATAACTTAAAAAACAAGTCTTATATCTTTGAAAGAGAGTGATGATAATATTTTACCTTCTAATCTTCTGGTACTGATTCAAGAATATCAACAAATTAGTATGTTGGGTAAATAATGCGAATAGTCCTTATATTTTACACGATGTGTCAATTTGGTCATTGTAGCTTCAATTTGCTCAATTTTGGCCCTTAATTTAACGGATTGTGTCATTTTAGTCCAATAAATGACAGTTGTTAAATTAATTTAACGGAATGTCAAATAATGTGTCAATTTGGTCCCTGTACTTTACACGGTGTGTTAATTCGGTCCCTGTAGTTTCGATTTTCTGGATTTTGACAGGGACTAAATTGACACATTGTGAAAAATGCATGGACCAAATTGATACATTATTTGACTTTCCGTTAAATTAACTTAACCGTTATTTATTGAACTAAAATGACACAATTTGTTAAATTAAAGGACAAAATCGAGCAAATTGAAACTCTAGGGACCAAATTGACACATCCTATAAAATACATGGACTATTTGCATAATTTTCCCTAGTATATTTGGTTGTATTGTTTTGACATGGGTTGTAACTCTAGTGGTCATGAAAAAGGGACTTAAGTGTCAATGTGAGATTTCAAGTTTGAGTCCATAAAGAGACATTCTAACGTTATTTTTGTTATAAAGATAAAAAAAAAAGTTCTATTTTTTTTTTTAATTCTTCATATTTTTTAAAATAATACAATGAAAATTTTAGAAATACCTACTTCCTTATTTTCCTCAATTTGGATAGTGATTTTCAAAATGAGAATATGCATTAATGGTAACATTGACAAGAGTTTCATTTTTGCCATTAACACAAATCCATGTGGGGCATCTTTTTTTTGGCTCTCTATTTTTTTTGTTGTTATCATCGTGTTGTTGTTGTTTGGTGCAACGATTATTTATAGACTTTTTTTTTTTCTTAATTTGGAAACAGTTTATAAGATAAAAATAATTTAAATAAATTTGAAATTTTAATTTAAAAAAAAATGAGGTAGAAATACTTTTAATTCCTACTTTGTCATTACCAACTTTTAATTTATAAGAAATTACACCAAATAAACCTGTTATAATGTTCAAAAAAAGGTTTCTAATAACATCATTTTTTCTTCATGTTAAGCACCAAAAAAACAAGTGCAAATGACCACATTTGACATATTGTTATTGGAGCACAGTGGAATTAAAAACAAGTGCAAATGACCACATTTGACATATTGTTATTGGAGCACAGTGGAATTAACCTTTTTTTTTTTTTTTTACTACGACACAATAGAGAAAATAAAAGCAATCAAATTGGACATACACTTAAATAACAATTGCATGATTATTGTTTTTTTTCTTTTCTTAATCGTGTTCTATTTACTATTTGAAGTGGTACTGTGACAACCCTCACCACTGATTAGTGCTAATCTATGATTAAGCATGTTAACTGACTGATTGACTGAAATTCTGCACTGATTGATTGAGTGTATTAGTTTAAATGCATGTCTATCTGTTTGACTGCTAAATTATCTGTTCGTGTATTATGTTTAAACTGCAAATTGAAGGCCTTATCGACGGCCGAATCCGAAATTGATTAATGTTTTATGCTAATTAGAATTAATGTGATTTTATGGTAAATTTAGTTGAAATTTGGTTTGGTATGATTAAATTAGATTAAATAAAATTAAAATGCATCAACTTAAGTTATTTATCTTTTTACCACTTAGTGGGTTATGCTAGATCACTCATTCTCTCACCCTTTGTATTGTCTTAGCACCTTTTCCTCATTCATTCTTGAGACCAAACCGTTTGAGAGAGGGAGAGTAGGAGAACAAGTTGATTTCTACAAGTCTTGCTTGAATCTAGAGGAATTGAAGAGCATTTACATATTTGAGCTTCTACATCTTGAATTCAAGGCATAAGGTAGGAGAACCATCTTCTTGATTGTTAAATTAAGTCATATGTTGCATGGTTCATGGAAGTTTAGAGATTAAAGCTTAGAATTGGTTAAGGTTGTTGAATTGAAGCTTAGATCATGCTTGCATGTGCATATCATGAAGTTTGAAATTGTTTTCATGGAAATTCTTGCATGCATGTCCACATTTTTGTTATAGTCCATGAACTCACCATGTTTTGAAGTTAAATTTTGCATTTGATATTGTTTTAGAACATTGGAGTTTCAAGGAACCCATACATGTGTTGAATTTGCATTGTTCTTCATGTTCTTGAAGTTTATTTGAAAATGGTGTTTAATTGAACCACTTTTGGGCTTTGATTTCTCAAATTGATCTTGGAAACATGTAATATTATGGGTTTTGAAGTGTTTTCCAGAAAATTAGCCCAAGAGGATCGAAATTGATGCTTTAAAGTTAAGTTTTGAGCTTGAGGTTCAAATCTGGAAATTTCAGATTTTGGACTCACACTCGAACGGGGAACTCCACGCTTGAGCGTAAAAAAACTGAGTTCATGCAGTTCGCTCGAGCGGAGAAATGAACGCTCGAGCGTGAAATGCGTGTATCCAGTACTTTGCATGTGTTTACAGTCCGTTCGAGCGGGGGAATGCACGCTCGAGTGAGGACTTGTGTCTCACACTCGAGCGGGTATCGAGCATCCATTGAGCGTGAATTTCGTACATCAAGTACTTTTACTGTAGTTTACAGTCCGCTCTAGCGGAGTAATACACGCTCGAGTGGAGCCCGTTTGTCTGCATGTCTGCTCGAGCGGAGAAACCCACGCTCGAGCGGGACCCCTGTTTCAGCAAAATTTTGAAAAGTGTTTTTAAGTGCATCTTTGCATCCTCATTTCATCCTAGGCATTCCCAGGCCTAGTTTAAGGCATCTTAATGAGAATATTGATGTAGAACCACACCGAGTCTGAGTAGGGACTAAGTCTTCGATTCCCAAATATGTGATTTAGTGTGTGTTCATCCTGTAACTGTGTAGGGTTGGCATCCGAGGACGCGCACTAGCTTATTTGTAGCCCAGAACTCTATGAGTAACTATGTTGTAAAGATATGTTCAATCGAGATTATTTTCTGAACAAATGACTGTACTGCTTTATGAAATGACACTGTTTACTGAATGAATGTTTGTCCTATTTGCGAACTGTATTCGTGGCATCCATAGCAATTTACTATTACTGAATTGTTACTGTTACTGTTATAGAGATCTCTGTCAGTTCTCATGTTGGAACCACTACTGTTTACTGATATGATGGCCATCGACTGACTGTTCGGTCTGTTAAGACCTACTGTACTGTTTGCTATTGGATGTACCACTTACGACTGCTATGATCGAATAGTTGATATATTGTTTAAATGACCGTTTTAAATACTAAAAGGACATTCATTCTTAACCTCTTTATGCATATGTTATTCACTGGGTTTTAACTCACTGTTTATATATATATGTAGGTGTTCAGGCACCGGATCGGAGCCAGTAGCGTTGGGTTAAACTCCCTTTTTGTCAAGCCAACCACTGTGCCTCACTGCGAGGTTCCATGTACTGCCAAGCTAAGGCTGCCTAGGGGTGTTTTAGATTTTCCCCTTTTGTATCTGTTTTTGTAATACTGTATAGACTGTACCTAAACTGTACTGTTATGGTAGAGATTCGGTCCCTAACCGAATATCTGTATATGATGTATGTACATACTGTTTTGCTTCTGACTGTGAATATGTTTAAAAAAGTCTTTTTGCATACAGACTGTCACAGCTCATTGGACATCTTTTATTACTGTTTTGGCTTCCTCCAACCCCTGAACTCTATATTACTGTTTTACTGTTAAGCAGGCCTTCTGTAATCATCGGATTACTAGCCGGTTGCGATGCTAAACCCATAGGGGCGGGTTTGGATCATGACAGGTACACTCACAATAATTAATTTAATGAGTCCCATATTAATCTCATTAAGATTCAATCAGTATAAGTATGTCATTACTGTAAAAATACTTCTATCTATATCATTTTTCCTTACAAAAAATATATTCTTTTTTTATAATTTTTATATAAAATTTTCCCCAAAATATTATGATGTTTACATTTTTGTAACTAAAGCATCTTTGCTGGATTATTTATTTTATATTGATGGGTTCCCTTGTATCTATCTTGGTATCTTTCATATGTAAACCAGATCTACCAAGTCAATCTACCAAGTCATTTTCAATTTCTTAGCAATAAATTTCGCGTTAAATAAACCGAAAAGAGAGTCATTGTCATATGAAAAAACATAAAGCTATAATACCACCTGTACGAGGATGAAATATCCTTTGCTTTCCGTGCTCCTTGAACTCAAGCTTCTCGTAATGACGCCTGACCTGAAGAACAAAGAAATGGTGAGCTGCCCGGCGGTATGCTGCCGGATAGACCCTCCGACGATCAAGTCAGCTCCACTGAAGAAGAATAAGAATACTTGTTTTAGAGAGAGAGAGAGTTGTTCAGATAACATACCTTCAACGTTCTCCTTCTTTCCTTTTTCTAGGCTGGCCATGCAGTCTCAGGGATTGTGCGCACACTACCTCTGCTGTCCTTCCCTGGACAGGTGGCAGTGCTCGCCTCTCACCACCTTACGCGTGTAAAGGCCAAAACCTCCAAACAGTATGTGTGGAACTGCCAAACGGTATTGACGAGTGCCAGGAGTGGATTTTCCTTCCGTCACACCATTGGTCCAGGTGGCACACTCTACCGAGCTGTCACGACCGACCTGTGCCTTGGAAGGAAACGCAGCCATAGTCAACACGGCCGAGCTGTAAGGTGTCGATCCTTCCGGACTGGCTGGCCGTGAATCGTGCCGACCCTCGCCCCGGTCTAAATTCATTCCGGGCCATGCTTTGCTCGGTCTAGATGCACCATTGCGGATTCGGTCGATTGCCCAGCCGAATCACAGCTCGATCTGGCTTTATGCATGATTCCACGCTCCGGTCGACAAATGTAGCTCGGCTCGGCAAACGGCTCGGGGGCATCGCTCAAGTCACAGATCGGGGAATCGCTTCAACCGAGCAAACGGCTCTCATAAGGTCCGTCACAACTCGCGTTATTGTAACTCGGTCGTACTTGTTTGGCGCAAATCTCCCTCTCACCACCCAAGTCAACCAAATTAAAAATCCTCTTGTGAATAAAACTATATAGGTTAGACTATGTGTGGAGTAGAGTTTCACATCGGATAAAAAATAAAAACATTAAGTCATGATATATATTGAATGACATTAAACTTTTAAATACGCATGAATTTCAAAAAATATATATTATATTGTGCGTATAGACTATAAAATTTCTTCTTTACAAATGGAGTTAGTGTTACAGTGCGTGCGCTTCCACATTCTCCCAACAACACAAACATGCATATCCAAAAAAATAAGTCTACTTACATATAATTAGATCATAAAAAATATATTATAATATACATACTAGTATAACAACAGCCATTAAAAATATCTTTATTCGTTGGTATTATTATTTTTTTTCATTAGAAAAGTGCGATTGTTTTATATGTACAACTTTTAGGATACCCCAAGGAACACTCCTATTTCTACTGGGTGTATTATTAGTAGGCAAAATTATAATAAAGTCCTTCACATTTTTGTCAATTACTTCAATTGTTCCTCTTAAAACCTTCACAAATTATTTATTTATTTATATTTTTTCGTGCAAAAATTGTATAATAAAGACAAAATTGTATAATTGATTCCCAAAAAAAAAAAAAAATTGTGAAGGTTTAAGAGGAACAATTGAAGTAATTGACAAAAATGTGAAGGACTTTATTATAATTTTGCCTACTACCTTATTTTATGTTAATCAAATTTGTAGACATACTATATGTGTAAAATGATAAAAGTGATGTGAACATCTTGCCGTGTAATTCACTGTGAAATTGCAGTCTATGGACTCTCTCATATGAGAAGCTTCCTGTTCAATACATATAGACATGTATATGTATCTCCTTGTCGAGAGAATCAGATGGTTGTCATTTTTTTTAGACTGTTTGATCATCAGTTAATAACAGACGACAGCAACAACAATGTCACCAACATTAGACCATTGGATTGGTCTGATCATCATGAGTATAACAAGTGTTGTGGATTGGAGGAAGTTTCCTACTTCAATTGTTATCCAACCCTCCAAAAATGGGTGACCCCGTGAATTCCGTTTACGTATCCGGCTGGTAGTCCGAATGTTATATGCACTTATCTAACTTTATTGGATACCATACGATACACAATGGCGGAACCAGAAATTCATCTTTTAGGATGTCGGTCAACGTTCCATCTACTCTTTTTTTCCCACTATTCCAGAGATTGTTGGGTTTCGTGTGCATATTAGGCCCGGCCCTATCCTTTTCTGTAATGGTGCAACTCAAGCCGATTTGGTCAGATTAAAAAATTATCCAAACTTAATTTAAGTTGGGATGAGAGTTGTCCATGTCCAAACGTAACGTGCAACTTGAATCCCAAGTGTAATAGTTGAACTTATTTTTCATAAATTTGGTTTTTTTTTTTTTGTGTAATTAGGCTGATTAATTTGTTAAAATTAGACCCTACTAATTTTTTTATTAATCCATTAATAATATTAAAATAAATAATTTTTATGATAAGACAGACAGAAAGGAGAGAAAAGAATTGAGGCCACTATGGTAATTTTTATCATTTTTGAGTGAGAAAAGAAAATTGTAGAGTTTTATATTTTATTAGTATTGCATATGATATATATTGAATATAATTTAACAATTTAAATTATTTTAATATTATTCATTGACTTATAATTTATATGAATATATAATAATTTTATATATTTATATATACAATTTAGACTTCCAATTACTCGAATTGCCCAATCTCTCTGCCCAAACTTGCACCCCTCCTCTTGAAGGTCTACAGCCAAATTTTTAAAAAAAAAAAAAAAAAGACTTTAGATGAGAGCTTTTCTTTTGTCTTTTTCTTTTTTTAGCTTTTGGATAAGTAATGTTTTTTTTAATCTTTATTAATGAGGGTCTATGAAGAATGAGCGGCTTTTTTATTTTTATTTTTATTTTTACAAATGGTAGGATATTAATAGGTTAGTAAATTAGATTACAACTAAAATTAATTAATTAGATTAATGAAAGTTTTTATGAAGTAGTTAGATCTTGTTAATTTCATTTGGAGGTTATAAGTTCGGCTCTCCTTCTCTTAACCGGTAGATGGAGTATCATTCCAACACAAGTCCTTTTTTAATCCATCGATGCGATAGGTCACGTTTGGTTCTCTCTGGGATGATAAATGACCAACTTAACTCAATGATTAGAGTATTACTTTCATACGGCGGGAGTTATTAGTTCAAATCTAATAGTAGATAGAACTGATTACATACCAAAAT
Source organism: Camellia granthamiana (assembly GCA_036172215.1). NCBI lineage: Eukaryota > Viridiplantae > Streptophyta > Magnoliopsida > Ericales > Theaceae > Camellia > Camellia granthamiana. The sequence continues at coordinate 32,072,875 of CM069915.1, read as the reverse complement.
CAATGGTATCCAATAAGTTTTTCTATCCACATTCTTTTATTTTATTAATTTTTTATTTTCCGTTGCATTTATATTTAATTGTATTCAATCCACATAATCAAATCAAAATAGAAAGTATAAACATAACTTCTTTTGATTATTAGAATGCACCAACTAGACTAGTTACGAAATCACATTGATAGCTTCTACTCATGTCCTAGATTGTTTGAGAGCTAGATTTGCCTCAAATATTTGTCTCTTACCTTCAACTTTCTTCAAATTAGCTTATGCTATTTCAAGAATTTGCTGAGATTGTTGTGAATCAATGTCCCTACTCTTTCCCCGCACCATTTACTAAAACCGTGATCTCATTATTGCCTATTCTAGCAAAACCACCCACCAGATCGTTAACCATTGATCATAACCCACTTTAAAACTTGGGCTTTAACCAGGCTCAACCCAGACTTTTGGCATGCCTAGGGTTTAAGGATCTCAGCCCAGGCCCTACCCGAGAGTGGTTCGAGCTGGACTGGCCCGGTCCAAAAAAATGGTGTATTAGCTATTTATTTGGCTCCACAAAAACACCACAGCTTCATGCATGACGGTGTATCAGACCAAAATCGAAAAAATTCATTACGGTTCGTCTCTCTCTCTACATTCACTGTTCTTGAAATTGCTATGTCCAAAAGCAAATGTAATCAATTGGCTTCGCATCTGAGACTCGTCCACGATTCCAAAGTCTTTATTTTATTTTATTTATTGTTAATGCTGTTTTATTGAATTGTATATTTAAAATCCAATCTGTGTTCAATGATTTTATGCTGTTTTATTGAATTGCATATTTAAAATCCAATCTGTGTTCGATGATTTTATGCAGTCGAGAAGGTATTCCGAGGGGGATCAATTCCCGAAGAGGTGAACAATTACGTTAATCCTAGTGCTATATTCAGTCGAAAACACGTGAAGTTCGGCATCGAAGTTAACCCTCCTTGTCTTTACTCTCAATTATAGAATTCATTTCATTTCCTCACATCTTGGTTGCTGTTTAAACTGTTGATTACTTGCTAAATATATATATATATATATATAAAATGGTGGTTTAATTATGATCAAATAATTCACTATGCGAACTTTTATCAGTTTGAAAATTCAATGGCTAGTTCTGACATGGTAGTGAAACCCTTATTCCCGTAGATTCTGCAGATTGAACTATAATGGCATTTGTTTGGTAAAACCCTTTGAATGGTCAGTTGAAGTTTGAATAAGAAATGAATAATTTGGTTGATTCATACAGTTATTTATTATTATTATTATTATTATTATTATTATTTTTAACAATTGAGGATATTCTGATTGATTAAGTCACTTTAGAGGTCATGCTAATAAATCATAATGCTAAAAAAAGAAAGAAAAAAGAATCTCAAGGTATTTTAAACACATCCGAGAGCACTTTCACATGTTTTTATACACTTTTTATATATTTCTGAGAGGGAGATTTATGATTTAGATTGGGCCGTGGTAATGCCGGACAAATTGTGGGCCGAATACATTTGGGCCGTGGTAGCCTGGGCCTGTCCAGAAGGAATTTTTGCTCGGTAATGGCAAAGGGTGTGTGGAACCGAGCAACTTAGACTTGTTGGTACGGAAGCCGGTCAAGTGAGGGTTCGGCTGAGATGTCCGCAGCCTCACAGGGTTCCACGGTTCGTGTGTTGCTCGGTCGGAAGGCGCGCACTCGTGGCTCGTTATGAAGGCCTTTGGTTAATCGGTATGCCCTACTTCAAGCTCGGCTTCGCCGAAATGCACCCGAGCTCGGCTTTTACAGAGTTCGGTTACTAGAGCATATGGGAGTGAAGTGCAGCATGGCCGCAGGAAGCCGAGATGCTGCATCCCAGCTGCCGAGCTCCCAGTAGAGTGGGCTGGCAGTTTAGGTAGGTGATGTTCAGCTAGATTTGTGCTGACAGATGGGATAGCAGCACCACGTGTCGAGAGACTAATGGGAGTAGATTTGGGGCGTAGAACGTATATAAGCATGTCTGCGCCCCCCATGCTGAGACAGATGAACATTTGGTGAGATACACTAAACACTACACTCTCCCTTCTCTCTACCTATTGCCTGTGTATGTGTTCTAACTTGATCGTCGGAGGGGTTTTCCGGCCACACACAGCCGGGTAGCTCACTGCCGTTGTGCTCGCAGGTCGATTGGATAGGCAGGAGCTTGGAAGAAAGGAGTACGGGCTCGCCTGAATATTTGCTCCCCGTACAATTTCAATGCACTTTAGCATGTTCGGCTAATCGCAACTAGTTAGACATATTTTCCAACTTTAAAACGCAAGCTTGTCATAACTCTGAAGTCTGCTCAAAGTTTGGGGACTTGGACAGAATCAGTTGCAAACACTTATGCATATGCACGTGCACAAATACTAGATAATTCATGAGTTGGAAAAGATGCTTTTTGTATGTGTCAAAATTAGGATTGATGTGTGGCAGAGGATAAAGGTCAGACTTGGTCATCTCGTATTGTGACACAAGGGTCATTTGGATTTGTCCTTATTTCAAGCTTAGGTACCCTGACAAATTTCTTCCTCCAATGTGATAAATACTAAACTTTCATCTATTGTTGGTGCTTACACCTCTTCCATACGTCCACTTGCTTCATGTCTCCTTGGATTCACTTGTTATTTATTTTGCATTAGTGATTTATTTATTAAGAATCCTTTCACCACGATGTGTTCATTCAAAAGATTTATGGTGGAATCTCCCCTGCAGCTAAGGATAACCTTTGGGCATACCCGTTACTCTCTTCAATCTTAGATGATTCCTTAATGATATCTTGCATCATGGTTGTAGTTTATAATTGGACAAGTGAAAATTTTCTTGGGGATACAATCATTCAAGATGTGTTTTAGGTATATATCAATATGGAAAAATTACTTATAAAAAAATGACATGCTAAAGTCATTGAGAGTCATTGGCTCTAGAAGAGTGAGTTTCAAAAAACAAAAAAATTGACAAAAAAAATTCAAAATTATCTCATGGTAAATAGCTTTGGGAAGGTTGATTTTCTTTTGTAATAGTTAAGTCAGGCACTTGGAAGATAGACAAGGATTGCCAAATTTATGACAGGTCCTGTGGGCCTTGACTATGCTAAAGGGCCTTCTTGGTGGGGGATAGTGTGAGAATGTATCGTATATATTCTAGAAATTTATTGTATAGGATAATGCTAAGGATACAAAATTTTCTACCAAATGTCTCACATGGGTGTGGGGTCTACTTTTTTGTGAATCTCACACCCATGTGAGACATTTGGTGATTTATTTGGTAGAAAATTTGGGGCCTATAGCATTTTTCTTGTGTATATATTATAGATTTGATATAATCACAACCATGCCTAATATATACACAATGTATTCAATTGTGTGTTTCAATTACATCAAGACCTCAGTTTATATAACCCCAACTCCTAAACCAAAAAAAGAAATATAAGATTTACATAATCACAACCATGCCTAATTTATACACAATCAGAATTATATCAAATCTATAATATATATACTGATAATACTGGGTGTCGTCGTGTATGGGCTGGACCGATCCTAGCTCCTCAGGTCCGCTGGAAATCCTGCAAGCAAGTTCAATCGGGAGACGGGGTAGTCCCCCGGCGAACCCTCCGGTGTGTGAATTAGAAAGGGTAATAGACAAAACGTAGAGAGAGGGAGAGAGAGAGAGAGAGGTAGAAAACTTAACCTTCTTCTTTCCTTTTTCCTTGCTTATATCCTTTTGTAATCATTTCGTTACCTCTGCTATTCTGGGATTTTCCCCGCCGAAAGCTTGTGTCGTGATTTGCCTTGTTCAGGGTGAGGGGGTGCCGTGCCGGCTGAGAAGTGTTGTCGCAATAAATGTTCTGATGGATTGCATTAATGGTGATGTGCTGTGGCAATAACTCTGCAGATCTTTGTCTGCTGACGTGGCCTGTCCTGCATCCGCCGCGTGTCCGAATGTCATTGGTCTTCCCTGTCCAGTTGGCTCCCAGTGATGCTGGGTTTTACCGCCCGGGTTGTGCAATGGGGTTTAATTGGTGGGCTTGGGTTTACTCATGGTGGGCCGTGGTCCCTGTGGGCCTATCCCTGTCATATACAATATATTTCTAGAATATATACAATCTGTTCTCACAGATAGATATCAAGATTGCCTAGCCTTGCCCGATGTTAAGGGCTAAAAAAACCCTGAGTATGGCAATCCATGGTCAAGGATCAAACTTTCATTCCATGTTTTCATCAAAATGGATAGAAGGATTCAATGTTCTGGTTGGCCGGTTTGACCTTCAAATAGTAGGTCAGATTGTTCTACTAGATATCTCTACAATTGTAAGTCTGGCAATATATGGTGCTTAGTGCTTACACATTTGCATGAACTTGGATGTATGTGAGGGGCTCTTGAACCACATATTTGGTAGGTTATGAAGCATTTGTTTATTGACATGACGAAAACCTCTTATGGAGTTTAGGCAGCCTCGTTTGGAAAGTAGTAGTTTTAGCCTAAAAATCAAAAAGTTATTAAAAAAAACCAAAATGCCTATAATCTACATTAAAAAGTCAAAGATTTTTTTTTCTCTCTACTTTTTGCACATCTTTTCGTAAAAAACCAAAAAGCCATTTCAAACTTACAAGTTTTTTTTACCTCATATTTTAGCCAAAAAGTCAAAAAGTTACTAAAATAGCATGTTTCCAAACGAGGCCACGAAACTCATGGAAGCAGCACTCTTGAGTGCATTGGGAGCTGGAGATACAAAATATGGTATATGAATGTTGAATTTTTTTGTAGTATTTTGTTAATGCCTGTAGTGGAATAGTCTCACCACCAGCTCATAGAAGCAACACTCTTGAGTGCATAGGGAGCTAGAGATACAAACATGGTATATGAAATGTTGGAATGTTTAGAGCACATGTTAAGAAGTTTAAAATGTTTGTACATCTTGTATTGTAGTGTATGCAATAAACATTGTACAAACGTTTTAAGCTTCTTAACGCGTGCCCTTAGGACACATATTAACAAGACGTTTTTATGCATATAGGCCGACTTTTTCGAATAAAGTTTCTCTGTCCCCTAGTGAAAACTCCATTATCTATTTTTCCAACTCCTGTTTAGAATTGCTTGATATCATAATGACATTCAGTTTTTGCTACTTGATTTAGGCAATCTTCACTTAAATGGTTTATCAGGAAAATTATAAATTATAATGGTAATGGATGTTGAAGTATGTACTTCTCTTTAGTTTCCCCTATATGCTTGACTTGTTCTTTTGGTTTAATTCTGATTGGCACTCACTCCCCTGCTATCATTGCATTAGAATGTCACATCTAGTTTTCAAATCTTATTTTTTGTTGTTTCTACTCACAGCAGGTCTCAGGTTTAAAACAGCTGTTTGTGGTTGCTTTTCAACTTCCATGTCGAGGGTTGCAAAGAAAGTTACATCTCAATGACAGGTCATATAAACAATTTTATTGTTAGGGGTTATTTTTTCAACTTTTCCTCATATAGCATTTTCCTTCTTTGGAGTTATGACATATAGGAATTAGGTACTATGTTGTGGATTGAATGGTTTATATTGCATGAGAAAGGCCGAAGAGTACCAAAGTAGTGTAGGGTTTTTCATCTGAAATTGCAGGAATTGATATTATGTAGTTTCAATGGTTTATGCAAGTGCCCCAGATAGGCTACCTGATTCTCTGGTTCTACTTAGGACCTCTGCAACAAAGGTGAATTCTGGGAAGGGGTTTTGTGTTCTAGGCATGCAGGGTTTATTATTTTTCTTCATAACTTGGAATACAGTTTAGATAATTAAATAAAAATATAAGTCATGAACATGGCCGAAATTAACTATTTTGAATAACAATGGGAGAGTACTGAGGAAAGATTTCGATTTCTTTGTTGAAAATTATCTATTCCTTTTGTTTCCATTTTTTTTTTTTTTCTTTTAAATGATAATCTAACCAATTAATGGTATGGCGATTAAATTTAAGTATACATGCATCACAAATTTGATATCAAATCTTTGGTGGCAGTGGAGGCTTATTAAATAAGTATCTTGCTACCAACAGTCTTAGCGATTCTGAATAAGAACCACATAATGTTAAAACTAGTCTAGCACACATCAATGTTAAAACTAGTCCAGCATACATTAATGTGTACTAATAAAATATTTAAATAAGTAAAAATAAAATAAAATATTTATTGTATGTTATGTACTAGTCAAGTAGTAAGAGTTTTCTTCACCAAATTTAAGATCTAAAATTCAAGTCTCACTTCTTTATTCATCTAATTTTATTTTATTTTTTTACTTAGAAAAATAAGAGACACGTGACATAAGAAGAAGCAACCAAAGGCTTGGACGCCAAAGTATTTATACATATTTTTATATATTTGAATATACTTTTTATATATTTTTCAACTTTAAAACAATTTTAGCAAATGGTCTCAAACTAATGCATTGCTGATCTATTAGATGGTATTCAAATTTAATTCTTACAATATCATAATTTTTATATAAAAAATGATATAACATTTGATTTTTTTATTTTTTATTTTTTGCTAGCACATTTGATGATGATTTAAAATGTTTATTTTGTACATAATAATTTTTTTTATAAGAATATATTCTCTCTCTTTTTCTAAAGTCTTCTTCCTCAGATCGAATTAAGTGGTACCCGGGAACCTAGAAAGATAGTTTTGTCTATACAAACCCACCGAACCGAATCAATAAAATGGTGAATCAACTTTCTACGATCCGCAGTTCAATGCAATAACGACCGTCTATCTCGCTTTACCGCCCACATTTCCACCTGGAATGGAAGTTTGTGCATATATTACGTGTAACAATGATTTCATTTTATATGGTTTCATTAATTCATAAAAAATATATAAAAATTACTACTCAATTATACAGTTGTTTCAATATAAAATTTCTCATTCAATAGTAAAATTAGGTTATTAAAATTTTGTTTAAAATTTTAATTTGACAATTAAAGTTTGACTTCTTTATATGTCGATTTTATTTTAAACAATGAATTGAACTTGAATAACTGGTTTAGTTTTATTTTGTTTTGTTTGTTCAAGTATGTATTATCATATTTTTTTTATTGTTGATTTTATTTTTGTTTTAATTACTCCCCACATTATTTTTAGAATTAGACTTTTCTACAATCACTCACGTTTTCAAGGCCGGTCCTGAGGCAAGGGAAGTAAGATCGCGGCCTATAAACAGGGCCACAAAATAGAATTGATTTAAAGTTGTGTTTGGTTAAGGAATGACCATTTTATTTTATTTATTTTATTTTAGTGAATCGAATACTATATTATAGTATTAGTAGTTTAAAAATAAAGTTTTATCAAATTTTTTTAAAAAATAATTGGTGAATTATTTAAAACTAATAGATGGTTGGTTGCTAAATATATAAATTATTTACAAATTATTGTTTGACTATGCCAATTATAATTACTTCTGGAGAATTTTTTTTTTTAAAAGTTGAAATTGATCAAATTTTACAAGTCAATCTACTACATCAGAAAAAAAGTGTGAATAAATTAATAATGTTAACAATTGAAAATGTTCAAAATTTATCTCAATAATTATGTTTTATGTCAATCTCAATGACTATGATTATGTCAACTAAAAAATCATATGAAATGACTCAGAAGTAGGGATGGCAATGGAGAGTAATGGGGTGAATATTAATTCTCCATCCCCATTCCCATCCCCATCTCCATTCCTCTATTATAATTTTTTCTCTATTCTCCATTCCCCATCTCCCATGGAGACTATCCTCCCCATCTCCTAAGGGTGTGTTTGTTTGGACGGACTGGATAAGGGGGGATTGTAATCCATCAGACTATTAGTCCCCGGATACATTGTCCCTAGACTATTTGGTTGGATTGGATTTGTATCCTATGTTTGTTTAGTCATGAGATTAGATGTCTAGATTGGACTATTTTTAGTGAATCCAATGTTTGGTTAGACGGACTGGATAAGGATAAATGTTCAAAAGATTATTTTACCCTTGTAATTTATAATTTTTATTTAATATATAATTTTAAATTTGTAATCTATAATTTATAATTTATAATTTAACAACACAAAAAATTTAATTTATAAGGCCATAATTTTTAATTTATTATTTTCAATTAAATTAAATTAAATTTATAATTTATAATTTTTATTTAATATATAATTTCAAATTAATGACAATAAAAAATAATTTTATTTAATATATAAATTAAATTTTCAACAATACTAAAAAAATTTAATTTATAAGGCCATAATTTATAATTTATTATTTTTAAATAAATTTAATTTATAATTAATATTTTTTATTTAATATATAATTTTAAATTAACAACACTAAAAAAATAATTTTATTTAATATGTAAATTTAATTTTTTAACAACACTAAAAAAATTTAATTTATAAGGCCAAAATTTTTAATTTATTATTTTTAATTAAATTAAATTTATAATTTAAATTTTTTATTTAATATATAATTTTAAATTTACAACACTAAAAAAATAATTTATAAATGTTCAAAAGGCTATTTTACCCTTTTCTAATTGTTTGCTAAGTAATAGCATAGGGGTAAAATGGATATTTCAGAGCTTAATCCCATGAGATACTAATCCTATAGAAATAATCTCACCCCCCCATGGAATAGGATAGTCCCACAAATATAGGACTAATAGTCCGGGGAAACTATTAGTCCGGAACAAAAAAATTAAAACAAACAATGGACTATTAATCCGGTGGGACTAATAGTCCAATTCCACACCCTAATCCTTCAAAACAAATACATTGTTATATGGGTTTAGGTTTTCCCCAACCCAACTTGACCCTTTCTTTTTTTTTTTCAATGTTCACAGCCAAAGCCAAATACACATTCATTTTTATTTTTTTTGGTTCAACAACTAAATCAAATACATATTAATTAATTAATTAAAAAGCTTATTTAAAGTAATCAATTTTATAATCTTAAGACAACCAAACAAGTTTTTAGTAACCAAAAAAAAAAAAAAGAGCAAAAAAAAGATGTTAAGATGGATTACCAACAAACTCTTGAATACCCAGAAGCCCTTCAATGATGGAATAACTGGACCAGCTTCTGTTACCTGCTTTAATCCCCATATCTAGTGATTGTCTGCTCGGAATATCACATAACAGAATTTTCTCTCGTGGAAAACAGAACCTCCCCTTTCCGATCCCACATTCCAGCAAAACACACCTCAGGAAACTTGTTTGTTTCTCAAGAAACTCTCTCTATAAATTCTCCATCGGTTCATTCTTCACAGTCCTAACCAAGCTCTCCAATTTGAAAGTACTCTCACTAGTGTCCTTAGGCTTATGGGGTCAATTACCCCGCAACGATCAACCGACTAAAATCACTCGAAAAATTGAATATCAGTTCAAATTTCATCTCCGAAAAAATTTCTGGATCAATTTCAATTTTGACAAATCTCACGAGCGTTGTTTTGGCTGACAATCTCTTCAATGGGAGTGTTCCAGACATGAAAAGCTTACAATCTCTTCAAGAGATAGATTTAAGTATCAATCGCCTCGGGCTTGAATTTCCATCTCTGAGTACCAATCTTGCAACAATCAAATTAAAAAACAATTCGATTGTGATGGTGTAACATGCCCGGGGGGTACCCACGCGCGTTAAACAGTTCGGACTCTCAAGATCTCTTTGATCTAGTCTCACGAGTGCAATGTGAAACGTAGATGAGAATCCAGATTTGACAACTTTTATTGAAAATCTATTTTATTGCAATTTTGTCAAGAATGGATTGCGTCATCAGATCTCAGAGTCGCCACCTAATATTTATTTTGGGAAAATTAGGAAACCCATAACTCGTGCCAAGGCCACTGTTCGTCGTAATCAAGGATGCTTGGCTCGGAACCTTAGGTATGAGAGGGGAAGGTCAATAATGAGCACCCCCACCCACCCGATCAAAGATTGGCCTTTACTAACCATGATATGAATTTTATTTTATTTATATGTTCATGTTCTGATTAGTTAATAAATCCTAAAATTTACTATGTGAAGCATACAAGTATAGACTATGCCATTCATTTTGGAACAATTTGATATCATGCATTTTGAAAGAGTTTTGACGATGTACAACCAAAATAAATTGAGTTTACAAGCATGAAAAATCAACATCATTCCAAATTAAGCGACACAACCTCCATCCACTGGCATTCATAGAGTTATATCACATAAGCAAATAGTCTCATAGTAGAATGCTAGACATAGTAAGAAAAACACACACAAACGGGATGCTAAAGCATAAAAACTTACATGTTTGACGCCCCACGAACAAGTTACAAAACAAAGTTAGTAAAATATGTATGATCTTATATACAAAATCCTAATGCAATTCACTCATGAGATGCAACTAAAGATTCAATTTTTAAGATATGATATGTGAATTATCTCAAGAACATGAGGTAGCGCACATAATCACATAGGAATTGATGAAATCCACAAATGCAAACTTAGCCGAATCAAGATACATGAAACATGGATGCAAAGCATAACTATGATGAAAAATAAATATGATGTTTATGTACAAATAAAGAAAGCAAATAAAAGAACAGGATAGAAAGAAGCGAGGCGGGGAATTATTATAACATTTTAAAGAATAATTACAAATCAAACTAAAGAGAGATGAGGAGAATATTACAACAAAATAAAAACCTCACAATACACTCAAAATAAAAAATAAATAAAATAAAAGCTTCAGTTCTTTAGAACTGTCACGACCCAAACCCGGCCCTATGGGTTTAGCACCGTAACTGGCCAGTAATCCGAGATTACCGAAGGCCTGCTGAACAGTAATACAGTAAAACAGAGTACAGGGCCTGGCGGAAGCCAATACAGTAAATAAATAGTGTCCATTGAGCTGTGAAAATCTGTATGCCAAAAACATTTTTCATGCATTCATTTAGTTCAAACAGTACAATCTATATACAATCATATACAACATTCAGTACGGGAATCAAATCCCTCGATAACAGTACAGTAAACAGTAGACGGTCTATACAGTAGGGGACACAAAAACACCCCAAGCCATAGCATGGCAACACGGAACCTCGCGGTGAGGCACATAGGCTGGCTTGACAAAACTGGGGGACTAACCCACGCTCCTAGCTCCGGTCTGGCTGCTGAGAACCTACATATATATATAAACAGTGAGCTAAAGCCCAGTGAATAACAATAAGTGTAAAGAGGTTATGAATGAATGTCCTTACATTAATGAAAACAGTTCATTAAACAGTATTTCAGTCTTTCAGTATGTCAGTCAATCAATCATATGTGGTACATCCATTAGCCTATAAACAGTAGGTCCAAAAGGACCGGGCCTCAACGGACCCAACAGTAGTGATGGCCATCAGTCAGTAAACAGTATGGTTCCACAAGGGAACCGACAGAGCTCTGTAACAGTAACAGTCAATGCTAAGGATGCCACAATACAGTTCACAATACAGGACATACATTCATTCAATAAACAATATCAGTTCAATAAACAATTCAGTTCAGTATTCAAAAGATAACCATTTTGAACATATCTTTACACAATCTGTTACTCACAGAGATTGGGCTACAGTATGCTAGAGCGCGTCCCCGAGTGCCAACCCTAAACAGTAAACACATTGAACACACTCTAAGTTTAACAGTTGGGGAAGTACAATAATTAACTTCCTATTATGCCTCGGTGTGTTCTACATCTATATCCTCATTAAGATGTCTTAAACTAGGCCTAAGGATGCCTAGGATGGGATGAGGATGCAAAGATGTATACAGAAAACATTTTCAGAATTTTCAGTCAAACAGAGCCCCGCTCGAGCGCAGGTTTCCCCGCTCGAGCGTACAGGCAAACAAAGGTCCCCGCTCGAGCGCAACATCCCCCGCTCGAGCGAACCAAAAAGTACTGGATAGGTGAAATCTCCGCTCGACGCCCGTTTGAGCGTGTCACCCAGTCCTCCGCTCGAGCGCCCAATGCTCCGCTCGAGCGGACTGATGCACAATGCAAGATGCTGGGAGCTCGACTTCTCCGCTCGAGCGGACAACAGAAATCTGGAAATCCCAGATTTGAGTCCCAAGCTCAAAACCAAGTTCAAAAGCAATGTTTTCGATCCTCTTGGGCTATTTTCTGGAAAAACTCTTTTAAACACATAAAATAACATGTTTCAAAACTCAATTTAAGAAATCAAGGCCCAAGGGTGTTTCAATTAAATTCAATTTCAAACTAATTTTCAAGAACATGCATGAACAACATTCAAATATGACATGCATGAGTTTCAAACCAATTTCAAGCTTCAAATCTTGCTCTCAAGAGCTCAATAGTTGGAAAACAAAGTGAAAACATGGACTTTAACTTAAACATGGACATGCATGTACAATTCTCCAAGAATTCAACTTCAAATTACACTAAAATGGCCATGCATGCATGAATTCAAACATAATTCAACCTCTATGCACTAAAACATGGCTTGATTCTACAATGGAGCCTAGAACATGCAAGATGAACTTCAAGACCACAAGAAGAAGATGAATTCACTTACCTAGAGTTTCAATTACAAGTCTTGCTAGCTCAATTTGCCAATCTATGTTACAAATCTTCAAGGTTCAAGCTAAATTCCCAAAGTTGAGTTCAAATCTCTTCCTCTCTCTCTAACTCTCTCTTTGGACGGTAGGAACAAGAGGGATGGCTGATCAAAATGTGTCTCTAAGTGTATAAGGCACAATAGAATTGAATAAACAAAGGTCCACTATGGTGGCAATTTGGTCAATAAGTCCAACCTCTCAATTAATCAATATTTAATCTAGTTTAATCATTCCTAATCAATTTTCAGATAAATATACCATTAAATCACAAATATTCTACTGAACATGAAACTCTAAACGGTTCCTAATTCGGCCGCCGATAAGGCCTCCAATTAACAGTTCAAACATAAGAATTCAAACAGATATTCAATCAATCAAACAGATGCAATATGCAATTCAATATATAAACTCATTCAATTTCAGTTTCAGTTTCATTCAGTCTGTTCAGTAGTTCCTCCAATTCACTTATCAGTCATTATCAGTTCAGTTTAGTAGTAATCAGTACATAATTCAGTAATCAATACGAGGGTTGTTACAAGAACCGCCGGCGGAAATTGGTCAATATTGAGAGATTACGCCATCTTGTTCAGAAGAAGCTAACCGGCCGGCCAATTAGGCCAAGCAAAACCTGTCTTGTTGCGAAACCAAGAAAATGAACAAACAAAAAATATGTAGGTGGCTCAACTAACCACTACCGGTTAGATTAAAAAAAAAAAAGAAAACAAATAAAAAATAAAAAGTGCAAACTCACAACATAAACCTAAAGCAATAAAACAAATATAAGATAGAACATGTAAGATTACAATAAGACTAATATGAGACTAATAGACGAAAGAAAAAAAAATAAATATGAGGTAGAACATGCAAGATTACAACAAAACTAATATGAAATTAAAACATGCGAATAAAAATAAATAAATAAATAAATAATTATGAGCTAAACAAACCACTAGGATTATAACAACACACTATGAAATATAAAGTAAGAAAATAAATATGAGATAAACAAACCACTTAGATTATAACAAAATACAATGAAATAAGAAGCATGAAAATAAATATAAGATATAAAATATAAGAAAATGAAAGACTAACAATTCACCTTCCAAAGAAAAATTGAACTTCTTGATTTCCAAACTTCCTCTTGATCACCCTCAAGTGTAGGAAGTGTGTTCTCAAATCCTCAATTCGAAATTATGGAGTTTATGGAGTTTGTGGTATAGAAAGTGGCTAACTCTCTAGTTTTTCTCACTTTCAATCAGTAAACACTCTTCCTTATGATCAAGACAATTGATCTTTGGCTATATCAGAATTTTTGGAGTGGTTTTGGTGTATGGAAATGAAGAATTTCAGTAGCTATGGAAGGTATGGGGTGTATATGGGAGATAGGAATATTTTTGACTCAAAAACTCAATTTTTCTCTCTTTTTTCACTCTTTTCTCACTCATTTCTCTTCAATTTCGTGGCATTTTTTTCTCTCTTACAATATGATCATTCTATATAGGCAATGAGGGAGAGTAAAGGTCAAAAAGAAGTTGGGAGACAAGGTGGGAGACAAGAATGTGATAGGAGGGCAAATTTTTAAGGTGGTTGCATGGGATACTCCTTTATGAATGCAAACAAAACCTCTTTTTGACAATGGGGGATGAGTAAGTATAATGGAGGATGAGTGGATGCACTTGAATGGCTCAGAAAATAGGTAAATGGGTTGTCCCAACCGAACCAAAACAAAAAAAAAATGGGCTATTGTTGTTTTGGGCCGAGTCAACAAAATCTGCTTTTAAGCCCAACTTCAAATGGGCATATTTCCCCCATATGGACTTGGTTTTAGGCGGTTCTTGGGTCCAAATTGAAGCCCCAGAAGTCTACTTTCCAATGGTGGTGGCCTCAAATTTAAATTCCAACTGTACAAAGAGATATGCCTAATTTAGTAAAGGCTATCTCGGGCTAAGTCAACAAAATCTGCTCTGAAACCTAACTTCAAATGGGCATATCTCCCTTATTTGGACTTGGTCTAAGATGGTTCTTGTGTCTAAATTGAAGCCCCAGAAGTCTACTTTCTAATGGTGGTGGCCTCACATTTAAATTCCAAGTGTACAAAGAGAAATGCCTAATTTAGTTAAGGCTGCTCATTTCCTTCTTAATGATTTGATACTCATTCTTTTCCTAAGCCAGTTTTCTTTCATCCCCTCCTATTTCCTTCAACTCCAAACCTATAAAGAAGATGTTTTTAAATATTTTTCAAAAAAGTTCACTTCTCTTCCATTTATTTCCACTTTGTCCTTACTCAGTTTACTGAAAAGTGCAATATTTTAATCGAAATGGGAGCCTCGGGACATTATAAAAACATTTAAAAAAAACATATTTTGAAAAGAGGGTTTTAAGGTCTAAAATAGTTTGGCCAAAAAATAGGTGAAGGTTGGGGTTAAAACTTAAATTCCATCTTTTTTACTGAGAATTTTGTAAGAAACACATTCTAATTGTCATCATCGGGTAATCAAAAGAAAGCGCCCAAGTCTTAGGGCCGGTCAAAATGGGGTGTCTACAGATGGCTGTGGAACTATTAGTTTTAAGGAGTTTAAGGTTATGATGATCAAAGGATCTCGTTTCGATGCCATGGAAGGATAGAGAACAAATAGTGTTAAGATCGATTGATCAGAGAAATCGAGATCATCATCAACAGTACATGTTTCGTTGATTTTCTTATTATTATTATTATTGTTTCTCAATTATTTGACTTATATATAAATTTTCTTTTCTTTTCCTTTTGGTTTTCTTGATATAGAAAATTATTGGAATGCAAGGATTTGGAGAAAGTGTGAATACATGATTGGTCTCTGTATTTTGATTCATTTATGAAATTTATTATTACTTTTAATTTAATTTCAATGTTTGGTTTGTTTTTTTTTCTTTCCATGTGGTTTGGTTTGTCAATTACTATGCTTTATTGTTTATTCTGTATTTTATTTTGATTTTGAATAATTGATTGCATGGAAAGTTTGTTTGGCTCATAAGAAAATTTATTACAAAGTCATGAATCTCAGTAAGCTTGAAGAATCTGAAAAATTTGGAGTGAGAGAATGAGAGAGAGAGTGTGAGAATGAAAAACCTAACTGTAGACAGGGATATGGGGAAATGGACAGGTACCCATCCCTGACCCATCCCCAATGGGGATTTAAACAATATCACCTATCCAACTCAACGGGTAGAAAAAATGGAGAAACCCCATGTATTTGGGTCGGGTCTCCGTGGATATCCACTGGATAGGTTATCCATTGCCATCCCTACTCAGAAGATATAATATTATAACTATTGTGAAACATAAATCATAATTGATTCACTTATTGATACAATAATTTAAAATTAGATATCTCATTTAATATTTGATTCACTTATATGGGAAAAGATATAGTAATTTTAATGTTTATATATACAATAAATTTTGTATAAGCAAAAATAAATCAAAAATTGTTATTATTTACCAATATATATATATTTTTAAATATGTATGAAAGTCATGTCTTATTTTTTAAATTCGCCTTGAGTCTTCAAAATGTTAGGGCTGGCCTTGCACGTATTGTGCAATTGAGCTCATAAGTTTTATCACGTGTCTCATTTTGGTGAATTAAATTTTTATTTATATTCATAAAAAAATTATATTTAGATGATTTTATATATTTATCCTTTAAAATAAATAAACTTTTATAAATGTATCTCTATTTTGAATATAAATATAATAAAATTAAGGAAGTGTTAGAGACCCACAATTTTTCTAAATTCACCCACAATGAAGGAGATAGATTCTACACAATTGAGTGTGTGGCCAATGGCGATTCCACGAATTTTTTCAAGGTGTTCATAGTGAGTGCTTCACAAATTCTTTTCAGGATAGGCATTTAAAAATTTAATTTTTTAGACTTTTCAAATCACACACAAATAAATAAAAAAAATAAAATTCTAATATATTTATATCATTATTTTAAAAAATAAAATATAGATACAAAAATTTATATAAATATATTTTATTTTTATCACTAGCATGATAAAATGAGAATTTTTTTTTCTTATAAAGTCTAATTTCTCTATGGTTGATTTGTACAATAAGTTAGGTTCGTTTGGGAAGTAGGTTGGCTTTTTGGATATTTTATATTGGGACTAAAAAGCTTGGTTTGAGAAGGGTTTTTTGATTTTTTTGACTTTTTGTGAGAGAAAAAATATAATGATTATAGGTTGGATGTGATGTTTTGTCTTATTGGACTAAAAAACTTATTTCGTTTTTTTGTGACTATTTTAACCAAAAAAATCCAAACCCATACTTCCCAAACGAGCTCAAAATAAGTTTTAAATTGGTCAAGTGTATACTTGTTGGGAAGGTATTTTGCATAGGCTAAGGAAGCAAAACTCCAAAACATGATGTGTGTTTACTTCACAAAGCACGTATATTGATTAAATGATTATGGGATGGGTTGGGTTGAGTTGAGTGTTCAAAAAACTGGGTTGAATGAGTGTTCAACTAAGATGGGTGTTCAGCAAAGTGGAATAGAGTGTTCAACATAAAGTTTTGAACTAAATTATATATATATATAATAGAAAAAAAAATCTAGGATATTCAATTGAACACATTTCCTTGGCTTTAGAGTTGCACTGTGTGAGACAAATCAAATGTTAATATTTATTCTGTCACATTATTATAGGTCAAATTATGGAGAAAAAAAAATTGTGAGTCGTAAATATTTAAAATTATCTATATTATTATTAAGTGAGTTTTAATTAGTGTAGTGAAATTTTTGCTCAATTCATATTACGTGATAGTGTTATTTATTTATCTTTTTTAGAAAAATTATATAAAAAATGGGTAAAGCTTGAATCATGATCATGAATTTAAGATCGGAGAAATAATATCAATTAAATTAAGTGTGCATTATAATTAGGAATGGCAACGGGCCGGGGCGGGGCCGAGGATCACACTCCCCGTCCCCGATCCCCGATGGTAGAAATTTTCCCGTCCCCAGTCCCGATCCCCGACGGGGAGCCTATCACCACCCCCGTCCCCGTCCCCGTCCCCCAACGGGGATCGGGTTTCCCCGACCCCGATAATTCCCCGGCTAAAATTAAAAAAAAAAAAAAACCAGTCCATACAGATCTAAGCAGTGAAATCAGTCCATAAAAATAAAAAATAAAAATCAGTCCATAAAAATCAATCCATATATTCACACACACTCATCAACAACAACAACATCATCAACAGATCTGTGAGAGCATAAAAAAAATCAGTCCATACAGATCTGAGCTGTGAAATCAGTCCATAAAAATAAAAAACAAAAATCAGTCCATAAAAATAAAAAATAAAAAATCTAACACATCATTTTCTTCATCTTCATCAGATCTGAGCTCAGATGGATGAGGCGACAGAAGCAACGGAATGGAGGGGCGATGGCGATCGGAGGGAGGCAGAGAGATCGGTGTGAGGTGGATCGGAGGGAGGGAGAGAGATCGGCATGAGGCAGATCGAAGGGAGGCAGTGATGGAGATCGGGGTGAGGCAGTGAGGTCGGAAGAAGGGAGATCGGAGGGAGGGAGATCGGTGCGAGGCAATGATGAAGGAGTTTGGAGGGAGGAAGGGAGGGAGATCGGACAAGGGAGTGGAGGGTTTGAGAGAGAGAGAGAGAGAGAGAGAGAGAGAGACTAAACTCGGTCCATACAGAATAGATATTACGTATTAGGAAACATATATATATAGGGAGGGGTGTAACGGTAATTTCATTCCGGGACAAACGGGGAGGGGGCCGGGACTGGGGAAGGTATCACCGTCCCCGGCCTGAAAATGATCGGGAATTTATTTTGTAATACCATTTCCGGCCCGTGGAGAGTTTTTTTTTGGAGAAAAACCGTCCCATTTGGGGTCGAAGGGTCGGGTCCCGTCGGACCGATTTCAAATTGCCATTCTTAATTATAATATTAATTTTATAATTATATTTTTTTTTATTTTTTACTTATTTAAGTATGATCGAGTCTATGGACGCATTGGATTTGCATGTTGTAATCCATCAGCGTGAAATCACGAAAATTCATGCACGCAGAGCACACTGAAAGAAAAGAAGAAAAAAACGGGTGGATCAGCATTGTTCCATCTGTCGGTCTAAACATTCTCCGCGTTGCCGCGCGTCACCTCTCTTGACCGCAATGCGTAGTTGCGTAATTATTACATTATTATTTTATGAGTAAATTACAGGCTCACCCTGGGAAACTAGGAAAAAGTTAGTTACTTAAAAAAGTTAATTTTTTTACTTTAGGCTTGGTTTGGCTTGTCCTAAATAAGTTAAAAAGTCAAAAAGTCACTATCTTATTTAAGTCACATCATCCTATTTAAATCACATCACCTCTCTAACACATCACATCAAACCCAACCCAAACCCAACCCAAACCCACCAATAAGTCAAAAAGTTCACTTTTTTAGGACACCCCAAACCAACCCTAAGTCACTTATCAAAAAAGTTAATTTTTTTAGTTAAAAAAGTCAAAAATTAATTTTTTATCAACTTTTCAAAACACTACACAATAACACTCGAAATTTCTATTTAATATAAATCTTTTTGATATTTAAAAAGTTATATTTTTCTTTTTAATATTTATAATCTTATTACGAATTATCTCTTGAATTACTAATGTCACATTTTAAAATTTTTAAATGAGAATCTTATTCTTTTTCTTTCTATTATCATTATAATATATAACTTTTTGTCATTAAATTCTAGTATCCGAACATATTCTTATTGATGATAATATAAAATATAAATTTTATATAAAATTTTCAAACACAATGATATAGTTTAATAGTTATTTTTCACTTTAAAACAATAAATATGATTTATATTTACAACAATATTATTGTCACAATATTTTCATGATATTTTTTGTATAAATTTTCATATATGGATATAATTTTTCATTTTTATTTCTATCATTATATCTAGATTAGATCAATTTAATTTAGATATATTTAAAAAGTATAAAATTTGTACAATTTTTTTTAAAAAAAATTCATTAAATATAACAAAATAAAATAATGAATTGAATTTTTATATTTTTGTATTTTTTTATATTTCGTGAATTTAAAACAAAATACAAAATATTATACTTTTTAAAGTATATCGAGATTATGTGTATCTAGAAAATAAAAATTAAATATTAAAAAAATCAGTAAATTTTTTTTTTAAAAATGCAAAAACTAATTAAAAAATATTTAATTTTTTGTGTGAGTTAAATCAAAGAAAATGATTGTTATTTCTTTTAAAATGATATGAATAAAATATTTATATTATTTTATTTTATATATATATATAAATTAAGAACAAATATATTATTTTAATCTAATAGAAAGTAAATGTAATTTTTTTAAATATGAAAAAAAAAAATCTGTATTAAATAAAAATTTACTCTTATTATATATATATGTCTATAAATAATATTTGACCTAATTGCATGCATATTGGTTCTATTTGGTAGAGTTGTAGGAAAATGATTATAACTTATATCTTAACAGCATATAGCTTATAATTATGAATATAAGTTAATTTTTGACTTATAAATTAAGTTTCTCCTCCCCACTCAAAGAATAAGTTAATTTTTGACTTACAAAAAATTATAAATTGTATTATTAAACTAAACCAAATACATCAACATAACTTAAATTAAACTAAAAACTAAAATAAATTAAAAATAAGTTCTACCAAACAACCCATTATATATTGTCCCATTGTGTACATGGCGCTTAACGAACCCAACCTCTGACCTCTTTTGAGGATCACGACAAATGACACAATTCAAAATCCACCGCCACCAACAGCAAACAACAAATTGAGATCCTCTAGCTCCGATAATCTCACCTATGGTCAGAGAAAATCAAGAACAAGAACACCTTTGTCGTGGCGTAATTGTCGGGAATTACTGCCACGATGTTCTCATCAAAGACGACGTCGTAATCGCCGATAGCCTCGGCGGCGCTGCCTCCTTCATCTCCGCCGTCCTCGACGGCCTCTCTATTCCCTCCGCCTACGTCTCCAAGGTCGGTCCCGACTTCGCCTACGATGTCAATCACCACCCCATCGTCTCCTCCTCCTCGCTCACCACTCTCTTCCACGCCCATTTCTCTTCCGAACCCACCGAATCCCGACGCCAGGATCGGGTCCTCAGGCGGGTCCGATCCTGCGATCCGATTCTCCCATCGGATCTTCCCGACTCCAGGTTCGATTTCGGTATGGCGGTCGGGGTCGCCGGAGAGATACTCCCCGAAACCCTAGACCGAATGCTAGGGTTATACCGCGTCGTGTTCGTTGACATTCAGGCGATCATTCGAGTTTTTGATTCTGGGGATGGAACAGTGAGGCTGGTTGGGTTGAAGGAAAGTGGCTTTTCTCACCTATTGCCTCGAATTGGGTTTCTCAAAGCTTCGGCTGAGGAATCCCCTTTCATTGATGTTGAGGAGGCTAGGAAATTGTGCTGTGTTGTTGTGACAAATGGGAAGGACGGTTGTACTGTGTATTGGAAGGATGGGGAGTCCCACATTGCGCCATTTCCGACTGTTCAGGTCGATCCCACCGGCGCTGGTGATAGTTTTTTAGGGGGTTTTGTTGCCGGGCTTGTTCAAGGATTGCCGGTGCCGGACGCTGCACTGTTGGGTAATTTTTTTGGTTCTCTCACTGTAGGGCATGTTGGATTTCCCAATTTTGACTCAAGATTGTTGCAGGTTTGTTCTGCCACTATAGTCTTTTGTGACATTTCCATTTAATTTAATTTATTTTATTTTGTGTCTGTTCAATTCTTTTGTTATTGCAGTCCAATTAATTGGAAAATTGAAATTTAGGCATCTATACAGCCCCAGTTAATTTTGAGGTTCTTGAAATGGGAGTGCTTGAGAGAGGAAGAGGGCATTGCACTGATTGCATGTACTTTCAGACAATATGTTAGAGAAGTTTTTCATAGAAAATTTGTTATTGCAATTGAAATTTGCAACTTTGTGCGTGGTGCAGTTTTTCTATAATCTATTAGATGAAGTTTTTGAGTAGGGACAAATTGATATGCATTTGAAGTTGAGAACCGCAACGAGAGGTGCATTCCATGCCATGGATTTTGTTGTTTCTATATGTCAAAGGTTTGCAAATGAGAAATTGGGCAGCGGTTTTGAATTTCCTTGCCTAACTTGAATAATTGAATTCCAACTTTTGTTAGTTGATCAACTTGACCTTTATATTTGCAAACAGAGTCTTGATGACCTAGGTAAATGGTTAGCAGGAACCTATTACCATTGAATTTTCCTGTTGATTTGTATTCTTATGTAAAGGTAAAATCTTTAGCTATGTTTTGTTAATTCCTTGAAATTCAATCTGAAAATGAGGGAAGTTACCTGGTTAAAAAAAAAGAAAAAGAAAAAAGTTACCTGGTAGAATCAGGATGCTCAAGTAGTTGGTGTTTATTTTATGTTTGTTGTGAAGCAAAATTGTAAAACATTTGAATTCCTAGTAACTTAAATTTTTGGATGAAAAACCGGTAAGATTCTTTAAATTTGTATGTGCCAATTGCTTTTTCCATTTTTATGTCATTTGTATTGTTTGGAGGCTAATAACTCTAAAACCTAGGTTCTATTGGCCTTCTTTTTTTTCATAGACCACCTTTTTCTTCCTTACACTTTGGCTCCAACTAGGTGGGGATTTTTGGGACTTATTTTACTATTGCAAATATTTTCATATAAATTTTGACAAGAGAAGATTAATGGAGAATTAATAGTTGAACAACTTATAGGAGTAAAATGAGTGTTGCTTCCTATGGAAACATAGATTAAGTTAACCAATTGGAATGATTTCTTTTTCTGACTCGGAGAACCTCTCAATGAATTCTATTATGACTTGGTAAGATTTTGCACTGTAATTTTTCTATTATCCTGCCTGGTTGTAAATTGTCATAGCATTCTATTGTTATTGTACTTGTGCATGCTTGTGTTCTTGCTTATGATCGTTATGTATGTCTATACAGGGTGTTCTCATCTTAGAGGTTCCATGCCTGCAGACTGAGCTTCCTCTCCTCCTGCTGCTCTGTTTTTTATTCTTTCTTGTGATGCCTCCTTAGAGGCTTTGTAGCCCTTGGGCTTGTTTCCTTCATTCAAAAAAAACAAAACAAAAACAAAGTCACTCTTTTAAGACAGCCATTTGTTGATTGGGACCCTAGATCCACATTGTTCTTTGAGCCCCTGGTTTGCCTATATTTTCACAGTAAAATTGATCTCACTGTTTATCACATAAAACAAAAAGTTCCAAAAGTTGTAACAAAAACTTAGCTGGGTAAGGCTTTTGGGCAGGAAGACAGTG
The DNA here is from genome assembly GCA_036172215.1 of Camellia granthamiana. Classification (NCBI taxonomy): domain Eukaryota; kingdom Viridiplantae; phylum Streptophyta; class Magnoliopsida; order Ericales; family Theaceae; genus Camellia; species Camellia granthamiana. Next base: position 32,049,882 of record CM069915.1, on the reverse strand, counting down.
ATGGGTGCCAAACATGTAATTTTTGCTAAGGTGGTTTTGTTCATGGGTATGATGGGCTGAAAATTTATCCTTTAGAATGCAACTGCCAACCGTAGGAGATCATGAGAACCAAGGCCTGACCCAGAAGAGAATATATTTTTAGATCATTTGAAGGGAAAAGGAGGAACAGAAGGAAGGGAAAGGGGGCAGAAAGAAAGGAAAAAAACAAAAAAAGGGAGGTGGAGGGGAAGATAAGAACAAATTTAAGCTGTTTTATGAATCTAACATGCTGATTATTTGATTGTTCCCACAATTTTATTTGAGTTTTATCTATCCCTTTTTTCATAACTGCAATATTTAAATTCCTTCATACTGGATAATTTTTCTCATGACCTTTTTTTTCCTTTCAGAGAGTCCAGGATGAGGTGCGGAGGAGAAAGTTGCAGTGCAGTGGCTGCATTGAGGAACGAGATGATAGAATAAAGTTTGTGACGCCCTTAGGTCATGATCAATTCCATGCATCACTTGCTGCAACCAAATTAACATCCTCCTGTAGTAACTGGGAATGCCAACAGGAATTGCGGAGTTCTCCTGTAGCGGTAGAGCAGGATATCCACCAACAGTACACCAGTCAGCAGAAATTATTACTTAATTCTGTGTTTGAAGAACCAATTCGGTCGGTTAATAGAACACCTTGACACGGGAAATCCTCCCAATTTTCCACACCCCTGTTCATTTTTCGATTATGCATAGGTTTTTTGTCGAACAAATAAAGATTTCCTAGCATGAAGCTTTGCGTTGGTTATGTGATCCAATTTGTGAAGCATTCAATAGGCAAATTAAACCCTCCACCTCTATCTTGTATAGGCCAGGTACCTTGTGTGCTCACAAATATATTTTCCCGGCTGTGTAACATTTTGAACAATAGACTTGGCCAATTGCTTTCTGAATGGTGTGGATGTCAAGGATCTGAAGTTCGGGTAGAGGCCATAGGTGGCTGCAAGTTGCCATAATTCCAAGGGTGCAAGCATGAAATGGTGGTGTAAAATCATGGTGATTATGGTCGCTGACCCTTGATGCATAGTTCACTTTCTAATACAAACTTGATTTTTGTTTTCAGCAACTCCACTTGCGTGCTGGTTTTTGTATCATTCATTTTAACTTAAAAAGGATATAATTATAGTTATAAGTTGTTTGGCTTCTAAGCAAGTAAAGCAATGTTGCCTAGCCTATACAGATGCTGTTTTTTTTTTATTATCATTCATTCTCTTTCAAGTGTAGCAAAGCACATGTGACATAAGTATTGTCTGTGTTCTTATTTTCTACATTTTGCTCTTTGAACGGTTTAGAATAAGCAGAAACAGAATGAAGGGATGGAAGTAGCATCTTTGGAATCAATCTGCCTATTTTCACTTTTAAAGATTGGTTCCCAGAATGATGTGATGATATGCAGTTTGATTATAATTGTGCGAGTGGTTGATAAACAACACAATCGACATCAGGTTAGCTTTCATCTATCCAGACCTGTCAGAAAGGTCCCAAGTCCGGAGAGGGTTGTAACTCCAAACCAAATCACATTGCACACAGTCTTGTTTAATCTCACCAGCTACATCTCTCTTTGCATTGGAATTTGATATTTGACACTTGTTTTCATTTCTTTTCCTTTTTTAGGTGATGAGCTAATTCAACAAGGGGTAGCCTAACCCCCAAATAAAAGAAGCTGATATTCAATTCCAAGTCAGTGGTACCAGCACTAAATAAGATTTAATTACTTGAAAAAGTCTGAAATAGAGGAATATCCTAATGATCAAGGTTGATGCAGAAAAATACCACCTTAATCTATGGGGTTTATTGATTACACAAACAAAGCTAGCTTAATGAGATCGTTCTTGGAACGAAGTAAAGCAAAACAGCTGTCATTGATCGAGAATAAATCAAACAAGAACATTACAAAGGAAGTTCGCCGCTGTCAGCAATTTGAACATTGCTCTTGGGAGTGCCACTCTGATTGCCTTCAGCTTCAATCTTGTAAACCACATCCATGCCCGATAGCACCTTTCCAAACACCACATGTCGGCCATCCAACCTGTATATAAATTCAAAAATAAAATAAAAATAAAGTAAATCTGAGTAAATTATAAATTTAAAGCCACAATTGTGATACTCCAATGTCTGGGAAACCACTAGAGATGAGCATGCTCAAATAGGTTGAAAGATGTGTTTGGAAGAGGACATGATCACTTATAATAATTTGATCCAAGTCTATTCTCAAAAGCCAGTAGAAGTACGTAGATGAATTTTTCTATGATTAATTAAATAAAATTCTCTCTCTTCTACCATAGGTGCATTAGTAGTTACCAGCTAGTTGTGACAGTTGTAATGAAGAACTGTGAGCCATTTGTGTCTGGGCCAGCATTTGCCATTGAAAGAAGCCCTACACGCAAGAAGCAAAAAGCAAAATCTGTTAAGCGGCCAATACAGAAATAGATTTCTTGAAGTATGTTGATTATGTCGTACTTGCAGTTTGTAATGATGGATCTTTGTTGAAAGTTTGGAACTAGTAAATAAGTCTAGGGTTAAAAAATAATACTGTAAGCATACCTGGGCCAGTGTGCTTCAGCTTGAAATTCTCATCAGCAAACTTCTCTCCATAAATTGATTCTCCACCTCGTCCATCACCAAGTGTAAAATCACCTCCCTGGAGCATAAAGCTGGGAATAATTCTATGGAATTTGCTCCCGTTGTAGTGAAGAGGTTTCCCACTCTTTCCAACACCTTTCTCCCCTGAAACAACGAACATATTACATACATGAATGATTTAACTAATTTTGTATGTCTAGTACATTCAATATATTGATCCTGAAAAAAATGGGAATAAATAAATATCCTGTTCTTAGGTTAGAAAAAAATTAGACGGGTTGATATTTGATTTGATCATCAAAGGAATAAGAGTTCTGAAATGAAGTACAAGATGCGTAATGGCAACCAAACTGACTTCACTACTGTACCTGTGCACAGTGCTCGGAAATTCTCTGCAAAAGTAAAAAAGTATCAGTTAATTACCACATAGTTAAAAAGTAGTATACAATAATCCATTACCAAAAAGAAAGAATAAAAAATACAAGCACATAAATCATATATAATCCATTGTCTCTGGACTCTCATTCTATATACACTATCAAACCTGCTGTTTTAGGAACTGCCTTCCCAAAGAGACCCATGACAATACGACCTGAAAAAAAAGGATGGTGATGATTAGAAAATCTCAAAATCTAGAGTATATTTCTGTGGACATAAAATTTTACTTTGAAAAAAAATATAAATAAAAGGTGTATGCGGTTTGTACTTAGGGAGGGGAGCCTAAGAAATATACAGAGCCAACAGCATCTCTCCATGCCCAAAGAAACTAGAGGAAATGCTAAACAAAAGACATGGAAGCCCAGCACATGTATTATACATATATTCATACATTTACAAATATCCTTTTGTTTAGATCAAAAACAAGTTATGAACATCCATGTTATGAACATCTCTATTGGTATACTAGTGGGCTACGTTGTTGGAAACATCACTTTACTTTCACATCACCAAAGTTGATGTGCTAACAGCAACTTTTATGAAATAATAATTCATCATGCAGTGAAAACGAGACACATGTAGCTCAGTCTGCCGCTTTGCCTTGAAAAATACAACATTCAAAATATGCGGGGCATGCTTGGTTGCCAGATAGGATGAAGGGAGGATAGGACTATCCTTGGAATAAGTGGCGCTATAATAGGCCTCACAGGATAAGGGAGGATTGTGAATGATATAATGTATATTGCTCAATCACATGTTAGGGAGGGACGGGATTGGCTAACATTATTGTATGCAACGAAAGTGATTTATTCCACTCCAATGGAATATAGTGTTCTATCCTGACACACTATCAGTCGTCAAATTATGAAACCAAATGTGAGATAAATGGATCTCACAGACAACTAATCCAACACCCCTCTTTTATCTAGCAACCAAACATGCCCATAAAGTAACACCAACTCCTCCAAATCAAACCAGAGACTTCAACAAACCAAGATTGCATTATGACTTATGTCATATCTATTCTATCTATTGTAGGGTTACACCAAGGATCTCCTTATCTTTTTACGTTAGTTATAGATGAGTTGACGAGAAATATTTAGGATGACGTGCCATAGTGTACGCTTTTTGCAGATGATATCATGTTAGTGGATAAGACTAGAGAAGGAGTTAACACAAAGTTAGAGATTTGGAGAAAAGCACTTGAATCTAAGGATTCTGGATAAGCAGAACTAATAAGGATTCCGGATAAGCTGAACTAAGACAGAGTAGATGGAGTGTAAATTTAGTAACAGTAACAATGAAAATAGAGGAGAAGTGAAAATTGAGAACCAATAACCGCCTAAGAGTGAAAATTTTCGTTATTTATGGTCAATTATCACAACAGCGGGGGAGATTGATGCGGATGTGGCCCATAGGATGAAGGTGGGATAGCTTAAGTGGAGAAGTGCTTTTGGGATACTGCGCGATAAACGAATACCCACTAAACTAAAAGGTAAGTTTTATAAAACGGCTATTAGACCAGCGATGTTATATGGGACGGAGTGTTGAGCAATTAAGAAATAACATGTCAATAAGATGAATGTTGCTGAGATAAGGATGCTACGGTAGATGTGTGGCAAAACTAGATAAGACAGAATTAGGAATGAGAATAAGTGTATTCAGGAATGGGTAGGAGTAGCACCAATAAAAGATAAGTTGAGAGAAAATCGATTGAGATTGTTTGGTCATATTCAACGGAAACCAATACAGGCAATAATGAAGAGATGCGATACAGTGATGGTAGATGAAAGTGTTAGGGGACTGGGTAGGCGTAGATTAACGTTGGCTAGAGTTGTAAATAGAGATATGGATCTACTTAATTTGACTAACGAAATGACCTTTGATAGAGCTGCGTGGAGAAGGAGGATTCATGTAACCGACCACATTTGATGGGACTTAAGACTTAGTTTGGTTTGGTTAATATATAAAGCACACAACTCACTTGGTATTACAATCCACAAAAATATCATATTTTCCCCAAATATTTGCCTTAACCAAAACTGTTAACCACCAAGACTCTCTCTCAACTCCCACCCACAATCTCCTACACACAGTAGTGTACATACTCTTCTAGTGTACATATAATTCCACAAATTTAGCAAACCAAAACATAACATAATTGGAAACATGATAACCAGCAGAGTACAAATCCATGTTGCAAGAACATACCAGCAGGTTTTCCGGCAATCTCGACATCAAAGTAAACTTTGTGAGTCACTTCCTTTAAATCCTCCTTCGATTTCTTCGCCTGAAAAGCAAATCACATCATCACATCATCCACTACACAAACAAACAAACCAACAAAAAAGAAAAACAGAAGAAAAAAAATCCAATCTTTGTCTAACCATACCAAATAAATCCGTAAACTACATAAAATAAAGCCTTGTTTACTCTAATATTTCTACAAATTAACACAGTCGGTGACAATAATCACATTCAAAGTATACAATTGATAATCAATTAATCAATTGATCAATTGCAATAAGATATGTAGATCTATCATCAATTAAACACAAAAAATCTCAGATCGGATGTGATTTGTGAGGGTTCTATGCTGGATCAAACCTGAAGATGAGAGTCAATCAATCATCTTTGTTATAGATAGATAGAGAGAGAGTACCTGAGTGAGAGCTAGGGTTGCGGAGAGGACTAGCGTCCACACCAGTGCTAGTGAGAACGATCGAGTTCTGGCCATTGTCTCTGGTTTTCGACACACCCTTTTGGTTTCGCTTCGCAGCCTTTGATACGAAGAAGAGGAATTGAAGAGAGCAAAGTGGTAGTACCAGCAGTGGATGAAGGGAAAGAGAACTTTAGTTTGTTGTACAGCGAATGACTGTGATCTAAGGGATAGCCAATAGAAGTTTGACACCTTATCCCGTGACGTATTTTTGTTCCATGCTATTGGTTGGTGGGGCGTGGGCTCATAGGATTACACTAACCTACCTGAATTTTTTATTTAATACATATTTCTACCTCACTTTCAAACATTTACACTAAACCCCTGAAAAAATTTATCTTTTAATGGTAGGCCATTTTATTGCACCACATTTTTGTCTCATTACACTCTCATTTTTTTTTTTTTTTTAAATTTTTTAATTACAATCTCACTCCATCTAAAATTATCAAAAAATAAGTCTCAAAATCCTAAAACATCGTACTTTAATTTCTTAACTCACTCATTTATTTATTATTATCTCCACATATCACCATCACTGTCACTATTGTCACCGCTATCTTTAGTCTGTAGCATGCCACTCTCCTCTCATAAATATGAATTTTTTTTCTTCTATTTCGTCACTTGCAGTAGTAAGAAATGAAAAATGAAGCTACAACAAGGAAAATGGATCTAAAAATAAGGTCATGGCGGTTTGGAAAGTTATAGAAAGAAGATCATAGCAAGGAAATGAGATTTGAAGGAAAAGTATATCGGGAATGAATTGATTGTAGTAGAGAAGAAACTTAAAAGTGAGTCGTAACAGAAGACTAAAAAGAAGGTTGTAACTGTAAAGAGAGCCAAAAGTATATAGTAGCAATAGTAGTAGTAGTAGTAGTAGTAGTAGTAGTAGAGATGGTTGCTAGAAGAGAAATAGGATATGGGAATGTAGGTTATTGTAGGTGTTGATTTTTGACCACACCACCAAACAGGGAAACTCAGTAGAAGAGCACCGCCAAAATAGATTAAACCCGAACAACCTATTATAGAAAGATAAAAATTCAGCGGTGGTTCATCCACCCGGAAGCACTCTGATGATCAAGTCAGTAATTATCTCTTAAAGATAGCCAATAGTGCTTAACTCACTAAACATAGTATAAAAAGCATACCTTGGACCCATGAGGGTGCCTTACTTTTATAGCCAGCACTAACCTGACCCCTGTAGAAACCTAGCTTCAATGGACTTTTGCTCAATACTCATCTGGGACTCTCAACTAGATAGAGATAAACTCCCTAAGAGTTTTATCTTTATCCAGACTGAGGTCCTCCCCAATTCTATGACTCATATCCCTTATCCGTTCATCTCGGATTTCGATATCTCCGTATATAACCTCGGCCTAACCGAGATTACCTCGGCATCAGAACCAGGCCACGTGGCACCTCAGCTGACACTTTGGTGTTACCTTGGTCACGTGTTGTCATTACAAAATATGCCCCCACAACTGCCCCTAGGTTCTATCACCTCAGTAACTTGAGGTGATGAAACCTACAACTAGTTTATTTACTACGTCGGCTAAAGTTCATTCTTTCCTTCGACCGAGATCATTATTTGTCGGCTTCAAGTACCCAGTACTTAACTGTTCATTTTTATCAGGGATCAGGAACCAAGAACCAAGTTCTTTAAGTATCTTAACTGAGATCGTTCCTCTAGCCGAGGTTTTTGCTTAATTAAATCAAGAACTCTAAGACTTTAATCTGCTCATGAGCTGTCACGCACGGTTTTCCTAACCGTTTTTGCCATGCGTCATTCTCTCATTAGTTCGTACCTGACACGCGTTATCAAGACACATCGCTTCTGCGTATGCCGCCTGATAGATACATTGTCCAAGGCACATCATTATGATCTACTGCCTTTTTCACAATTTCAACAAAACTACTCCATCTCTCTCCATCCTTTACTTTTGCAAAAAAAAAAAAAAAACTCCCTCGTTGCACAAATTTTCCCTCTCTAAACTTCCACTCTCGAACCATCATTATTGTTTCTTCAAAGCTCTGCAACCGTTCTGTTCGTCTTCTCCGGCGAACTTTTCACCATCGAGCTCTGGACAACATCATCATTGGACTCCAGTGAATCTCTGTCCAGCCTCGTTTCCTCGGCTTTATTTGGTAAGTTCTCACTTTCTGTCTTTCCAAATCTCAGTCTTCCACCATTCTGAATACGTTTCCTTCATGAACTCACCACATGATCTTTTTACTGGATTATTGTTTGTTGAATCTCGCACTCATGGTTGTATCATGAATCAATTCATTTTATGTTTTGAAATTTGCCACTATGTTTTTTGATTATCAATCACATTTGTGATTTGCGCACACTGCCCCCATACACTCACTTAGTGTTTTATGGATTTGGGATTCTATATTTGTGATTCTTGAATTTTGCCTTTGAATCCGTCTTGGCCCTGAACTTCATTCTGTTTCTGTTTGCTTTGCAGTCTTTCAGATTCTTGCTCTTGTTTCTTATTTCAATCTTGATTTCTGAATTATGTTTCTTGTCTAGCCTTCTTGTTCTGTTTCCATATTCTATCTTCGAATTTTTTTTGTTCACTTGCATAGACCATAGGCTTGGGATTTGCTTAGAAACCAAATACTTAAGAAAAACTGAACCAAAAACCCCCTTTAGATCTGAAGAAAAAACCCTAGCTCCGATACCAGTTTAGGGTATAACCGAGGTATTTGAACCATACCAAGTATTCCTTTCTGAAATTTCGCACCAGTCTTCACTAAGCTGACATTATGGAAATGTTTAAGTGGAGAGTAGACACCCCTATCAAGCTGGAATACTTTAGGCAAGAGTTCTCTATTCCAGCCAACATCCATCTGAGGTTGGCTAGGAAGGACGACTCAATTATGCCTGGCAAAGATTACATGCCATCCTAGTAGTCTCTATTATTGAATGAGGAGTTAGGTTTCCCCTAGATATCCTTTTTAGGGAAGTCCTCCACTATTATAAACTCAATCCCATGCAACTGACTGTCAATTCCTTCAGGATCATCAATGGTATTGCCGAACTGGCACGTCGGCAAAATGCCAGAATCACACTCTCTGATATCCAATATTGCTACACTATGTGTAGCTTGAAAACACCCAAAGGTTACACCTACTACCTCAAGCCGAGATCTACGCAATACAAGTTGATAGCCGATATCCCAGATTCTAATAAAGGTATGGCAGACGACTACCTAATTGTCTCGGGCAAATGGGAGTTTGCCCCAGGTGATAAACTTTACCTTTTCTCCCTACGTCGTGAAGTTTTTAGGGATGACAAGGGTAAGAACCTAGTCCTCTCCCAAAGTCCCTCTGTCTGTAACTTTACTTAACTATCTTTCAGTTTCTAATGTTTTCTTTTGTGTTTTTGTAGCCCTTCCTCAGCCCGAAAAGGATTTCCACCAATACTACGTGCCAAGCAAGGATCTGGTGGCCTTCTTCGTTTGCTCATTGAAGTGCGCAAGGTCCCAGTCCTCCTTAATTTCATTCCGACGTACAAGAGTCCACTGCCTGACGTCCCCAAAAAAAGAAAAACTCCACCTTCTTCATCTACTTCTCTAACAGCCTCATCTCCAAGGCCAGATCAGGCCTCCACCTCTGACCCAATTGACCAGCCAACCACTTATGCCCCTCAGTTGATTCCTTTATTCCAATGCCAACGCCGACGTCGAGCTCCTCTCTCCGCTTCTGCAGGCAGAACTCGTAGCCGCCGACGCTGAGAATCTGAAGCATCGGCCTTTGATCCAGCCAATCCCCCATATCCCTTCCAGCAATCCGTCTTGGAACCAAGGTCAGTATTACCGCCACCGCCGAAGAGATGGGTCGTGCAAAGATTATTCCGGACGACCTTCTTGTCGACATCCCAAGCGTGGTGCCAATCCAGTCCTTATCTCCTTCTCAATCGCAGCCAAAACCCAAGGCAAAGAGGGTTAAAAGGGCCAAGGTCAGGCCTAGCGGCACTGAGGTGGAGTCAAAAGACACAATGCCAATTTCAAAATTGGCTGAAGCAGAGAAGTCAGCTAAGAAGAGGCCTGCCGAGGCCAAGGCATCCGACCAACCCCAACCAAAAAAGTCGAGGTCCGGCCAGTCTTCTAAGCCCTCTGGGTTTCGCGCCGACGCTCCCTAGACTCTATCCGTCATGGTCGGAGACCGACCTCTTTTAACCGGGGACAACGCGCTTGACAGTTTAGAAGTCGGTGCCGCCATTTCTACCGCCGTTCTACTCCCAGTCGACATCAATCAAATGGCCGAACTTTCGGAGTACGAAAATTACGCGATGATGATGCAGTATTGCATCTTGGTAAGTTTCAATACTTGTAATTTTTTATCTAATTTTAACTCTAGTTTTCATACTTAACGAACTTTTATTACACTTTTGTAGGCTATCTAGTAGGGTCACTCCCTTGCAGTCAAGATCGATGAATTCAAAAAAGAACTAACCCAAAAGACGAATGAGGCAACCAAACTCCTCTCCTCATTAAATAAAGCTGAGGCTCGTATCCGAGGTCTTCTGGATCAGGCCAAGGCTACTGAGTCGGCCCTGAAGAAAGCCGAGGACTGCGTCGAGGTTACGGAAAATGTTGCCAAGGTCGCTCAGGCCGAGGCAAAATAAGCCAAAGAAAAAGAGGTCTATGCCCAAACAGAGCTGTAGGCGGCACTTACTACCAAAGCAGCTGAGATAAAGGAAGCGGATGAGAAGGCTTACGCTGGAGGGGCAGCCGACGTCTGTGATAAATACAAAAAGCAAGTCAAACAGGCATGCAACAAGGGTTACACCCTTGGTTGGATGGCTGTTTTGAAGGAGTTGGCTGTTCCTGAAGAGTCGTCCCTCTGGGACGAGAGCCGACTTGTTGTGCCATTCCCTCCCGCTCCAGCTCCAATCCAATCTGAGGATGAGGCTGAGGGGGATAAAGAAGTTGAGGCTGACAAGGACAGCGCCGCTGATGTTTCTGATAAGAATGAAGTTGCTGGGGCCAAGTCCCTAACTCTGAATGAGCAAGCCGTTGACTTGACTAAGGACAATGAGGACAAGGTCCCCGAGGTTGAAAGCGTCGAGAAGAGCCTTAACAAGACTCTTCTAGAGATCGACGCCAAAATCAAAGCCGAGAAGGCTGCCGAGAAACTCTCCCCGATGTTTGCTAAGGCCGAAACACAGCCAACCGCCGATGCAGAACAGTCTGTTTAGGATCATTTCTTTCTTTGTACTTTTCCCTTCTTACTTTTGAACAATGTTAGCTTTATATTTGGCCGATGTGCCCTTTTTGTCTTTGTAGATGAACAAGTAATCCTTTATGCAATGCCAAAGTGCCTTTTTATATTTGAACAAAAGTCTCTTTTCTGAATGCAAATCTTAATTTTTCTTCCAAGTGTTGAATGTATGCCTTCCTTTCTTCTAAGCAAGTTTGCTGCTTTCATACTTAGAATATTTTTGCACTCCTTCAAAGTATACCTTAACTGTATAATAACTCTGGAATATAATACCTCGGATACAAACCTTGACTGTTTGCCTCAGCCAACAATTGGAATACCTTGGATAACACTTAAAAATATTTTTACAAGTGTTATTCAGTCAAGCATTGCTTGTTTACCTCCATATGCTGTCTTCTATTAAAACTTCACCCTTTCTAAGTTTTGACAACCTGGTTGGTCATCTCGGCCAGTATGTATCTCGAATACTTCTTTCAATATGACCTCGACT